>JBAMNC010000227.1:0-392434 GCA_037902135.1 Cetoscarus ocellatus | reverse complement strand
GACTTTACCATTTATACAACAATCAAATAATACACGAAAAACACCTGCTTTGTAAGCAAGCTGACGTGGCCCATTGGAACATGGTCGAACAGGAGATTTCCTCCTGCATGGTGACGTCAGCGACCCATTTCCCTCCTCCAAGTCTACCGCAGGTGGCAGCGCAATGTCCTCAGTCCAATAGCAGGCAGGGGCGGGCACACTTAGGCCCCGTTTACACAACAACAAAACTGCCGAAAACAGAGAGTTTTCATTGCGTTTTCGCCTCCTGTTTACACGAGAATGCTGCCCGGAGTGCCTGAATCCACAAACGTTTGAAACCAGGGTCCAGAATGAAAAGTTTTGAAAACACTTTTGTTTCCGTGTAGACGAGATTCAGCATTTTCAGAGAAAATGATGACGTACATGCGCAGTACTCTTTCACATGAAGGCTGCATCCAAGGAACAACAACAACAACAACAACAACAACAGCTTTGGCCATCTACTGAGCAACATGTGTGCTGCTTACTGTGCTCGGTTTGTTATCCAGACAGAAATATCCAGACACATTTGTTGTCAAGACAGGAAACTCCTGCATCTTCGTGCGTCCACTCACCATTGTTGTTTGTGAAAAGTTAGTCTTCACCGAAAAGTGTACACGTGTTCTAACACCGCTGTTTCACTACAAACCTACATCGTCATCTACTGGTCTGGCATGCACGCTACAGCATTTTCAGCCATTCCCATGTCTCCATGTGAACGTGGAGTGCTTTTGAAAATGCAGAGAAAAAATCTTTCTGTTTCTGGTGACAACGTTGTCGTGTAAACAGGGCCTTAAACAAGCAGGCATACTTCACGCACACACATAGGGCACATCAAGAGGACCCTCCCGACACAGCCAAACAAAGAAACACAATACAAAACAAAATATGACCAGGGTGTAACACCCAGTGCAGAAGTAATAGCAAGAAGAGAGGGTGAGTAAAATGGCTGAAAGGTCTGCTGTCAGCTAGCTAAAACAAAACATTTCTATACATTATTGAATAATAAAACATGATTTTGCACTGAAAATACTGAAACAGTATTTTAAACAACATGTCAGTCAGTAGTTGCAAAACTTTATCTTGTGGTACAGCTGAAACCCATCACATTCTAATAAGGTACCACAGAAAATGCAATATAAAGGAAATATCAGCATGCTTAAATATATATGTGCATAGAGAGATATGTACACATGTTTTTTTCTTTTTGCTATGTTCTAAATATTAAATTTACCGATCACCTCCTGTTGAATCTTGGACAATGATGTGTTTGGAAAATCCCTCAAAAACATAATGACTTACTTTTGACTCATTTTGCCTTAAATAAATGTTAAAATTACATTATATAATGCTCAGAATGTAACTTACATGTAACTCAAACATAGATTTTTCTCTGCTGCACATACATAATCATGGTAATAGCCCATAGTCCTAAAATACTAAAATATACAGGGTTTTTTTTGCAAATTAAATTTCTATCATCAGCAAGATTTTTTTATTCCTATTTTTCTCAGCAGAAAAGAAAGATACCACGTATCGATGATAGCAGAAAAGCAGGACTTACCTCCAAATCATAATAATATGCCAGTGACTCTGTGAGCTTTATAAGATAATTTCTTTGATATGATTCAAGCCTTTCTTTTATGAGACCATCTCTGTCACACAGCCAGCAGCTCTCCAGTCCTAAACCTCACCAGACGGACGAGCAGCTAGATAATCCTTCAGCAGACTGTGGGAATCTACGTCACCTGATGGGAGGATTTGAAATGATCCAAAAGTAAATAGAGGGAAAATGAGAATGTTATACTACACAATACTGTTGAACAAGGCCAATCCCATAGCATTTGGGGGATTTTTAAAAAATATCTGAACAAGTAGATGCTTAGAAGTGAAATCTTGTGTTATTCTCATTTGTAATAGTGATGTGCCTTGTATCAACAGTTCAGGCTGGTGGTGGTGTAATGGTGTGGGGGATTTTTTCTTGGCACACTTTGGGACCTTAAGTACCAACTGAGCATCATCCAAACCCCACAGCCCACCCGAGTATTGTTGATGACCTTGTCCATCCTTCTATGACCAGTGTTCCCATCTTCTGAAGGCTACTTCCAGCATGATAATAGGCCATGTCACAAAGCTCAGTGTTCACTGTACTTCAGTGGCCTCCACAGTCACCAGGTCTCGGTCCAATGGAGCACCTTTGGGATGTGATGGAACAGGGGATACATGTAACAGATGTGTAGCAGGGAAATTGTGTGATGCTCTTAAGTCAATATGGACCGAAATCTCTGTAGGATGTTTCCAACACAATGTTTAATCTATGCCAAGAAGAATTAAGGCAGTTCTGGAGGCAAAAGGGGGTCCGACCCAGTACAGTGAAGGAGTACCTACGGAAGTAACTGGTGAGGGGTATATTCTTATAGATATTTACACTTGTAATCTGTAAATTTCTGTTGTTGGTCAATTTTACTAACCTTGCAGTGCCTGGTTCAGTGTCTGTAATATATTGAACGGTCCTTCTGGTGTGTCAGGTTTTCATTTTACACAATGTTTGGAAATAAAAGCACAAGACAAAGTTATTTCCACTACTTTATTCACAGACAGTTTAATTGGCAGACAAAATATACAGCTCATAGTTGGTTTTGTTTGTTGAACTAACATACCATGTATTATGCTTCAGTAGCATTGACTTTAATCCAGTCTCTGGACTAAGGCTTTAAACATTGTTTTACAAAACATTCTAACAATGCTGATTTTCTCTTATAGATAACACATGCAAGGGAAACAAGGACATTATTTTTAAAGATTCACAAAGGCAATGATTCAATATGTGTAAAAAAATGGCAATTAAAGAGAAGAGATGATGAGAGCTTAAAAAATAACTACAGTCTTCACTCATTTCACTTACCACATCATATAAACATGTGAATGCAACTTAATGCCCTATGTGACCTCCTTTTGACATCTACTCTGTGATGGTGCTTATAAAGAAGGAAACGAAAGTAGAAAGTGATGCATGAAACCACAGGCAAGCAAGAGCATAAATATGCAGGCAAGCAATGAATAAATAGCACATTTATGTGAATGATTATAATAATATGAATAAAAAGCTTAATTAGTACCATTTTTGCTTGGAAATCCATTAGTGCATGCCCTGTACAGATGACTAATACCAAGGCTGCATTCACACTGCAAGACTTAACTCTGCACAAGTCTGATTTTTTTTTGGCTGTTCTTTAGTCTGTTCACATGACTTTTTTTCAAACAAGGCCTGTATCAGTGTCCTGTATGAACTTCAAGCATCCACATACATCAACATCCAGTTTTGGTATTCAGATACTAAATTGACTGCACTGAAGAACATGTGTCCACACTATGCAATAACAAGACGTCTTCAGTGATGGCCAGAAATGAGGGCTCACATGCCGCCTCTCATGCCATTAACAGCCCATACATCTTTCTGCAGATATCAGGCTTACTCTGGCTTAAAACATCCTTCCAGCCTCGCTCTTTTAACCCTTCATGCCATGTGCTGTCAGCCATACAAATGCATGGGAGTGAATGAGGACTGCCCAAGAGACTAAGCATACCTCTTTTAAAATCTTTTTAATATCTTCCTCATTTTGTCATTCATCACTTTGGGAGGATTCAGTAATGTCTTAAGCAAACATATCTTGTGAGACACTGTTTCGATTGACTGACAACTCAATTCAAAATGACATTGGAGAATTAGCAGGGATGTTGCATTTGTGAATTAGTCAGCTCCTGGAGCCAGCATTTTGTGAAAATCAAGAGGCTAGGCTGTGATACAGCAAATAAATCTAAAATATCTAAAATAAATATTCAGTAATGGCATGTTGTCCTCAAACAGGCAGGTCCCAGATCTTTCAAGTGTATAACAGAAGCAGGTTTCCCTTATTCATTTTTTGTTGTTGCTCAATGGACCTTTAAAAAAGTTACAACGAGACCACAGGAAAAGTCTTCTTGGAGCTTAAGGACTGGCTTTTACCACCAATTTATCCAAATCTCTAAAGAGTTGCTATTCCCATCACTATGTGCCAATAAACGTCAATGCAGCAGTGTAGCTCAGTCTGTAAGGGCTTGGGCAGGGGACCAGGTCAAGTCCCAATCGAACCATGGTGGAAAATGGTTTGATATCTGGGGAGATGCACGCTGACTTCCTCATGTGCTGCGGCCGGTTACGGCAGTTGGTAGCAGAAGGGTTTGGTCTCTACTGGCTTTCACCTTTGCGCCCTTAAACTTCAATGCAAGCAAACACCTACACCTACCAAAACTCCGATGAATGAAGAAGGGTTAATGTTGCTGGTAGTGCGGACAAGTTGTCAGGAATGATGAATGGCAAAGTGCCAACCCAGCATGTGCTCCCAAATCTGACCTGAGTAAACACTGGGTCTACTCTTCCAAACCAACACCAGTGATGGCATCCCAGACCTCATCTGTATCCAGTCTGGGCCACTGGATATCAAGCTATCTTAGCCCACATTAAGGTACATAGAGCAATGCCTTGAGCTAGATCAAGTGGAAAACTTGAGCTGTGCTGTTTTAATACTTGACGTGTGTCAGTGTTCAATCATCTACAAAACACCCCTCCCACTTGGTGATCCATTTAAGCTGCAAGATTTATCAAACTTTGCCAGTTTTGCCCTGCATCAGTACTGTGCTCTTGCTTTTAACCCTCCAGTATCCAATTTAAGTTATTATCTCAGCACTCCTCATATTCTACATGCAAAATAAATCTGCAAAGAGTGATGATGTTGGAGACTGGACACTAAACTTAAAGCATGATCAGTAGTTGGCATAAATGTTTTAAACATACACAAATGTGAGCAGTCTGACTGAAAGAGCATGAAGGATTACCACTTAAAGGAGCAGATCTGATCTAATCCAAGGTATAGGGGAGTATGATAGAGACAAAAAATTAAAATGCCTGCAGTGTGAATACAGCCTATAAAACAGCTCCTGTGCAGGATAAACAACAGAAGTACAGTCACCTTGACATCACATGGAGACCTCATCTCCCCTATACAACAGACAAGTCCCTCGAGAAGGAGCAGAGGTGTTGAAATTTAGTTCATTATTGGCTTCAAGACTATGCTACACGGAAAATCCTGTGACAAAACATTAGCTTAGTATTGCATCACATGTCAGGATAAACATTTCCTATGGGGTAGAGAACACAAAAACAATAAAAGAAGGCAGGAAGTTAACATAAAATCTTTTACAAAAAGACAAACCAATACAAGTAAAGTGCGACTTCGACACAATCAGATCCACAGGAGGATGCTACAGTGGGCTGAGGGGGTTGATGGAGATGTGCCTTTTGGGTGGGTGGGGATGACACAGGAGACCGCCTCATTTACGCTTCATCGCAGATAACAGTCTCCACCACAAATGTATTCTCAAAGTGACGGATGTGGTGGCAGTCCTTGGCCTCGCGCTTGTTGATGCCTGAGAGGGAAACAGAGTGACACAGACTCAATCAGAGACGCTGGTGCCTGAGGACCCCAGGGTTGCTGCACACTTTTTAAAATCATATTTAAAACTTCTTAACTTCTCTTTTTGAACAGTTTTTCTAAAACGTTTTGGATTCTTTTTTAAAAACGGTCACACGTTAAAGAATAGATTTCAGCTAATAAACTTAAAATGAACAGCAATAAATGACCCCTTATGCACTGCACCAAAGGTTGGAGATTTCATGATCAATCCTGACAGTAGATCCATATGCCCATCCTACAAGCTCTGTAACCTTGGCACAGAGCTTTCAACAAGCACCAGCTGCCAAACAAATAGCTGACTACTGATTCAGTAACAGCCAGCTACTTTATCCCAAAAAACCTACAGAATGTTGAGACATTAAAGGCAAATATTACTCAAACAGCAAGATTCTACTGAGGAGAAAAATATAATTTTATGCTCCCAAACTATTTCCTTTTTTGTTTTTTAATTTTTATGCCAAAAAATTAAATTATTTAAATTCCTTGATAAAAAGTAAATATTATTTTCTTGACACTGCATTTGAACACATCATGATGACTTTTTTATTGGTCTAATTATGGCTGGACAATATTTCAGGTTTTTAAAATACACCAATATACTTTTGAGATAGATATGGGGTGGGATGATATCCTAATAGATCTGTATAATTTGTTTTGCATGAAAAATTATTCACTGCAAGCCACCATTTCAGCTAATACTCTGACTCTGAAATTTTATCTGACCCACTTCCCTCCCCCTCAGCAGCTCAACAGCCCACCCCTCCTTCCACTTTCACTCACAACAATAGGGACTGATGGCATGGAGGCGGCTAACTAACGGGGTTGCGAACCCAAAGAGGGTGCATTGTTTTTGTAGAGAGTGTTGGAAACATGGTGCATCATAAGTTTCAAGCACGACCAATCCCCTCCATCCCTACAGACTGCCACAGAGTGCAGTAAGAAGTGTGTGAGAAATTCTGTGCTTCGATCCAAAGTGTGAAGTCTTCACAGCCCCTGTACCAAAACAATGCACACTGCAAGCTTCGTTATCCCACACTGAGCCTTATGAAAGAAAAGGTAAAAAGCTGAGAAATCACCAAGGCAGTGGCTCACCATGTTGTCAAAGACATGGTCCACAACATGGTTGTTGCACAGGGCAGCTTCATTCTGTTGCTAAAATCAAGATACTCATCGCTAAGTGGGATGTATTTTGCAAGAGAACTTTAGCTGAAAATGTGCAATGAAGACAGGAAGAGCCCCACTGCACAGCAGGATCTGTGAGCCATATATGAGGACATTACGTGGAAAATCGGAGGTTAAACAGTACCTGACTTCAAACAAGCTGTAATCCCAAGGACCTAAGACTTTGTCGTGTGTAGTAAATGATGTTCTTGGTCTGTATTTTCTCTGTTTACATGTTGATTATTTGCACAGCTTTGTATTTGGTTATGCCGAAAAACAATTTTATTTTCACTTTTATTACTTAATTTCATTACATATCAAATTCATTTCATTCTTTATTAAATGTAAAACTGGTAGTTCTTTATATGCCATTTTTAATGCACATGTTTATATGTGCAACTAGGTTAATAACATGCCTGTGTGACAACAGTCATTTAGTTCATGTGGATTTGACTTAAAACACAACACTGATCCAAGAGCAGACTAGGGAAAACCCAGAATTATCAGCCTCTGTAGACCATTAATAGCAGGGTGATCTAGGAGGTCAGCTGAGAGTAGTTGGCAAGATCACTGACCTTGTTTCGCCCGGGGGGTGTGATTGGTTTCTTGGGTTGTTTGAGTATGTTTACATTATTTCTTTACAAAAATAGTTCATAAATAGGAGTTTATGGCCCCCCTGTAAGACCTGATCAATGTTTGTGCACCAGCAGTTTAATAATATGACACCATTTTACAAGACCCATGAGGCTTCATAACAGTATTGATTGAGCACAGATTTGATCTTAGGAAAAGGAAAAAAGTTACACTGTGCTAGATCAGGTGATCAAGCACTGTGATTTGTTTTTGGGCCAGAAACTGCTTTAGCAGGCGTGTTGTCTTGGTGATGAATGAAGATTTGGTCTTTTTCTTCTAAACATTTTTCGCAGTTATTCTAGAACATGTTTGTAATGGTGTTGATACGCTCCTTCAGGGAACCCATTCCTCCAAAATTCTACCCTTAATGTCAAAGAAAACAATCATCATGGCCTTAAATTTGGACATGTTTAATTGCTCTTTTTTCATCCTTGGTAATGATGGTGTTTTATAATTAATGGACTGCCATTTTGTCTCAGGATTGTAACCTGGAAAATCCAAGTTATCACTCACTCTAAAAAAAAAATGGGGTTTCTTCAATTTCTTCCAAAATGTCTACACAAATTTAACTTGTTTGTCCTTTTGATCTGGGGACAGAAGTTTTAGTTCAACTTTGGCACACACTGAGATCAAATGTTCATGCAGTCTTCCCCCACAGTTAATGTACCATAAGATTCTGCTGCTATTTTGATCAATTTCAACAACTTTCAAAAATTCAAGTTAACGTGTTGCTCAACCTTTAAACTAATCATTTTCTCACATCTCAGCAAAAACATGTGCAATTCAGTTAGTAGCCAACAGTAAACTAAAGACATCACTTATTGTAAGCCTACAGCAGTTGTGCATTTATCTTCTCAAAGTTTATGGTTAGAAGCAGGAAAAATGGGCAAGCAGAAGGATTTGAGCGAGATGGACCAATGGAGATTTTAGGATCCAGCTCTTAGGAGGCTCGGCTTTTGTAGAAAGTATGACATGAGAACAAACTTAGTAGGTGTTCAGTCCCCTGAAAGCACTAATATCATGCGAATATACTTTATTTCCTACATGAGACTTTTATTGACAATAATATTAACATGCTTTAATACATTTTTTAACTATATCAACAAGGTTTTAAATGCAGGACCTATCACACTTAATAATCAACCAGTGCACCATAAATATTTCACCTTTCTGTCTGAACTACATAAAATGAGTACATTTCCAAAACTCAATTTACCCTGTCAAGTTAAAGGGCCTTGGAATGACAAAGTATCTCACCAAAAACTTTCTTTTGCATTACTTAACTTTTTCTGACATTTTTCAAGAAGGGGACATACTTTTCATCAGCATCCTGACGTAACATTTTCAGTGAAAAATTGTGTTTTGCTGGCTAAAATCTAAAACTAGGAACTTTGTAAAAATGTGCCATATTCAAAAAAAAAATTATGTGGGTCACCTTTAACTCATTACTATTACTTTAGGGGAGCTATGTTGAAATTTATGGGTGCTTCAGCGCCCTAAAAAGAGTCTAAAATGCCTATGAGTTTGACAAGGGCCAAACACTTGTGGGGTGTGCCCAGTCTGCAGTGGTCATTATCTATCAAAGGTGGTCCAAAGAAGGAACAGTGTTGAACCGACGACAGGGTCATGGGTGGCCAAGGCTCTTTGATGCAAGTGGAGACTGAAGATTTGGCCTATGTGGTCCGATCCAAAAGCTGCTGTTGCTCAAATTGCTAAAGCAGTTAATCCTGCTGATAGAAATGTGTCAGAATGCACAGTGCATCACAGATTGTTGGGAATAGGGCAGTACAGGCACAAACCTGTCAGAGTAGCAGGAGATTATAATTTTATGTCTGATCGGTGTATATGCCCCTGTGATGCTTTGCCTCCACTGTGAACGTTAAGTAGATGGAATGAGGGGGGAACATCTGACCCCCCAATTTTTGCTCTTTCTCCAGACGTTGTAGTGGAAGCCTAATATTGGTGAGGAGGACTTTTTAAACCCCCAACCCATGTCTTGGGTCAGACTATTACTTCAGAGGCTGAAATCCTCATTAAAGCATTTACAGCCTTTCACCTTGACCATTGTTTTCTATCTTCACAAGAGCAGTCTCATTTTTAACAGCCATACCTTGCATTTTTTTTCTGTCACTTCAGTAGTCGTTGAAGTTTATCTTATTTGCAGGAACTATTCACTATTCTCTATTCTCTACAGAATTCTGACTGGGGTACTCCCGGACAGAACTATGTTTTTGTGTTTTTTGTTTGAAGTTCAAGCTAATTTTTCTTTCCCTTGCATCTCCCATTTTATCCTCCCTCCTCTGTTGTGATTGTCCATGTAAGAGAATATTGTGTAGTGAGTCAAAGCTGCAATAAATGCCATGAATTAAAATGTGACCTAGCAAATCCAAAAAGAATTGAAGTATAAAAAAAATTAGCTAACGCAAATCAGACTTAGTGGCTTTTAAGAATTCTGTTGTATTGGTTAAGGTGCCACCTCAAACTTTGAATCTTCAAGTAAAAACAAGACCTTTTAAGACATCTTATGACCATTTTTGCACAAATGTTACATTCTTCAATCTAATGCTCTGGGGCCTCATTTATAAAGCTTACTTACGCACAAAACGGGCCTTGAAAGTGGCGTACGCCACTTCCCACGCAAAGGCTGTGATTTGTAAAAATAAACTTGGCAGAGGAATGAGCACACTGGTACGTCAACTTTGATCCTGGTGCTCGAACATTTTGGAGACAGAGGAAACTGGCAGCACAGATGGAGAGGTGGTGAATTGAAGCCAGATTCATCTCATACATTTGATGTCATCCCTACATCAGACTTATAAACCCGCGTAATCATAAACACCTGAGTCTGCAGTGTTAAAGACATGTTCCTTTAGTGAGGCATCAGACTTACTACTGTATGCAATGTTTATATATTATACTTCCACCTTCAAATGATATAGAGCGGTGGATAGCACTAATTGATTAGTATTAGTTGCGACAAGTTGTGTAACAATCAGTCTAATTGTTGTGTAAGCATATAAATAGTGCAGTGACACTCGTGCATAATGCTGCTCAATGGATGCACTGGCACTGCTGGAAGATCACACAAATGGTGGATCAGGATAGAGAGAGTCTTTAGGGACCACAAAGGTTTCCTGGCCCATGATGATGACTGGCTAATAAGCTAATTTAGATTCCCCAGAGCAGTGCTCTTGGATGTATGTGCTGAACTGGGCCCAGTGTTGGACTAAACCACCCGCCGGAACCGCGCCATCCCGGTGCGTATACAGGGCATGATTGGGGTTTCTGGCAACCAGTTCTTTCCAGCGGAAATCAGCAGACAGATATGTGTTTGATATGATTAACAATATATAATATTACATTTTCTGTCTAAAGCACCTTTTGGGTATGATATAATACAGTTAAATTCTATCCTTAGGTCTGGGATATTGCAGCCATATCACAGCACAACAATGGCAGCTGCAAATGACAGTCTGCAGTGAAAATGAATTTGTCTATGTGAATCAAAAATGTGCATACAATCAGTGAAGAAATTATTTTTCCCTCAAACATGGTTTTGAGAAATTTAGTGGCACGGTGGCCTGGGTCAACACATGACTCATTCATCCTGATGCACAGCTTCTTCCTCTTCTTTGGTTTCGGCAGACCATATGCATCCGAAGCGTATCTCTGCCCTTCTGACGCACAGCAGTGAAGGGAACAGACTGCAGGCAGGCAATGCATAAACATTCATGAGGTGCTTTGCATTGACTATTCATGGCAATGTGGGTGTGTAGAGGGCGGGATGTGAGGTAAATCCACCTGCGCAACCTTCCAGGTGGACTGTGAGTTATAAAGGGAAAAGTGCTTGCAGGTGTGCGCACGCACGGTTTTATGAATCAGATTATTTTTTGGTGCCCGCCATTTTCAGCTTTTGGGCCCATGTTCACTTTTAGTCTGGATCCTACACAATGTTTTATAAATGAGGCCCCTGATTTTTATAATGTTAGACAGTTTATTTGTATATGTATAGGTGTGTGTGTAAGTGTATATATAAGTACATATGTATATATGTATGAGGATGTATGTGTATATATATATATATATATATATATATATATATATATATATATATATATATATATATATATATATATATATATATATATGTATATGTATATATATATGTGTGTGTGTGTGTGTATGTATATATATACACACACATATATATACATATATACATACACACACACACACATATATATATAAATACATGTGTGTGCGTGTGTCTATATATGTCTATATGTGAATATGTATGCATAATTGTGCCCATGTGAGTGTATATGTAACTATGTGTATAAGTATATATATTTATGTTAAAGTGTAAGTGTGTGTATGTGCATATACAGTTATTTGCATCTGCACTGACTTTGTTCTCTATTTGCACTACATTGAAATTTACACTGTACTTAAATTACGTACTGCTATACTGCATGAAAGCTCAATTCTACGACTTGAACATTTTAAACCACTTCATGTACATAAAAATTCTTATTATTATGTAAATATTATTTATTCTGTTCTAAGCATCTCAAGCCAGGTGCAATGTAATTTTGTTCTACTGTGCACTGTTGGTATATAGTTTGAATGACAATAAAGTAATGTTAAATTTGAATCTTACATCCAATTATTTTACATTAGACATTTTAAAACATTTTGAATATCTACAGGAACCTTGGCTGCCCTACATATCATATCAAAACAGTTTAAAACATGAGGGTAAAAAGAAAAGGCAAACAATCTATCATTAGACTTGTTTTTTAATTGGTTATTTTCCTTTGTTTCTACATCAGTTGTCACTCACGTCTGCGGGTGAGGCGGCGGCTCAGGCGGTATGTGTCCTTCCCATTGCACAGGCGGTAGATAAATGGTCCCAGCTGACGCATGTTGTGCACTTTGCCAGTCACCACCATCTCTTCATGGATGATGTAGGTCTGAGGCAAGTATGTTCCCTTCTGCAAGAGACAGAGATGCAATAACGACAAGAATCTCACTCAAACAGTAAATTACACGGACAAAGAGTAATGACAACAATAATAAGTCTTCACTTTACTAAAACTGACCTGACCCTCTTATTGGGCCAGTCTTTTTGTGTTCGATACAAACACATAAAAAGAAAAATTATATTTAATTTATTAGCTGCAAATATTGGCCGAAATGTTCATATCTGCCATATAATAATCCAATTGTTAAGCCATTATCAGCTGTTATTCTTTTCTTTTTGGACAGACAAGACAAAGCCCATAATGTACTGGTAAATGGTAAATGGACTTGAGCTTATATAGCGCTTTTCTAGTCTTTGACTACTCAAAGCTGGTTTACACCGCAGGTCACATCGACCCATTCACACCCATTCGCTCTCACATTCACTCACTGATGGTGCAGAGTTTCTATGTTAGTTATTCATCAGTATCAGCTAACACATTCACGCCCTTTCATGCCCATTTACGCGCCACTGACGCAGCAGTGGGAGCAACTTGGGGTTAAGTGTCTTGCCCAAGGACACATTGCCATGTGTCGCCCGGAGCTGGGCTTGAACCTGCAACCTCCCGATCATTGACCAAGCACACTATCCAGCTGCCACCGACCTACTGGTGGGTCCTGTACTGTGTGTCTTATTCCAATTTAGGATCATGTTGTTTGCAGATTGAAGAGCTATCAGCGTTATCACATCTTCATACATTACATATTATAAGGCAGCATATCTATAGATTGAACTGAACCAAGCAGTAGAATTTGTGCAGTGTGTGCACATTCAAAAGGTAGCTGCATAGTTAGATGTACTTTAAACCAACACTTGTTAACAGTAGAGGTGTTTATAGGTAAGATATATGTATATGTATTTGTTTGTTTGTTTCCAGTACTGAGAAACCACAACATTCCACCCATAAAAAACACAGTTTCCATTAAGGGCTATTTGTATAGAGAATAGTTCCTGCAAATAAGATAAACTTCAACGACTACTGAAGTGACAGAAAAAAAATGCGAGGTATGGCTGTTAAAAATGAGACTGCTCTTGTGAAGATAGAACCTTATGGTTCACAGTCGCACTGACTGTTGTATCTTAAAGATGGTGTGTGCCAACGTTGACCCAAAACTTCTGACTCTTGATAAAAAGGAAAAATGCAAGCAAAATTATGCAGATATTTTGGAAAAAATCTGAGGAAACCCAAAAGTTTTAGGAAAAACTATTAAGTGTTTGACAACACCTTCAACACCCACTTTTGCCATGTTCTAATTTTCATGCAAAATTTACTCCACTGTCTCTTTTTCAACGGAGAAATTATTTTGTTCAATTTCAACAAAATTTCAAGTAATGTATTGCTCAACTTTTAAGCTAATCATTTTCCAACATTTTAAACAACAAGACGTGCATTTCAATCAGTGGCTAACAGTGAACTAAAGACATCACTTGCTGGAAACTTACAGCAGTTGTTCATGAATGCCCAACCTTTAATATAAGGCACTCTGTGTCGCTGTGAACCACGTGATTTTATCCTCATAAGCACAGACTCGTTATTCAATAGTTATACATATAATGATGGAGAAATGGTCAGTCAAACTGCTGAAGGTCTGCTGCAAACAAGCTGCCCAATAAATTGCTCTAAAGTTATAACCAATATAAAGTCAATAGTGTGCTGCAAAATATCAATATAGTATTGGGCAACAAAATTCTGTGACATATTCCTGTGCTGATATTTTCTTAACCCCCTGATGAAACGAGTAGTCAAAGGGTTTTACTTTTTGGTAATGTAAAAGTACTCTGAGCAGTTACTTTCTTTTTTACGCAGAAATGTGACAAGTTTCTTTTAACACAGCCTTTCTTGCGAAAAAATTGCTTTTCAAGGCTAATGACCTAAAAGTGCAAAAGTTAGTTCTCTGAATTGCTACATTATAAGACCCTATTTACCAAATTTAAGGCCAGGTGTCGGGACAAGATTGTGTGTTTATCATTTAAAATGGAGGTATTTAGCAAAAGAAAATCTAGTTAACTATTTTTTGGGGAAGCATTTCAAATATTAATAACAAAGGTTTTTATCTCTGCATTGCTCTAAGCCAACTTAATCAACAAAGAAGGAAGTACAATCAGTGTAAGCACATTTTTCACAGTGATTCAACAATGGTGACCTTTGTGGGAAAAAGAGATAGAATGTAAGTTTGAGGAAGCTGTAACTATTTCCCATAGTGTGCTTTACTTGTTTCTGTCAGAGTACATCTTACGCCATAAAAGACTTTTCCTTGACACTAACAGAACAGAATTGTTTGCAATGGTTTGCTTTAGTAAGAAGTACCAAAGACACTGTTTGACAGAGTCTGTTACACAATTTATACAACATATGATTGGATGTAAAACTGCCTTAAGTACCCTTTAACTGTCAATGCATAACCATGTGTACGAAAGAGTCAAAACACTGCAAACAACTATGTTGGTGAGCCCTGTGATCAGCTGGCGACCAGTCAAGGCCAAACCCCACCTCTTGCTCAGTGTCAGCTGAGATAGGCTCCAGCCCCCAAAACCCCAAGGGGACATGCAGTATAGATGAATGGATGTGTCAGTCAGATCAACACAAAACTTTTTAAATACATTTTGATATTTATTTAAAATTTTGGCCTTGTTATTGCTGTCTGCATGGTAGGCTTTGACCCCAAGGTCAAACAACATCAAAGCTGAGCATACAGTAAGTTACACTGTTTTCTGCCTGCTACTATGACCAGCAGTACTTGGGACAGGTTTGGGCCCCCCTTGAGGAATGCCAGGGGTCTCGCGGGGGGGGGGGGGGTGAATATATGCTTTGAAGCATATGTTCACTTTGAATTGTGATCTTAATGCATTTTTCTTGTTCTGTAAAGCACTTTGAATTGACTTGTGTATGAATTGTGCTCTACAAATAAACTTGCCTTGGCTTCTTTGTGTGGTCTTTTTTTTCTAAAAACATGTGTAGGCCAAGTGAATCTGGATGTTATTGATAAAAACAAAATTGAGGTACATTTTGGACAGCGATTTCTTGTGTAAATCATTTGGGGGACTTGACTCTTTCAGATGAAACTGTTGGGTTGGTGGGGGGCTTCAAGCCAAAGAGGTCTGACTTTAAAGGGGTAGTTCTGGTTTTTTGAAGTGGGGTTTTGTGAGGTACATAAAATGAGCCTGAACATGTGCCACAGTGTCACAGCTCAGTTCTCTCTCTGTTCAGAAAAAATGGGGACAGATGCTAATGCTATATAACATTGCTGTACATGGTGCCAAACTCTCTGCGTAATTAAAGAATTGTGGGGGAAAACAATCCACAAAAACAGTGTGGGGTCATCACACAGTATAAACAGTTCAGTTACATCTACCCAACATCCCTCTACCAAGCCTCTTTGATGAGGCACTATTTTGAGACACGGCCTATGTGTCCTTCTGCCAGCAGCGTAGGATCAAACTATGGTCTCACTGGAATTTTTTGCAAAATACACAAATACTTCATTTCAAATAAAGATTAGCCAAAAGTATGAATGTTTAAGAATTATCCTGCAGACTACGCACAATAGCTCAGTTTACCCCCACAACAACTAACACACTGTTTGCCATCATGAAGTACAATTATTATTGAAACCATGGCTTCTATCTTTTCAAAATAAACAATCAGTATAAGCCAAATACATACTCTGAAGATAAACTTTCATTCTGTCCCTCTGTTTTGTCTTTGGAGTTTGTAAAACAGTGAATCTGTTCTGGACAATTATGAATGTCCATTAAAGCCAGGAGGCTCTGCGTGATGGGAGCTGCTCACTGCAGATGAACATATAAATTTTATAGTATCCTCTGATCCTGAAACATCCTGAGGTTTTTTTTCTTGGTCACACTCCTATTTCATCCAGTTTGATGACATGATCTCATGATTTATTCACCTGAATCAACAGGCAACATGGCTTTCCTCCAGTTCCCATAGCAGTTTCCTCTTTTTTCAATTCAGATCTGTTGACTCTCCACTGAGCTGTGACATTGTGGCACACAATCAGGCTCATGCCATGAACCTCACAGCGCCACACTTCAAAAATCCCAAACTATCCCTTTAAGTACGTATGTCATTTATATAACTGTAAGTTTGCCAGTTTGCTGCTTCTTTACCGGTTAGACAGGTCAATAGCCTTTCCAACTTTAAATTCTTATATTTAGCTGCAAATTAGCACAAAGAAACTATTTATAGATTCAGATCTGACAAAACTGCTACAGAAGCTGTTAGCATCTATGCTAATTTCAGTTGAAGCAGTCACTTCCTGCTATTGTTTTGCTCATAGCTCCCACCTCTTCCTGCTCTAGTGCCGTTCTACTTTGGGCTGCTCACAATCATTGTAGATTGGAACTTGGTAAGGTGGATCTGACTGATTACAGACATTCAATCAGGTGGATCCAGCTGCTGTGCATGGGTGGTGTAAAATATGAGTGTGCCTTAAGAATGAAGTTGTGTTACCTTTACGTTGATGAGAAGCTCCCAAAGGTTGCGTGGAGGCATCACAATGGTGGTATTGAGCTCTATAACGTAGCACTTGTCCAGGGCAATGTCATGGTAGGCCGTTAGTCCCTTTAAGATAATGCAGTTGAAGAAAGTTAAGCCCAGAAGACAACAGGGTCATTTTCATATATATATATATATATATATATATATATATATATATATATATATATATATATATATATATATCTTTAAGCTATATTGTCAATGCAACATTTAATTTCCACCTTAAATGTCTCTCTGATTATTCCAGCGATTATGATAGAAGTCATAGAGTTGCTGTTTTTAAATCTTACATAATCTTTGTGTCATATATTGGAACTATCTAATCCTTGATAATTCAAACTCATTTAAGCAAAAATAAATAATCCTAAACAGTTCATAAACATGTGAAGAATGTATAATGAACCATTTAGCATGCTGACAAAAGCACTCAGCTTAAAGCAGTTACTGTTTATAACCATAAAAGGCTTTATCGTGGCTCTAGAAATTTGCTGAAGTTTTACATTTTATTTTTTTCATAATTTTGACTGGCATTTAGAACCCGGTGATAATTAATTTAAAGATTGCCCTGTTTACACTGCAGCTATGTCGTATGAATCAATATGTGTGTTTTTGTGCTCACTCTGTGGAAGTCATGGATTATATCAGCAGGGTCACTGCCTCCGAAGTGAGGCACAGGCACAGTGATCTTCTCGTAGTTTTCAGCCAAGTAGATGCCAACATTTTCCTCCAGCTCCTGACGCCCACGCAGTGGAGCGTACATAGAGTCCTCATACAGCACCCTGCAGTGGAACAGGTTCTCCTCTGGGATCTATGCACACAAACCAGAGTCAAGATCGACACACCATCTGCAACACTTTCAAACAAGAGTGCAGCAGGAATATCCTTCAATATGGCAATTATGTAAGCAAATACAAACAACATAATGATGTTTTGGATGGGATTCTTACCCATGTCTTGATTTGAGAATCAAATGAGTGCAGAGAAATATATTACTGTGAAATTTAGATTTATTAATTAAACAAGTGCCTCATTGCTACGGTAGTATTGTCTGACACCATGACAACCTGGGAAGGACACAGCTCAAAGTGCTTATTTTGTGAAATACATTGTTTGTGTTAATTTTTCTTTTTAACTGCAAAGTCAGAAACTGCAGTCCTTTTATCCCCTGTGTTACACTTTTTAGGACTTCCAGTAAACTTTCTCCATATGAGGAAAAAATATTAAGGTTTACAATTATGCCTAAGGATTTTAAAAGAAACTACTCTGTTGCAATTTTACTTTGCAATATTGTAGCCAAAAGGAATTAAGCTGACACACCAGGTGGACTATTCAATATATATTACTAGCCCATCTTGGAAAGAGCCCACAGAAAGTGATGGGGAATGGACAAAACCTTTCAAAAGCATATCCGGCAGGGGATTGGATGATTGTTCCGTCAATCACATTCATCAACAGCCAATCAGATAATGTAGTAGGCACAGTGTCAAGGACAGAGTGTAAAAACAAACTCGCCAAAACATGTCTGCAGGGGAGTGAAAATATTCTTGCTATTTTAGAAGTGTATAGTATTGTTATTTGTTTTTCATTTAACAAACAAATGTGGTCTAGATCTGATGAAACTGCTACTGAGGCTCTTGTCCTGCTGTAGTCTCACTCTTAAGCCCCGTTTCCACCAAGTGGTCCGGTATGGATCGGCACGGTTTGGCTCAGGCCAGATCGGTAAAGCCTGATCCTGGTTGCGTTTCCACAGCCAGCCGTACCCTACTTGGTAGGCGGTGTCTAAGCTGGATGCCAATAGCATGACGTCATAGCAGCGCGACACAGTGTACCCAGCTATTAGATACAACGAAGAAGAAAACGCGACACAGTAAACAAAGAGCAACGATTCTCTTCATCAAGAATACTGAGGAAGGTCTGCACCTCCACAGTAGACCATGGGGCGCTCGATCTTGATGCCATTTTCCAAACAAAAAAGCCTTGAAAGTTATCTTCGCGAAGATGAGTGGAGATTTAGACATGGCGGGGCTGTGTTGTTCTTTATTACCGCTGTCGCACGGGAAGTGACGTCTCCTTCGACCAATCAGCGGGCTGCAGTGTTTCTAGCTCCAGCTTCTGAGGTCGGATCGGTATGCTTGGCACCCCAACAAAAGGGTCCCAAAAAGTAGGACGGTACGGTTCGCTTATAAGGGGTCCTGTCCCGGTTCTAGGCTATGGAAACGCCACAAAAAGCGAGCCATACCGAGACGAACTGAACCCTCTGGTGGAAACAGGGCTTTAGTTCCCACCTCTTCCTGTTCCAAAGGACACTGATTGGGCCATCCCACTTTTCCACTTTGGGCCCCTCACAATCGTTGATAATTAGAGCTTGGCAAGATGGATCTGCCTGATTACAGACATTAAAACAGGCTGATCCATCTGCATTGCAGGGTTAAAAGGGAATGGTAAATAAATGAAAAAGGTTTGATTTGGCAAAGTACAGATTATTTTTGACTTGTCTGTGTCCACTTAGCTGCCTGCAAGGTTTTTAAAGGGATCCTTATTTTCCATCACTGTGAGAGGAGGGAGATGCCACAACAAGCACTAACAGAAATGACAAAATAGCAAGTGACAAATTAGGTTGTAGAAATTTAATGCATACATTTTGTTTCTTAATACCATCTTGATAAACACACTGTACCGAGTGCCCTAAAAATTAGATAGTAAACAGATATACCTGACATTTTAAAATTAGCGTTCTTACGAGTTGTTTATGGTGCTTAACCAACCACCACCCAGTGTAAGGTTAAGGCTAAAGCTGCCCCAAATAAACAACACTGATAATTACCAAACTCTTTTTTTTTATGTCTCTGTAATAGTTATAACACCAGCAACAACAAAATGACATTTTCATTACTAAAATATCATTCATATTGTTATCTATGAATGTTCAAATTAACTGTTTTACAGAGGAACACAAAAAATAGTAAAGCACATCATTATTTCTTGATTAAGATGTCATAGTTATTTACTTGTGTTTCTGAACAGGAAAATTAGTTTTAGTGATTGAATGTTATACTTGATTAATTCTGACTTCTCAGAGAAGTTCAGTGAGTCGGCTCAAATTTGACTATAAAAGGGTGAATTCAGTTTCAAATTCCTCATTCCTGATCAAATGTATGTTGGATTACAAAAACATTTTTAGTTTTAAACAAGTTTTGAAAGATTTTTAACATATTTATGTTTACTCCTTTTTATGACAGGTAGTCTAAAAAAATGTTAAGCACTGTAAGTTATATTGATTCTTTTCTCCTTTTTTGTATGAACTGTTGAATGCCTGTTCTGTGCTGTTAGCATGACTTACATTTAGTAGTTTAGTGGTTACCTAAAAGAATATTTCATTTGCACAGTCCAGTTGGTCAAATCCCTAAATTTATTTGTATGTCATGTTCTCTTATCTACTAAAGTATGCTTGCATAAAAGAAGCAAGACCCAAAAGAAGTTTGATATTTAAGCTCACCACAACAATTTATCTATTTTAAAAATGCAGTCATTTTCAAACGCTCATCATGATCAGCTCTTACATGAGGTATAAAGTAGTAGTGGTAGACATAAATGGATGCAAGGACCAGACCAGCCATGAACACAACCAGGCCGAACGTCAGGCAGCAGAGGCCGTTAAGCGGTGACTTTTTGGGCCGCAGGGGCAGGACCAGCTCATCTTCATCCTGGGGAACAAACACACAGAAGCATAATAAACTTGTTAGACTTTTAAACAGGTACCGATAAGCAATTTTCAGGCTGACTCATTCATCTTTGCTTTGGCTATCCCCTAACAAGATCTAAACAGACTTACCACTAAAACTGAGTGAATAAAAGCAGGACATTCTGCCTTTTTAACTTTCTTATTTTAAACAGAGTATGCAAGTCCCACCACCAGGGGGCTCTCAACCAAAGCAATAACAAAATATGAAGTGCAGAGACCAAGCTGCAACCTCCAGTGTTAAAAACAGCTTTGTCTTTGAGTGTGTATTTGAGACATACTCCATGTTAAAATGCTCAATTTAGAGAAAAAAAAATGTTTAAAAACATGTGTACAGCCAGGTCAGAATCATTCATGTCCTCTCACTGTGATTGAGGTCATTTTTTAACAGTTTTCTTTTTATTACCTGACTCAAGGAGGTTATGTTTTTGCTGGTGTTTGTTAGTCTTTGAACAGCATAACTCAAAGTTATGAGGGGAATTTCATGGTTTTTTTAGGAAATGTGCGTCATGGTACAAGATAGAAGTAATTCGATTTTGGTAGAGATCCAAATCCAGACATGGGATACAAGATTTTTTTTTTTAAGGCTTCATCAACAGTGTGAGACAGGGCAGTTTTCCACATTTTTGCTAATAACTCGATAAGTTCTCAACAGATTTTGATAGCATTTTTAAGGAATGTTGGTCGTAACACAGGATATAGCGACTACATTTTGGAGGTGATCAGATTCTAGATGTGGATCAAGGATTTTTGGGGGTTTGTTAACATTGTAAGACAGGGCAGTTTTCTTGCTTGACAACGTTGTAAACATCTTTGCTGAGGAATATGAGTTTTTGTTGCACATTATGATTGGTAGTATGGCTTACACTCTTACAAGCCTCTGCTGTGTTTTTGATCTCCATAAGGCATAAGACCCACCTCAACTCCACCTCTTTGTCTATCATCACGCTGACTGAAGGTGTACAGACCATTTTTAACATGCCAACCACCATTGAGTGATTTCTGCCCCCACTTCTAACAGCAGCCTTTGGCGTAAATTCAGGTGTTTCTACAGCAAGAATTAACGTATCTTGTCAGCACAGCCACCACAACAGGACACTGACCATTACAACTATGAAAATTGGTGATTTATCTGGCTTTCCAAACTGCTGAAAATATTGTCAGATAATGAAAGTACCCTACTTGAAAATGCCATTGGATTGGTAATTTTTCAAGTAATTTATACATTTCTGTGAACAAATATTCACATACTGTACCTTTAATGAGAAATAAATAGCACCAGCTAAAGGATGAGAGATGTGTGGGAGCACTTCATAGTGAAGATTTGTCTGAGAATGTGGGTGAGTAATTTAACCAAACGCCTCCAGTCTCACAGCCCATCTGACGATGCCTCGCGCCCAACCTGTGTTGGCAGGGTAGCACCACACACAGATAGTAGCACGTTGACTGTGTGCTTTCATTTATCAGAATAATGACTAACAGAGAAGAAGTGCGCTCTGGAGCTGTGTGGAGGAGTCTTTTCACAGGTAAAATTATCTCTGGGAAAAGAGGCTCTTTAAAAAAACAATGGGTGCTATTCTTAGCTGAAAATAAGAGGATGAAATGATGGCCTGTTCAGGAAACAGCTATTATGAGAAGCTTCAGAGAATGATGTCGATCCTGAGTGAGTAACTAGCATCATTTCACAAATGGAGAAAAAGGTAGAAAACAATACCTTTGATTTACAGTGTGTCTTCAGAAGATAGAAGTATACTTTGCTCTTAATGAGTGGACAGTGTCTTATCCTAATAGGGCTGGACAGTATATAAGAATGTTGAATATACAGTGTTACTCACAGATATATAATGTACTTAGATGCAGCGCCAGCTTGGGGGTTATGGGCTCATCTCTGTTTCATACCACAGGTTTAACATATATATGTGTTTCTACATTTTTAACAGTTTTCAACAACTGTACATTGTATTAAAATGCCAGACTAACATCATCTTTGTTTTGGAAAACTTCACTCAAAGTTCTGTAGTTATGGCAGGTAAGTAGGGCCCTAAAAAATCCACGACCACGGAATCGCAGATGGAATCATGGAACTGGACATTAAATAAATTAAATTCAATATAAACACAGAATATCATGAAAATGGACGCCATTTTACATAAAAACTTTTTTTTCTTACTAAAAAGGAGCGTATATCTGGGGAAAATGCTCCGAGGAGGTCACTAATGATGGGGACGATGCACGCTTCACTTCCCCTCCCCCTCCTCCTTCCCTAATTAACGATGCAAACATGCCGAAGCGGCCGCCTGACACACCGCCTAATTCTGTGTCTCTGGGTTAAATTTGCGTAAAATACTAAAAACCGAATTCTCAAAAAATTAAAATGGAAAAAACGGAATACGAGAAAAACAAAAACAGAATTTGGGAAAAAATAAGACAGATTTTAAAGGGCCCTAGGTAAGCTCCAATTGTGGTGGCTTATAGTCATTGAAGTATCCTGTTGAAATGAAAGATAGTGGCTATTTGTTATCAAGATCTCAGAAGCAGCAAACAGTTGGCAAAAAAGTTGGCGCTTTACAAATCTTTTCCACCTTAAGATTGAAACACAAAGTACAATATGATGACTTTGTAAAATGGTAAGCTGCAGCCCAAAACCTCAAGCCTTTGCAGTCCTCTGCAGCTTCATTACTGTGTCGTTTCAAAAATATTTAACTAGAAAAAGTAAAGATATGTATTAAATATTGCCATTCAGCTAAAAAATATCAATATATGAAGAACGTGGTATCAACAATTTCTGTCAGTGTTGCTCAGCCCTAGGTAACATATCTCAACAGTAATCATAGTGACCCATCTGTCATGCGTGGAAGCAGAGGTGATTCCAAAGTTCATAATTAATACTGTCTGTTATGAAAATTTCTGATAATGTTTCCATCCATCCATCCATCACCACTTATCCCTTTCTGGGTTGCAGGGGGCTGGGGCCTGTCCCAGCTGACTTTGGGTGAGAGGCAGGGTACACCATGAACCGGTTGCCAGCCAATCACAAGGCCACATACAGAGATGGACAACCATTCACCTAAGGGCAATTTGGAGTCACCATTTAACATAATAAGCTTGCTTTTGGCTTATGGGAGGAAGCCAGAGCGCACAGAGAGAACTCACACATGTATGAGGAGGAGAACATGCAAACTCCATGCAGAAAGGCCCTGACTGACACAGGGAGCGAACCAGCATCCTTTTTGCCCTTTCTGCTGCGTCAGCCTCCGGTAATATTTACTGCCAGTTAACCTTATATAAAGTTTTTGCGAGCATGTTTTTAAATTATGAGAGCTAATTTTATTTTGAGAGTGTAGGCTCTAGTAAAAAAGCAGATTTTCTGTCGGCAGGAATTGCATTACTAATCGACTCTTAAAAGGGCAGACGGAGCTTGGCTTTACTGACGGTGTGACATTTACTCTAGCATATATTGTGTATTTAAGCTAAATATATCATTTCACTTCCTTCCATATAGTGGTAAAAACCTGCAAAAAATCAAAATTATACAATAAAAACACCAAAACAACAATATAAGATATAAGAGACATTACACAGCAAATACAGACAGGACATATAACTGACAACTTTTGACCTTTCTTTACAGGAAAAAAAAAAATACTAAGGTACGATTTTTGTTTCACACGGCTCGGCCCTTGTCTAACCTGTATTTTGATAAAGCAGGATTTACTTTAGCTCAGTGCCCAGCTCTTTGATGAAACATTTGAAAACCGAGCAGACAGAAGGACAAGGCGACAACTGTGTTTGTGTGACTTCTCACTTCTGTGAGACTTTGTGTTCTCAAACCCTTCTGAAAGATTTACTGTTAGGCTTCTCACACCAGCTGACAGCCTGACACACCACAAGGCCTGTCAGTCTCCTGGTCAATGCATCTGAGCAAGGAGACTTTACTAACACAGGAACTCCTTTTACATTACAGGACAATATATATTAACTTTTGGGATGTCAATAGATTTTTAAGCCAGATTAAGAGTATGACAAAATCAGTTTTACACTATTACGGATGTTGATTAAAACATGGATGCCAGGCTTAATGCCCAGTGAAAAGCTTATTCACTATAAGAACCAATAAGGCAGTAACCACTCTACAGCTGCAGTTGCGTAGGCATAATGTTGGCAAAAAGACTATAAATATGAATATGGAGATGCAGTCTAGATTTATGGTCAAATGGGAAAATGTATAATTGTGCAGTAGGATTTAAGTGTGGGAATGAAAACAGTCTGCAATAAATTACATCCTTACAGAAAAACACAGACGTTTGTGGCCATATAAATAGCAGCAGAAGCAGTGCTTACAGTGATTTACGTTATTCAAACATTCATTACACTGTTAATTGGATAATTACCATGGAGTTTATATCAATCCTGCTATAAAAGTTTGGTTTACTGTCAGAATGTAGTAGGCTGATGTGTTTATGATGGTCCATGTCTTTTATGTTGCTGCTGGTGTTAACAATGTAAAGAGTGACTGTGTTAATTAGTGACTCTCAGTTGATTAAGTCTGTAGTTGTTGTACCTAACAGATGGTGAAAATTTATAGTTTCAAACTTAACAAATGTATCTTAGTTTATGTTTCCATTAAAGGTGTAATTGATGTGTATTTTGACCTTTTAATGTTATGGTCATTTTACATTTGAAAAATCTGTAGTAACAATGAAAACAGATTGAAGCTTCTGCTGAAAGCCAGCAGTTAATACAGTTAGTTTTTAAAACATTAGGCATCACATCTATCCAAAAACACAAAAAGATCTGAAAATGTTTGAAATCTTTTTTTTTGAGTATGTATAACTTGAGTTATTCTTTATTGTTAATGTTGAGGTCCTTTAAAAACCACACAACTTTAGTTGACTTAAAGTTTGTCTGTGGTTGATCATTTTATTCCACAGTGAATGTGGCTCAAAAACCCCTCATTGCTAATGGTTAGCTTGTAACTTTAAGACAATTTGACATCTGCTGACAAAAAAACAAAAAAACAAAAAAAACAAACAAAAAAAAAAAAACAATGGAGAAACAGAACATGTGTTTTTAAGTTCAGTCTACCTCGCCTTTGTGTGACTGTAGCTGCTTTTCCACACAGCAGTCCAGTTCAGTTCGGCATGGTACGGTATGCAATTACAGGTGTTTCCACTTTTAAATAGGAGAAAGGTACCAAAATAACTGATCCGCATCATCCCCCTTTTTTGGCACCATTCTGTTAGGGTGCGTACCAAGCAGACCCAGCAGGGTGGAGCTACCGTGAGTCCTTTAATTGGTAAGATTTGTCACTTCCTGTGCAACAGCAGCTAAAACAAAAACAACACAGCACAGCATGCTGAAAGCCCCGTGGATTCAGAGAGCGACTTTTCTTCCGCTTACTATAAAGAATGTTGGAACAATGCTGCATGGAGTACTTTGGAGATGCACACCTTACTTGCCATTGTTGGAGAGAAGGAGCACAGAGGAGTTTGCCGTAGCAGGCATGAACTTCATCTCCCAGCCTCCATTCCTGCCCCCAGGTGAGGGTGTGGCTGGCAGTGGAAATGCGAGCCAGATCAGAGCTAGCTGCTCTAAACCATATCAGACTGTACTGAAACAAACCACACTGCTTGGTGTGGTTTAGTGTGTGTTTATAGCGTGTTTATCTGCCAATTTTCAATGGTTTGAATCCACATGACCACAAAGCATGGTACTGAAAAGAAGGTTTAAGTGCATATTGCACCCATTTTTATTTAATTTAGGATTTCTGGTTTTGGAAATCGGAGACATGATTGACATGGCCGCCAGTCCTCATGGAAATGCTATTGGCAAGTCTTCCCTGCTTTATGGCCTCTTCATGGTGGGTTGAGATGGCACATACAGTATGGCAGCATCCACTGTTACGCATCAACAATGTTTCAAATAGTGATACCAACCTTTTTCAAATCTAGTTGACACCAATACTTTTTGCTTTATTTTTTTAATACCAATACTGATACCATTACCAATCATGTCTAAAATGCTCTCACAATATCTATTAAATTTATTCTTTTAATTGACTAAAAGCAAATAAAGGAAAAACATCGACTACTGACCATCCCTAATATGGAGTGGGTTTCATTTAGGATAGAATTGCAAAGCAAGTTTTGAGTGTAAGCTTGAAGGTGCAGGTGAGTGCCATTTGATATGAATGAATATTCTCCACAACCACATGACATAGACAGTAGCTCCATTTTGGCAAGTGAGAGAGAGAAAAAATGAAAAAGGTCGAGGGAAGAGCACAGATATGGGTTTTATTACAGAGAGCTAATTTGATATCAGTATTTTGGGGGAGTATTCAATACCAAATGTCTATTTGCAAAAGTCCTGATACTTCGATCAATACTCTTATCTTTCTTCCAAAGGCTCCTCCAATAATTGAAAGACTGACATCACATGGCTTCATCCAATTCTTTCAGCAGTCTGTGGTGCAAACTTTACAATGTTCTATCAAATCAAAGATTATAATTCTGGTATTATGATGAACAAACGTTATTTCTTTACAGAAGAACACATCTGACATTTATATTCTGTATCGACTTTCAGTAAAACTGTCATGATCTTTGGTCCATGCTGCCCATCCCTAGAAAATCCATTTCTGTTCCTCTTTCCCCACAAACGCATGAACTATGTCCATGTTTATCATCCATCATTGCTCATTATTTTCAGGACAAGGTCATGAATCTTAAATTAAAGTTGGGCTGATTAATGGATAGTTGTGCTGCTGCAAAGCGGAGGACTCTGCTGCTCCACTTCCTTCAACAGAGCAGGAAGAAATAATGTGGCATGCGCTGCAAGCAGCTGCATCCCATCTGCCATTTTGTCAGCTAGCAGCCCCAAATTTCCATCTTTCGACCTTTACTAAAATAAGAGAGTTAATTGCTTGTGATGTATGAAACATCTTAATTCACACAACACAATTTCAAAAAATCCACACAGACGACATAACTTAACATGAACAAATACAAACACTGTGTTCTCATTTAGTTTAATGCATGAAGTCTGCTGCACAATGCAAAGTGAAGAGCATGCGTTATCTAAAGGCTTGTATCAGGCATGTGAAAATGCTTCTTGTGCATGGGAAACATCTCAACAGTAACATGTTCTGTGTGCATGTAAATGGCGATGTGTGCTGTCAAACAGCCCTGCTGCTGTTCATGGCTGTGCAGGTGCAGACTGTCCTGCAGACCAGCAGCAGCAGCAGCCTGAGCTCAGCAGGAATCCCTCCATCACTGTGTCCTAGGACAATAAAGACGAGCATTGTCTCACAGCAGCTATAATCACAATAGTTAGCGTTGTACTCACCAGAGGATGAGGGATGAGGATTTCGGTTTTGTCGCCATCGGTCTCCTTCTCCACTTTCTGTCCCGTGACAGACTGAAAACTGATCTTCACCATGGTTTGGTGTCAAAATCTGTCTACCTGTCTGTCTGTCAGTCCGCAGGTGTATTCACTCTCCGTCTGGGGCCACAATATCTGAAAGAAGTCCCCTCACCTCGTCGTTTGACCCTCCTCTGCTCACCGCTGCTCCTCTGTCTGTTTTTGTTTCATCCAACCGGAAGTTTCCCTTTTATTTTTTCTACACAGCGCCCTTAAAGGAGCAGTCCGCTGCTTTTCTGAGTGTGTACACAGGGGTGCTGAAAGGAGGGGGGGCCACAAGGACAATTCTAAGGCCCCCCAAAGTTTTAAATATAAGTGAATATTTTACGTAAATTCTTAACTTGACACCTTTCAAATCACATCTTAAAATTGCTTACATACTTGTTTGTCAACCTCGTTAGTTATTTATTTTATTGTATTTTATGGACGTATACGTATTTTACAATTATTTAAACTGTTTTTAATCTCTGCGGTTCTCACTCCCCTCACCAGTTTCTCATCATCTGTTTTTACTGTTTTTATCATCCTGTTTTTACTATCAATTTATGTTTTAATATACTCTTTTTTCAATCCGTCCTATGTCTACCCTCTTCTATCATCTTCCTGATGTGATGTCGTCAACTACCCACTGTCATCTATTTATCTATAAATTTATATATTAATCATCTATTTATTGTCTCCTTATCATTTTATGTAAAAGGAAATACTTTCTTTTCTTATGTTGTCTTTTCTTATGTCATGTTGACATTTTAGCCTGTACTAATGTAGTATATTACTATAGTACTTCAGTTGTCTCCAGTTTACCATTTTCTTTCCTTTTGCTGCTTTTCTTTTCGTTCTTATTGCAAAAAACAGCATGTTTTTCCATTCAGCACACTGTGTTGAAAAAAAATCCATGTTTTAGGAGTGATTGGTGGATATCTAATGCAATCTTTGTAGCCAAAACAAATATTATTTAAAAAAACAACCACAACAACAACAACAACAGCATATTAGCTTACCGCACAAAACCAAGCTATGGCTGTAGACATACAAAAGCCCAATTCCAATGAAGATCTATATTCAATCACATATACTACATATACAATATTCAGTATTTAATGTTTAAAGTGATTATTTATTTATTTATTGCAAATATTTACTTGTTTTGAATTTTATTTTGTTTCTGTGGCCAGAGCAGTGCTCACATTACAGTCTAATTCATTAAGAATTGAAGAAAAGACCTCAGCCCATACTCCTGCCACCTACATGGAGGACAACAGTCTCTCTACATCAGGTCCATGGCACAAGTGCTAGCTATGGTTCCAAAAAGTATAGATATTTAAACCCAAAACAGTTTTCATGATGGCATACACAGCTGTGCAGGGTTGGTTTGGACTGTGGTAGGGGTCCACATTGATATCTTTCATGGGGCCCTCAAATTTTAGAGGCACCCCTGACGGCACACGACAATGACACTGGACAAACTCCATTTCAGAAACATGTTATTGTATTATCTCTTGTATGTTTGTATGACAGTCTTCATGAAAACCAGGTCATTTGCCATTCAAATACCATAAACTCAATAGTAGGAAAACCATCCACTTCAGGGCAGTTTAATGTGGAGGCCCAGAGAAAAGACCAATGAGGCCTCCCCTAACAGTAGGCAGTGAGCAAATATTATATTCTTCATTGCCAAAGAACTACAGGACTACAAATATAAATATGTGCCCCACTGCACAATAGTGTTGGCTTATCACATCTCACAAGTGCATCAAAACTGAAACATATCTCAATTTAAACATATCAGTCAAATGTAACTCTTCAATTGACAAATATCCGTTTGTGTGCTCCAGATAATTTATTATTGCTTGCTACTTTATTTTACGTGAATCTATCAAATTAACTTTTTTATACTTTTAGGACAGCGATGACTAGCTGATAACTCAGAGGGCTGCAATAATTTATGCTCATGACCAAACAGCCATATTGTGACTACCTTTCTGAGCAGAGTTTTGCATGTTCTCCCCATGCAAGCAAAGGCCTTCTCTGGGTATGCTGGTAATTGTTGAAGCATTTAAGGTGGAATTCTTTCCCTGTCTTGTTTGGTGGAAAACCATTTGCTCAACAGGCCAGGGTCGCTGGTACCACATGCAATGGGCACTAATACGTCCCCATACCATCACAGATACTGGCTTTTGAACTTTGCGCCGATAACAACCTGGATGGTAGGACAGATTGGAGGACACAACATCCATGATTTCCAAAAACTATTTGAAATGTGCACTCGTCAGACCACAGCACACTTTTCCAAATGTGTCATTCATCTCAGACGTCAGTTTTTAATGCAGAGCCGCATGAGGACTCAAAGGTCACAGGCTTTCGCTGCTTGTTTACAGCCTTGCTGCTTATATCCTCTGGATTCTCTAACTCTTGATATTTTGGACTGTAGATGATGAAATACCTACATTTCTTGCAAGTGGAAATTACGAAACATCCTCAAAATGTTGAACTCTTTGCTCACACAGTTGTTGAGAAAGTGGTGAACTTCGCCCTGTCCTTGCTTGTGAAAACTAAGCATTTCAGGGATGCTTTTTATTCCCATTCATGACACTCTCCTGTTTACAATTCAGTTCTTCACTTGTTGTGAATGTTCCAAACAGGTGCTCTCTAAGCAGTCCTCTACTTTCACAGCCTTTTGTTGCCCCTGTTCCAGCTTTTCCGAATATGTTGTGGGCATCAAATTCAAAATGAGGCAATACTTGCAAAAAACAGTGTTTCATAGGTTGCGCATTAAATAACTTGTCTTTGTAGTGGATTAAATTATTAGTCAAAATTAATTGCAAATCATTATTTTTGTTTTTATTTATGTTTTACTCAATGTCCCAACTTTATTGGAGCTGGGCTTTGTACATTTATTTGAAAAATGAGCAATGAGTAATTTCCTCTACACTTGAAGAAAATAACCACAGCATTACTTTATTCCAAATGTATTTTTCTTTATTTCAGTTGTAGGGCCCAGGCCTTTGACACTTCTGAAAGCACCCACACGCTCCATGCTGAGACTGGAGTCGCAGTCAGGATACAGCCAAGAGATCAATTTGACATTTCAATGTTGTTAAATATTGGAAAAAAGAAACAATTCCAGTACAACATCTTTAGTACAGCATCATGCACAGCCAGTGGCGGAACATGCATGTCCAATGTGTATGATGGAGGAACTGAAGATGATCTGAGCAGTGCTGCTGTCTGCACTGACATGGCTCCTTCTGTGTCTTGATGAAGGTTTCTGAGACCACTGTAAACAAACAAATCTGTGGTCTCAGCAGTTTAGTTCTGCACCAACATGCCTGACTTACTTTGCTACCCACAATGCTTTACACTCAATTGTACTGGAATTATAACCCCTATGAAGAGAAAGGCTCAAATGCATGAGGAGAAAGGAGGGGAATCAAGAATGATATTTTTAAGTTGTGTTTTTATGAGCTCACCCCTCATGCACACTCTCCGCGAGGCCACACAGCACTCCTTTACCACACCCAAAGGCGAGAATGAAAAACAAAACAAGTTAAAGGTAGTGGTGTCGTTTAAACCCCACACCAACATCCATATTGAATTCAGATACCATGTTTTCTGGTCTTTAGAACGTGCATCAACACTATGCATTATGAAAAGGTCTTCAGTGATGACTTTTTCTTGAAACTAACATGTCGGCTTCTGATGCAAGTCACATTGTTTACACTGCCCTCAGGCTTGAAGTGGTTTATTGACATCCATCCAGCCTAACTGATCACTCGTGTTGCTTTGAGCAGTGAAGCCCTTGGCAGTTTTAATGAATGAGAAGAAGCCTCGAGCAAAAATGCTAGCAGATTCTCTTTTAGCAGCTTTTTCCCCTCATTTTGTGATTTAAATACTATTATGAGACACTGTGATACACCACTTAGCAAATAAAAAATGTCAGGTACTGGATGAATTGAAATGACAACTCAATTCAAAAGTCAAGTGACAAATCAGTGGTGAAGTTCAAAACAACCTTGCTCTGTGAGCCGGCTCCTGCCTGAGAGCCGGTTTCATTTTTTGTTGTTTGATAAACAAAATAAGTCAAAATAGAACAAAATTAATTGACCATAAATAAAAAACTGTTAGAATGCCAAAAGATCTGCTCTTATGGCTGAACTGAGCAAAATGATCTGGATCTCTTTGTCAAAAAGAATTCTCATTATCATAAAAAGGTCAATAGGTAAATAGATGTTGGTTTTGAGGGTGTCAATAGTAATCATAGCACATTTACTGTATGCTGTTTTTTTCCATGTTGTCTACTAATAATGTGTGTCTGGAGTACAGATGCATTGAAGCATCAGTTTAATAGCGCTTCTACAAACACTGATCAACAACAAATGAATGTAAAATATCAACAGATATGGGTGTAGACATTTATGTCCTACCAGTTTCATGCACACATGACACGCCTGACTGCTGGTTCTCAGAAGACCTTTGATTGGGCAGGAGACACTGGCTGATGGACTAACTCTGATCCATTTCTAATGATTATACATGAGAGAAAATATACGTTTTGTGGGAAATTTATACCAAAATAAATAACTATTAAAACATCAGTATTGGTGTCAGCTATTTGTAATTTTTAAACAGCAGTATCTACACTGACCCTACTGTTTAAAACTGGTGCATCTTCAGCCTGATAGCTTACTCTATCAGAATTCAACAATTAAAAACTTCAAAGTTAAATGGAAAAAGGTGTTCCCATTACTACCAACAACGATGAACAAATAACAATAAAAACACATCTTTAATTAAGTTTGCTGGCAGACCACTGGATATTATATTAGCCGACAGGGTGGTTGCTAATGAAATGGTTTCAAATGGAGAGCTGTATGGGGTACCAGGGACCAGCTGTTAGATTCAGATCTATAAAGAGAGCCCAAGTTCCCATCACCAAGAAATCTGTCCATCACTGGACAGACATATATAAGCCACACTTTTTTTTTTTTTTTTAATCTCTGCCTGGCTACCACAGGTTACATAATTTGACAGGGGAGTCTCTAATACTTGCCAGTATGCAATGAATCTACACCAGTGGCTTCAATGTAGGGATTGCAGGTGCTTGTGGGTTGCTATATGCCTTTAAAAAGAGGGTTAGGCTAAAATGAAAATGATGAACAAAAATCCTTGAAATTTAAGTTTGGCATTGACAACAATGACACTTAAAACTGACTTTGTCCAGTTTATACAGCCCACGCTTGGAGACTCTGAATCTTTCTAACATCAATGAAAACATAAGTAATGTGTTTTTTTGACTTTGCACTACATCCATTGCTTGAACCAATTCCAGGGACAGCTGGGTCCCCAGTCTCTGGTACTGTTAATTTGAGGATCCAGAGCTAGAAAGTCTGGGAACTACTGATGGACACAACCAGACCAATACAGATGAAGACATTTTAGAAGACCTCAGCATGGTGTCTGAGCTATTGGAAACCTAATAGTCATTTGTGAGCAATACTGTGCGTTCACAAACAGGATTGAGGTCTTGGTTCCCAGCCTGAGGTTTGGGCCCCAAATGGAGGCCCTTCCGTCAGCTTTGAGGCTATCAAAAGTAAGTTTATATGCATTGATCAAAGCAATATCACACTTGCTGCATGCTTCCTTTAAGCCTTTCAGCTTAATTTAGGTAAAAATGTGTGATGTCAATCTATTTTATCCAGATTCATCAGTTCAAACTACTGAAACTGATGTTCATTTCAGACAGTGATGAATTACTTCCTTTTGTGAGTCCTTGGGGGGCTTGAGTCTTCATAGAATCGATTGAGAGGGTTAAAGGAAAGTACATTGAGAACTGCTGCATTAAGGATTGTTACTTGGTATCCAAACGCCCAATATGGATGTTAATGCCAAATATAAACCACTCCATTGATGAGGGGCTACCTCCTACTCCAGTTAGGTGATGTTTATCACTCTGCACTTCACAAAGTGCACAAACACACAGGATTTTATGTTTCAGTTAATGTTTTCCTTAAAGCCCTTCCCTCTCCTCTACTGCTCACACTCTTGCATGTTCAAAATGTAAATGAGAAAAAGACAAAGGTTAACAGATCCAGAGCTAATACCATGACATTCCTCCGCTGTACAAATTGTTAATATCTTAAGGTTAGCTAAGCGTGAGCTGGCCCTCAGTTATGTACAAAGAAATCCACCAGCAACCATTTCAGCAGTAAAATGAAATGCAAAAACAATATCACTTAGCTTGTTTCTTTGAAGGTTTAGAAAGTAATTTGATTACAATTAACCAAAAACTTGATGTTTAAGGTAATATATATATATAATATATATATTCATATGTCAAGGTTAAACAAAAATCTACAAAGCAAAAAAGGCATATGTACATGTTCACCCTGTCCCAAAAATAAACAATAAAGAGACCTAAATTAGGCTTTTACCAAATTCATACCTTACACCTTTCCCTCCTTCCCTTGTGTGCTTTAAGTGCTGCCTAAGTCGTAACAAAGCACACAGGAGGTCAATGGTTCTGTGTGATGGCATCTGAGAGCTTGTCCAAACCAATTAAGAAATGACCCACTGTTGTTTTTGCTGATTTTTGGATGAAGGCAGAGGTAAGTACTGTAGCCGTTGTTGTGATTCACGTGCGTTTCTGGGTCTGTGGCACTGAACATGAGAGCCGGACAGGGCAGGCTATCACAGAGCCGATACTGGGTTCATTTGTGGGTCTGTCACATTTCAAGGCATGCAACAAACACACCAGTGTTCAACTTGCTTGTACCATTTCCATCCCAAGCATTTAGCAGATAATCTTTCAGTGTGTGTGTGTGTGTGCATGGTTTATGTAATACATGTGTGTAAACTTGTTGAATTATGGTTTGTGTTTATGAGGAAGTCTGCCTTGCTTTAACTGATTGACATTTTCTGTCAGGTTGTTTGATAGACTGTTGTCTTTATGATGTACTCTTACTGTCTCAATGTGCAAGGAAGCAGCAGCATCTATTATTTTCTCTTGTTTCTTTTGTTCTTTTGAAGGAAAAAAAAAAGACTAAAAAAAGTTCAGGGAGGAGTAGAGGAGCTGGCGACATCCTGATGAGTTGATAAGTTGAAGATGGGTACGTTGGTTTTCTCTTGTTTTCTTAATTTTTGTTCATAAACCAGAACAGCAGCTGCTGATGGGTCCGTTAAGCAGATATTTATCTGGATTTTGTCCAGACATGGTCCTTTTGGCTCCCCATTCCCCCCATCCCCTGTACCCTTCCTCAGGCCTCCTGAGGAGCAGGCCTCTTGAGGTCCCTGATCTGTTTGACCAGGTAAGTCTTTTCATCATTGAACTGTTCATCCTCCGTTCTGTCGTTCTGGAACTTGCTGAGAAACTCAATGAGTTTGGTCTGGTTCTTCAGCAGGATGTCCAGGATGGGCTGTGTCTTATTTGGGTTGGCCACAAACACCTTGAGGTAAGAGGGTAAGAGTGTAAATATATGCAGACACTGTATGCTGAATTTGAATATATGGTCAAAGCCTTGTTCTAATTCTTACCTTGAAAACATGGAAAGCCTCAAACTGGATATTGCGGCTCTTGTCCCTCAGCAGATTCATCATAAGCTTCAGATTCTCTGGCTTACTGATGTATTTTGTCATTATAGTGAAATTGTGCCGATCAAGAAGCAACTCCCCGAGTAACTGGATCACAGTGACAAAGAGATCAATATTAATGCCATGAAGATTTCCTTGCATATTCTCACAAACCTATCTTCCTCATTTTAAGCTGATATATTCAGGAACAAGGCCACTAAGCAAAAGATTCTTAAACTGATCAATCTGAACATTTCTTGTTTGCAAATTTTCAAAGAGACCAAGTATTTGACAAGTATTGCTTAAAAATAGACTGACAAACTATGGGTAATGCAGAGCAATATTAATTTGAAGAAGGTCATATAAAATCTGCATTTTCACAATGAAAGAGCCTGGTTTACTGCTTTCTAAAAAGTATTACAAGGGATAACAAACAACTGTATGTTTATCTCAAGAGAACAGCAATGATATCATTTGGGGGACAGATGACTAGGATGTATCTGTGTTCAATATTATGTGTAATGAAGAAATAGTAGGAACACTTGAAAACAAATTCAAATAAGAAGACCTTTTGAAAACCACTACAGGAGGGATCTCAAACTCAGGCCTGTGGGCCTGTGGATTTAAGTGAAACTATCTGCCTGATATTCAAAGAAAACATTGCTTTTTTTAAGGAATATAATTTTGAGAATCATTACTGGATTTAACACAAGGTAAATGTCTCAGCTAGCAGTTAAAATGAAAAGTATATGAAATTATGTAAAAACTGTTTACATATCTTAAGTACCGTAAGCGTTAGGGCCTAACCGATTACAGCCCTCAAAGTATTCAACATCGGTCAGAGTTTTGCTGATGTAACGCCGATATATTCTTAATTTCTAAAAAAACAGTAAACGCTGTTCGGTGTCCAAGCTGCGCAGAATGATGACGTTGCGAAAGATGGCAGCGCGTTGTTGCAGCGGCTCGGAGCTGTACTGATGCTGTGTATATGGATGATGGAGTGCATGGAGTGTATGGGGCAAAACTCGCCTACACTCACACAGAGATGCTGAATGTTGTCTTTGCCTGCAAGTCCGACATAGCTAGCGACTTTCAGCGGTCGCACAATATACCACTGGACATAGTGAGACCACCAGGCACTCTGCTCGGCTACGGAAGCAGCCTCACAGACCAGCACTGCCGAACATTTTCCTGACCATCTGTCGTTCACATGACTGACGAATTGGGCCTTCTGATGGCAGGGTATCGGTTTATTTGTGACTGTTCTGTGATGATTATTACAGAAACCTGGCTTTATCCGCTTGTCCCCAACGCTGCAGTTGAGCTAACTAGCTAGCTAGCTAACTATGCTAGCATTAGCATAGCTCCCTCGGAGCTCTACAACTTCATCAGCTGGCTGCAGCGGACTCATCCAGAGGGAGTTTTCATCATAGCTGGGAACTTTAATCAGGCCTGTTTAAAAACTCAAACTGTTTTTAAATAAGGTTATTTATCTGATTTTGCAGGAATTGACTGCAGTTCTTCCCACTATTTTATTTTGTACTTGAAAGTTCTTTGCTCTTGAAAGTTGCAGAGTAGAAAAATAAAACAGGCTTATGAAAAAATGTTGTTTTCCTCTCACAATGACCTGTTTACAACTTTTTAACCTACCTGTACTATAACCTACCTCTTCTTTTCATCAAGAGGAAGTTCAATATAAAGAGTGACTCTTTTTAAAGGTTTTATAATTAATTTCCCAGAGGTTTAATACTTTCCTGCATGGTTTTATACTTGAAAATTCCTCTCTGTTGTAAAGTTAAACAAATACTTAGGGACAAAGTATTGTAAAACAGTAAAATGTTCTGCCTGTAATTCATACATTCATTGTTGTAGGTGTTTTGGGACTAAATTTTTTTAAAATCCATTTGATATATATTTTTTAAATTAATCGGCCGATTAATAGGTAATCTGTATTTTTTTTTCTGCCAAATATTGGCATTGGCCTCAAAAATCCATATCGGTTGGGCCCTAGTAAGCATGGCAGAAACCTGAGTACCAGAAACCACTAAGTACAACTTTGAGAAATAAAGTGCTTGGATTTTTAAAATCTGAAAACTATTCCCCCACCCCTTCAAGATGACAGGACAGAAAGTGGCCCACAGTCTACTTTAACTTGAGCCCCTGTGCTTCGGGGTGAGTTCTTTGTTTGATGTAAAGCAGATGAAGAGGACAGGCACAAGCAAGCGATTACTGTGAGGTTTACAAAACATATTTTGCTGATGTACAAAACAAAACCAGTATGAAAATATTGCAAAAGATGACAGCCAGTGCAAAACAGCACCAGAAAGCTTAGGTTAGGACACCAAAAACTAAAAAGAGTGCTCAAGAGAAACCAGTTTGACAGTCTGATTGACTAAATGGGTGCAAGAGCTGCACAAATTACTACATGCATTGATGCTTTAACAATTACAGCTTATTATTTAATATATTTCAGCCAATTATAAAGACTAAAGATTATTAATTTGACACATATTAAATGACACAAATTTGAGATGATTCAGCGACTTTTGAAAGTTCTTTCTGATTCAACACCTTACACACATTGTCAGTAACTCTGGTTATATTTGAATATTTTCCCTGCTTTAATGTTATATTTATCAGTTTGTTTGATTTAAAATGTGAATCTTTAATTACCTGATGAAGACATCAACAATGTCATTTTCTATAAAGAAAAAAAACTTTTTTATTGATTTCTATACAACTGTGAACTAAAAGTGTAGAACTCAATATATGAGCATTGTATTTGTGTATTTGTAAAGTGTATTTGTGAAGTGTCAGAGGCTCAGTTTGGTGATTTGCTTCACCATCAATCAAATGGCTGAATGTTTGCAGCCAGCCCCAGCTGTCACATGCCGATGTGTTCTTGGGCAAGACGCTTCTCCTTAAATTGCTCCCACTGCTCTACCAGTGTAATGTAGAGCTGTGGGAAATGAATCAGATTTCAACTACAACTACTGATCCCCACAATTAAGAAAACTAGATAATTGGGACTAAGAGATCCCTGTGCTACATAACATGTTGCCTTTGTTTGGATTTTTACTAACTACTACTATTTTTAGGTGTTTTGTGTATGTTTTTCACATATATTTTCATATACTGCTTGTTCTTTAATATTCAAAGTTATTACTTACAGAGTTAAAGTTCAATAATTGCATGTGATGTATGCTGTAAAACCAGTAAGACTGCATGACTTATAATCGTGATCAATATCTATCTAAATAATTTTTCTTAGGATTTTTGCCACAATCGAGCAGCCCTTATATAATGGTATGAAAGTGTGTGGATGTGATTCGCCAATACTGATGGATTAGAAACAGAAAACGTCAACCATTAGAGAATGAATTGAAAATTGATTTCGGTGAGAATCGGTGGGTGTGACCTGCAGTGTAAATGCACTTTAAGTTTACGGAAGAATTCGAAAAGCTTAAGACAAGTTCAAGCCCATTTACCATAAAGAAGAGGTAAGAGGATTGGTTGCTTTTTGTTTTTCTGAGAGAATTGAGAAAATTAAATCATAATTTAAATTATTCCTGAATTAACTTCAATCTAATATCTTTCTAAGACATACCTAAAGTTGTTCAGTCATGGTGAAAATAAACTTTAAGTTTAGAGTTCGGACACAACCATGTTACTTGCTTGATTGTATTTAGAATATAAGTTTTCCCTTTTGAGTCAAAAAAATGCAAACAAATGTTTACTAATTGGGACCCAGAACTTAGAGCTGATAACAAACTACCTGATAAAAGTTTTCTCCCCAAGATTTGTCCAATATATACTTTTTCCCTCCACTAGATGGCGGTCATGTAAAGGTGATGTACATGGAGAGCATTTTAGAAATCCAACACTGAAGAGACCATATCTTTAAATAGCCACCTGAACGCAGTTGCACCACTACATGAGATGTGTTTACCAGCACAACCAGGACCCTTACCTTGAGGGATTGCCTTTTAGTCACATAGTTTTCTGAGTGGAGTAACTTCTCGTATTCACTAAAGAACTGCAGAGGGAGGACACAAAAAAAAGAGAATGAGTCAAGGACAATAGACAGAAATCTGTCAAGTGGTGGTTTTCATGAGGCATCAACATCTTGTATAACAACACGCTGACAGGAAAATTAGAGATTTGCCCTTGCAGACTGTCAAATGCTTTGTTATCAACACCTACGGGTGATGTCAAAAAATGACTGGTTTGGTATTGTGAGAGAAAGGACTGTCAGCATGCTGAACACCCAAGCACCCGCTATTTTAGTTTACATGTGACAGGAATGAAGACAAAAGATGAGTTCATCTTCTGGTTTTGGAAAGAGTCTTAATAAACCATGAATTACACTTTTAGCTAAAGGAGTGTAGCACATAGAGACTTCAAGCAGTAGTCCAACTTTTTTTTGTTTTCATGTCTTGCCTCACTCCCGAGTCCACAACAAGCAGATAGACATCATTCTTTTGACTCTGCATGCAGTAACAAGGAAGAGACGGACAAAGGTTCCCACCGCTAACTAGCTTAGCTCAAATAGCTGGAAGTCAATGGGCTGTATTAGCCTGCCTCTGCCTACAGTCATCAGATAAACTCTTCAGCAACTCTAAACAGCCCTGTGTGCATGTTGTGACTCACTTTTTTACCGTGTCTAAAAAATAGTGTCTATCTGCTTGTCGTGGACTCTGGAATGAGGAAAGACACAAAAACAAAAAAAAATGTTGGACTATCGCTTTAAACTAACTAATGAAGGTATGTTGTAATATTGCATGTTGTGATGAATTCCACTCCTATGACTGTTTATGATAACACAAGGCCTACCTAGTCTTCTTACCAACCAAAATCCTTTGCAATGAATTGGTAAACTTAACAAACATCAAAAAAAAACATGTTTGGCCCTCCATTAACTCTGCTGAATGCAGAGATCAGACTACCTGTTTTAAGTACACTTGTTGCCTGATCTGACACTTGTAAGGCTTTGGGGATCCATCAGGTCCAAAACCAGCCTGACCTTAGCATAAGCTACAAACCACTTGCTTGACATGAGTTTCTGTTTAACTTTGAGTATTTGATTCAAATGAGCGTTTAGATGATTATAGACTTACCCTGTCATAATGCTGCTCCAGGAACTCTGCACTCAGTAGCTTGTGTCTTGTAAGGAGGTCCTGAAAAGATAAATAAACTGAACATTCTGGGCTTTTCATTGGGGCAGATTTTACCTTCAGAATTAACTGAAACTGTGTAAAATGAGTACCTTTAACCATCCCTATTTCTGAACAGACCCTTTAATAAGTGGACATGGGAAATGACCTTGCTGTCACCACTGTGCAGAAAGTTAAGTTTCTTCAAAAGTAAACATAGATTATTGACTTTAGGGTATCTACAGAAAATCTGAAGTTAAGTTAATACATATAAAGACCCCTTCAACACATGTTCAGACTTCACTGTATCTTAAGTTTAGAGCCAGTTTCATTAGGCACACACAGAGTTTTTGTGCTGACGAAAAAAAAACATCATAGTGTAACAGCCCCAGATGGTGATACTTGCATCAGGTCAGCATAACTCAGATTTTGGAGTGTAACAGAGCAGAAGAAAATTTGGTGAGTAACTGATCCAATACAATGTTTAGTTAATAATGATAATGCTTAAAGAACCAATATCAAAGCAATAAGAGAAAGATCTAAAAATAGAAAAACAATCCTGTCATTAAAAATAAACAAAAAAACCCAATTCCAGCAAACAGACTTAATCTACACCTTCTTTTGCTCAATTTAAAAACTGAAAGCAAGACATACAATTTCAGTATTTTTAATTTTTTCTTATTAAGATTTTAATATTTTTAGAGGCCTCTGTTTTTGCTGTTTTGGTTTATCAGGTATCAATACTGTAAAGTATGCACTTTAGAAAAAAACCCTCCCCAGTGTCATAATTTCCTGCAATAAACTGCAGTTTGACAGCGCGCTTGAGGGATAATCGGAGGGCTGCAGGCTCGAGCCCAGCTCCAGCTGTCAGACGGCGATGTGTCGTTGGGCAAAACACTTAACACCAATCAGCTCCCACTGTTGCATCAGTAGTGTGTAAATGGGTATGAAAGGGTGTGAATTTGTTAGTTGATAATAATGAAAAACTGACACAGAAACTCCAATCCATCAGTGAGCATGAGAGTGAATGGGTGAGAATGTGTAAATGTGAAAAGTGTCCGAACGTGTAAAGTTGCTTTGAGTGGTCAAATAGACTAGAAGTGTGCTATACAAGCTCAAGTCCATTTACCGTATGATTTATGTTTTTTATTTTCAATTTCTTTATCAAAGTTTGATGAATACCTTATAAATTAGTCACAAACTAAAATTGCAACAATCATGAAACTGTTTTGAAAATTAAGTTCAGCTGAAAATGCAGATCAAGGGATGCCTTTCTGTGTCCTGGCAACGTAATGCGTACGAAACCTGTACTTTTCATTATTTCAGTTGCTTACAAATTCTACATCTCCAAGTTTGTGTCAGGTTTTCTTAACAACCTTTATGTTACTTACACCTTTGGGTACAGTCTGCAAACATATGAATTAAATTTGCAATGAAATGTATTTATGTAAAAGACATTTCACCCCACAAGACATCTGATTATCTGCAATTATCCAAGTTTTGATCCAAGTGGCAAATGGACTGGTTTAGGGTCTCTGACCCTCAAGAACTTTTCGAGAACCTTAACCAGTGGATGTATCCTGACCTGGATGATTAACCTCCAGACAGTCCTTAATTTATACTTTTGTACTCGGCTACAGAGGGGCTATTTGCTTTAATATGCTTTGTTATAGATTCACTCAGAAATGTAACAATGGATGTTAAAATAAAAAGAAAAGAATATATTTAGCTGAGCCCCAAAAGATGACCAACCGAGAGGACTTACTTTGAAAGTGGCGAATGCATCCGAGGCAATGTCAAATGTGGACATCTCCACGTATCTGAAGAAGTCGTAAAACTGCTCTGACCACAGTGTGATTTTGGCCAGCGGTTCATGCCTGATGCATTCTCTCAACATAATACCACAGTTTAGTGCAATCTCTGGTGACTCATACCTACATGAACAAAAAACACAGAACTTGTCATTACATTAGGGCATAGTACCTGTGAATACACACATTAAGTCCAATGCAACAATTGTACAAACATTTGTAAAACAAGTTTGATTTAAAGCTCAACACAGACATTTGAATGGACACTTAAAAAACTAAAAGTTTCATGAAACATTTAAAACCTGTAAATGCCCTGAAATGTTTCTGTGATCTCTCTTTTATAATGCATTTTAAACATTCATTCATGATTCAGATGGAGAGTCACATCACATTGGATGTTCCATAATTTCTAGTTTATCCTTAAGTCTCAACCCTGAAACAAAGTGTTTTGAGCAATTTCTTTTGGCGAGTTGGAGGATCTTCAGTTACCCAAAGTTTACCAGCTCATAACTGGAATGCAGTTACTGGGATATGACATAATTCCCAGTTCTGGTATCCGAGCTCTGAGGTATATGAAACACACCATGATTCTTCAACTTCAGGGCCTTGTTCCTGACAGGATCTGGGCAAACTACAGAACAGCTTCTGAAAGTGCCATAGCAACAGAAAGCATGCCCATCACATCTTCATCTTCAGTTATGAAGACATGAACCAGCAGGAAAAATGTGGAGCTCCAGCTGACAAGGAATATTTAAATTTAACAGCTACTTGTCCTAAGTTGTCAGTGATGCGCATGTTTGTGAAAAAGAGCCGTGCAGAAACAACTGACATTTCATATATAAGATATAGACAATCATTCAACCTCTGTCTGATGAAGTTTAATTAAAGGACACTTTATTGACATTTGTCTGCGTTTTGTCCTGATTGACCTTACACAGTGTGAGCTCTTTGTTTTTGCCTGACAACTGCACCAAGAAGTGTGAATCAGCTTGAAATCTTACTGTGTGTATCCAGCCAAAGTAATGTGTGAACAGACACAGTTAACACAAGCAGCTCAGTCTGTAAGGTCATGAGTTGAGAGCCAGACGGTTGCCAGTAAAAGAACCTGTGTGCACCATATCCAACAGCAGAGTGTAAAAATTCCCTTTCTCTTTAAAAGATAAAGTACACCTAGACTTAGAATTAAATGATAGACTTGGGAGGATTATTTATTGTGTTAATTTTAGTGTTCCTCCTTACCCTTTAAGCAACATGAAGAGGATATTCTGCTGCGTGCACAGGTATTCCACTGTGGGCGTCCGCGTGCCGATCTGACGCCTCAGGATGTTGTTGAAAATCTGAGCCACATCTTTCTTGCCCTATAAATTACATAGCAAAAACATATTAATGTGTGATAGCATAGAACATAATATATGTAATGAAATCAGAATTCAAATATCTATAACACTATCTATATTGGCAGATAATTTTTTTTTGAAAAAGTGATTATCAGTATCAGCAGATATGAACATTTTTGATGTACAGATATCCCCATATATTGGCTGTAATATTGTCCGAATATTCAAATGCACCAAAATGGTTTACATCATCATAACTGAATGTCCATTTTTATTGATCAAAGGTATCATTTATTAAAGAATAATATGCTGTTTTTCTTACTTCACGTCTGTATAGACTGTAACCATGAAAAGAATAGGCCAATTTTAGTTAAGTGGAGGCTTTGTGCTCTTGACAAAAATATTACTATCAATATCTGTATCTGCGATGTGTTTGGAGACATCAGCATATCCGACATCCACAAAAATTCAATATCATGATTCCCTAATTAAAAACCCCAAAATGGTTTAACACATTACCAAAATGACTATCACATACAATGTTCACACAAACACCACAAAAAGTCAGATTACTGTCAAATGTGTAGGTTATACACTTGGGATTTTTTTTACCAGCCCCCTCTTTTTTTTTTTGATATGACTGGTGGGTGTGTGAAGGTAAAAGAGGAAGAGAGCGTTCACACAACACGGTGAGTCATGCTGAAATAGTGTGAGTCAGAGAAGCCTGCAGCAGCGTTTACCACACACAGCAGCAGTCTGACATACTGCAGTCAGACGTGGGTTTCCGACATATCAACACTGACAGGTTCGCCATGAACATTCAGACTTCTTCACACACAGTTACCAGCTCCCCTTTTCAGGTTCATTCATAAAACTTTCTTTCCTGTGTCGGTCACATGAAGTCTCACCTCAAAGTCGATGAGTTGGAGATCTGCTATCAGGGTGCTGAGGAGGCCGCTGTTGTAGAGCTCCTGGGCAAGCTGTGCCACTGCTTCTGTTTGGGGCTCTTTTTCATTCGTTCCATACAGGATCTCTTTCATGGCCACCAGGCTTTTTGACACCTCCTCTGTGGCCTGAGTTACAAACACATAGTGTCCATAGTTAGAGGCAGCAATAAGACAGTATAGTTTTTGTAAGGTCTGCAGAAGCCAGACCTCTTATTTATCAAAGTTCGGTAAATGGTATTTTTACTTTAGTGTATTTTTAAATTATGATGATAAAATTCTTTGTACACTATAAAAGCACTTTTCCAGTAAAAATAAGTTTATCAGATCCTTTTGTTCAAAACAGGATGTTAGAAGGAGCTGGGAGCTGAGGCTGGTTACACAGTAAACATGAAGACTAATTTCGGTTCATATTCAAGGCTTGTTGGAACTGATTTTTTGTCCTAATAATCGCCAAGTGGGTGTTGTCAAAACGCATAACTTCATTGCAGTTTCTAGCCTTGAACCATTAGTATGAGACGTTTGATTTATGTGAGCCTGCAGACAAGAAGGCATCATCAACTGGATGTTGCTTAGTTTACAGCTCACAAAGAGAGACAGCAGGAACAAAAATCTGCATTTCTACACAGTTTTATCAATCAGAAGTTTGTCCATAAGAGCTTTCACCATATACTCAATATTTAAATATCTGTTCCAGCAAAGGAACGGATATTAATAAATAATATTATTCATCATGGTCTTGCAGTTTGGTGTGTTTCAATCTTTGTCTTTCGGCATGCTATTCTATCTTATAAATCATCTGAAGCTCTCCTCATGTCTGTGGTCTCACACATTTTAGGAATCAGTTTAGATTTGAGAATTTCCTAGTTAGTAGCTTTATCAGCAACCCACAATATTCAGGACAGAAGTTCTACTTTTTTTGTCCAAAAACGTGCCAAAGTTATAATGAGAAGGTCCATATCTATTACCCCTTTCAGACTGGCAAAAAAATAAACTCAGTCACAATTGGCTCCTGTCGGCAGTTTGAAGGGATCTAATCGGCATTTCGACCCGGGTCGACTGACCCTGGAAGCAACACGGGTTTTTATCAGCTCCCCTCCAATCAGCTTCAGTGGGAACATCACACCTGGGGCAACCCGCTAATTTACGGATGACGACGGCGTAACGTGCCCACGGCGTAATATCGCGCCCGTAACCTCTGTCTGTAACTTACGTGACTCTTTGCCATCTCAGCAACAAATTCCATCCACCTTTGTATCATCAGCGCTCGAATGTCGTTCAGTCTACGCCGAGTTTGTACATTTTTAACGAGGGACAAAAGTAAAAAGTACAGACAACAGTTAACCACCATGTCCGCAGCTTCCATGCTCCTTTCCATTGATTACATGGTCGTGTTTGGTGGTCGATGACGTCATCAACGTGATGACAGCTTGATGAACCAGAGAAAAAAAAAAACAGCCACGTAGCTCATCTGCTGCCGATTAGACCCGGGTCTGCTGGCAGTGGGAAAGGAGTCACTTGCCGATTGTTAGCGGGTTAACCCGCGTTGAAAAAACCTGCATTGACCCGCTAATTTTAGTGTGAAAGTGGTATAGGAAAGTCAGTGGCAAATTAATTTGAACCAGCAAAGCACAAAGTAACTTGTAGTACATTAGTTAGGTGTTGGGAACCTTTAGTGTTGACTTTTAAGACAGTGTCCAAATGGGAAACCAATAATAAGTCCAGTTCTTCTCAAAAGACCCCAGGATTGCTTTAGTTCCCAGCCCTACACAAAAACAAACGATTAAGCAAAAATAACAATACCTCAAACCAGTTAATGTCTGTAATCAGGTAGATCCATCTTGCCAAGCTCTTATCTATGATTGTGCTGGGCCCGTTGCAACACAGCCCAATCAGCATCCTTTAAGCAGGAAGAGGTGGAAGCTAACTGTGTGATGACAGCAGGAAGTGACTGCTCTTACCAAATTTATCATACATGCCAACAGCTTCAGTCGCAGTTTTGTCAGATCTGAACAGCATTTCATTATTAAATGGAAAAGATATTTAGACTCCACTTCAGACACGTTTTGGCAAGGCTATGTTCTATTAAGTTGCTCACATTTTGTACTTTTCATTGCGGCATCTATCTGACCAGCCTGGAATGAATGCAATTGACGGAACAGTCGTCCAATCACTTGCGGTATATGTTTTAAAGCTTCAGCCCTCCTAACAACACTTTCCATGGGATGCTGCCCAGTGAAATATGTTCTTCATATTATATACTGAATGGTCTATCTGGCGTGTCAGGTTATGACATGATGACAGACCTCTGTACTTATATAAGACTAGTATGACTCAATCTATATTCATACCTTTTTCATTACCACGGAGAAAAGCAGAAGCACTGGGAACTCATTACTAAGAACTTAGCTGTTTCAATCTTCAGAAAAATTAATTACATAAATAGATTAAGAGCAAACTCCTGCATGCAGTCTGATTTGCTCAGATGCATTGCTGCCATCAGCATATATCTGAGGAATTCAAGGCATTTAGACTTCTATGACTGGGTGTAGGAGTGCGACTGGAATTTTATAAGTTCAAGTTCTTACAAACATCTACCCAGCATGAAAGACATACTGCAGTTTAGTTTGAAGCTTGTATATTTTGGATACTGTAAATCACTGAAATAACAACCAAGGCCCCAAAAACACATAGTATGGGGCCTTGGTGGCCTTGAGATTGCTGGTCCTCTTGGTGCTGGTCTGAGTTCAAGTCTGGCCCAGGGCCCTTTCTTCCTTGCTGTCATCTACTCTCTATCCCCATTTCCTGAGTCCATTCAGTATCCTCCTCCGTTAAAGGCGGACAATTAAGTTTTGCCCCCCCCCCCATGATGTGTTTTTAAAATAATTATAAAAACATGGTCTTGAAAAGTGTCACATGCTGCATTTTAACATTGTAATATCAGCTGGTCTCTTCTCAACTCCACTTGTTTTTTTGCCTTTCGCTTTGTTGTTGTTGTCGACCTGATACATTTCTTTGCATCACCTCAGGTGATCAGCCGTGCTGATACTTAAGTGCGCTGTGAAGACACTGCCAAATCTTGAATGCTAAGAGAGTTTTGTCACAGGGAGCATTATGAGCAGGATGTCCAACATGGAAATGAAACACCTCTCGTGGTCGGCTCCTTGATACTGCGTGACTTCACAAATTCACCAAAACTTTATAGAGCACTCTGTAGAGCAGCAGATCTTAAGAAAAACTCATCTCCTTGCTGTAATAAAAGCTACAGACCTGGAGCCAGTAGAAATCTCAAAGTATATATTGTAATGGAAAAGTAGGCAACCAGTAACAAAACCAGGTCTTGTCGAATGTTGAATTAGCACTATAAATCAAAAAGCACCACATATGCACTTTGACAACCTACTTCACAATCAACTAATCATTTATTTAAGTTTGTGTGGCACTCCCCCTACCTTCTCTGCCTTTTTGTCTGAAATGTCTTGCTTCTCCAGCACTGTCATGCTGTCCTTAAGGTTCTTGACGATGTCCGCCGGCGACTTGTGGGACTTGCCAAAGGGGAAAGGCATGGCGGAGCGTTACCACGAGAAACCAGGCAGCGGACTGTCCACCTGAGGAATGAAAAGTAGACTGGATCAGAATATTTAAAGGAGAGGATAACTTAGATCATATAAACCACCAAAGGGATGTGTGTAAAACAGAATCTAAGCTAATGGATGATCCACAGACAAAATTTTGAAGTCCTTTAAATGTGCATAAATATACACCATTGAATTCTGGAGCAGAGAATTTACCCAAGAACAGAAAAAAGGGCTTTGACAGGGGAAGAAGTTGGTAACAGTTATATAACGGATCATGAATCAATAATAACTGAGAGGTAGAGAATGGTTTTATCACAGGGTTGAACTGATTACTCAGAATAATTAGTACCAGTTTAAGTGACCCCTTCCTTCAAGAGGAGAAGAGGAACTCCACCATGGTAGCATAACATCCCACACACCACATAACAGAGCCACTTGATCCTCTCCCTCTGACATCCAGCTCTCAGGTTTTTCTTTTGATTTCCATCACAATCATAGAGTATCAAAACAAACAGAAGACCCATAGGAAGGCAGGCTCAGCTGTTAGAGCTTATCCCCAAAAAAGGCACTCCTGGTTGGCCAAGTTTCCACGACTGGAGTGTTGTATTACTCTGCTGTGGTAACCTTTAAAGCAGCGTGTTTCATGGCAGACATCTTCCAAATGTCCCACAGATTTGTACTTCAGTTGCACAATAAATTTGTAATTTTATTCTTTTAGCAATTTGTGCTTTTGCAATTAACTACTGAAAAAACCTAGAGTTGACACAATAAACAACACAAAATATTTGCAACTGCAGAACTGCCCTTAGTGGGATGGCAGAGATGAGATGTGTCATTTTGACAGTAGTTTAGTCTGCAAGCTTTCTCCCTTAAAGCACGGCACTACTCGTTGTCACAGTAACGCTGGCCATGCCATAACGGTTTTAGGTCAGGTCCTTTCAGCCTAGACTCGGCTCGCTTCAAATACTGCTGTGTGCCCATTTTACCAATCTGGATCAGAAAATAACAATGCTTCACCTGGACTGAAGTCCCACTTGTGACAGGTTCCTGTGCATACCCTAACAGGGAATCAGTTACTGGTCATGAATGTCAGGGTAAAAGGAAATGTTAAATAGATAAACAAACTAAATAAAAGTGTGACCTAGATCAGACCTTGTTCGTTTTATGACTGTAAAATCCTCTAAATACTCTTGTTAGAAAATGATTAACCATACACTATTTTCTATGACACAGGCCATGACATAGCCCAAGACCTTTGTATGACCCACGCCCTGAACAGTAACTAAAAAAGGTTCATCCAAACACACTGCAACATTATTTTACAAGGTGTGCTTCAATTCATAACTCTGTTGGTCTCAACTAAAACAACACTGTAACACCGGACAAAGCCTCCACAAAATACAAGGCAAACGTATACAATGTAAAAGGAGATGTAAGTGTCACATCCATATCTCATTTCAACTCTTATTTAACTGTGTTACACAACAAGAGTCCTTATCTACACAACTCCACAACCCACCCAAGACCCTGACATATCATCTGGGGCAAACTTTCTAAACAAGTGAACAACAGTGTGATGATAAGCACATAGAGCAGATAGACAGTGTTTTTGCTTACAGATTATTAAGACCAGTGAAAACAAAGCTTATTCCCAAACAACAGATATAAATACATTTAAACTTTAATCACTGTGTAATGATTTTTTTAAGATTTAAAAAAAAAAAAAAACTCCTATGGTCACTTAGAGGCGGACATTAAAGCTGTTTTAACACCAACCTGTTGTTTAGGTAGGTATGATCTTCTCCACTGTGAACACAAACCCCAAAGCAGGCACACTCTTCCTCGTATGTCTTGGCAGGCAGTCCACATTTAGAAAGCAGCGCTGGGGCCAGGAATATAAACCAAGCAGCACCAAAGTGGGAGGTGCTGTCAACCATTCATATATGATGTGTCATGTGTGACTGAGCTGAAACATTAAACTTGTCCTTAGGTTTACCCATGATGAACTGTGCACTCTCTAAAGTTGTGCTTGCCTACATGTTTATTAATCTAAACACACCTCGGCTTCACCAGGTGGCCAAATCCGTCTTTCACACGGGCTAATGCTCGTTAATGTAGGCAGCAGGCAGCAGCAGGATCGCCTCTGTACTCCTGACCTGCTTCAGTGTCAGTGACGCAAATAGGGCAGAAACACATATGGCAGCTTCACAATCAGCTGGTCACCCTCGACGACTCCATGTCTAATCAGGCATCGGGTGTTGGAGTGATGTTGGGCCAACAAACGTCACAGTCCTGTGGGTCTGACTTCTCCACAACCTGACCCAGCATGCCCTGGAGGAGAGTAAAGAAAGTCCAAGCCCGGGCCAACGCTCTTTTCAGTAAAGACATGATATTTGCCAATTAAAAAGGCATGATAGGACTGGACAGTATGTGAAGTTTTTAGAATACATCACTTCTTTTTCAGATAAGATATCGAGTAAGACAATAGTGATTAGACATTTAAGTTGATATTGATTTGAAAAAACATAACCAGGCTTTATGTTTAGGAAAAAGGATGTTTACAGTATGGACCACTGACATTACTGGCCTCGTGATAATCTTTTGATAATAGTTTGATAATCAGTTTAAGTAAAACAAATATTAACACCTGTTTGACACCATGGAAAAATAAAAAGTAGTCCCTAAACTACAACATTCAGATACATCTTGTTTCTAAAAAAAAATCCAGGAGAACTCCATAAAATGGTGAAAGTTTATTTTTCTAACAAATATGTTGATAACATGTAAAGAAAAGGGGATGAGGAATGAGGATTTCCCCTTCCCCATCGTTTCCACTGATTTTTGCTCAGATTATACAGTATTCTCTCTATTTTGGTTAAAAATTGGACCTAGGAAAAATGAAATAATGGGTTCTTAATTTTTAATTTATTTGAAAAGCATGCATTCAAGAGTATGAAAAAATCAGCAAGCACAATATACTGAAATGTTGCCAGTGATTTCGGCAACATAATTTGTTTGAGTTTGTCTGCAAACCTAGTTTAAATAAGGCCAATATCTGTATCTTGGATGTCTACTTTTCTCACCATGGTACCCAAATGGTATGAATAGCAATTAGATTTTTGTCAAAATCAGTGTTTCCCCTACCATTTCTTTTGAAGTGGTGGTTCAATGTTCCAATGCAAGGTGCCACCACTCCTATAGAAAGGACTGACCGGCAGACAAAGCATGAGCACCTTTTATGTGCTTCTCTGTCCTGAACAGTGTCAAGAATGAGTTATCTTTGACACAGTCATACTGATTGAAAGATATCCGTCTTGGTTTCTCTGATGCAACGCTGTGATGTAACTAATGAATCAGCATCTCACTTGAAGAAATTACAGTTCTATTTTTCTTTTCTTATCCCATAAATGATATTTATGTATGATGTGAACATTTTTAACAATTTCACATTATCCATATAATGAGTATATATGGATATATTGAGTGTACTAAAAAAAAAAAAAAACATAAACTATTTTATTTTTTAAAAGTCTGTTTTTTATGTAACCATGCCAACTGAAAAACCAAACCTTTGGTATACACTGAAACTCAGCAAATTTCATAGAGTTGTTTTGTTGTATTTGTTTGTCATTTCTTTACATTTGAAAAATATACAGATTGGTATCAATTGTGACCATCCAGTTAATACTCTCAAGGTATAACTTGTAGTTCACATAACCCAGCATGGATTGAGGATATGCCTCCAGAAAACAAACAAGACAGTCTCTCTAACATCAATGTCACACCCACCCAAGTCCAGACAGCAACCAACGCTCTGCCATCATATGGCAGAAAGCAAATAAAAAAAGCTCTTCCTAACAACGATGTCAGATATACACAGTGGAAGTCAGTGTTCATATTATGAGAGCAGATGAACAATTCATATAACAATCTATATCCTTACTTCAGTGTTACATGTAAGTCTAAGTGTGTCAGTAGCACAGACTAAAGCGTGAGAGGAGCACTGAAGCACACAGAGGTGATCATGAAGCAGCATCACTATGTGCACAATGATTACACCGGAGAAAGAAAGCTTCAGAGTTTCATGTCCGTATGCTACAGCAGCTCTTTAGATGAGCAAGAGACCCAGTGGTGATCGTTTTGGAACAGATGTACTTCAGAACTTTGATGATGTGCAGTTGAAACAACACTTCCTGCGTCCAGACGCACATTTTAGTTAGTGTTATCTGCTTACAATCAGATAAACTTCTCCATCTACAGTTGTTTTGATCTATCCTGTCCAGTCTCTGTTTTCCTGGTCCAGGCCTGTCACACAGGATGATGTCATCAGCCCTCTCCACTCACCTCAGTGAATTACCCTGATAATTTGCTGCAGTGTTCAGACATGAGCCTGCTCGGGCTGTATGTGGATACTGTACAAGGGGACACGAGGAAATTACCCATGTGAAGTCCGAGTGAAAAACTCAGCTGTTTCGGCCACACATATGGCTCACCCAGGTAAGGTCTGGATGATTTCAGGTTTTTTTTTTTTGCATGTGTTAATGGGGTTTAAGCTGACCAATATTTTCTTTCAACTAAAGAAACAGACATAACCAACTCCTGCCCATCACAGCAAGACGGCACATTTTGAATGCTCTTCTTTTTCTCTGTCTTGATCCAGGAACCCCTCGGGCACAAGCAGCATTGTAAAAGTACTGATTTAGCACCAGTATTGGAAAAGGCTTGAAGGATAACCAACTTTTTTTTTTCACAGTAACTTCTGCATCTCCATAATATTTACAATTACATTTTCAAAGTTTTCCACAATATATATGTCCCTCCATTACTTTAATTTTCTGAATTCTTATAGAAAGACAGCAAATGTGCACTCTGTGTTGATAAAATGAACTCTTCAGTTCACCTTTTTTTCCCCACAGTGCATGGTCTAATCTTTAGGGTTCAAATGGTGAGTTGTATATAAACCATAAAACTAACAAGCAGAAATCCATCAAACTAACAAAAGCTAAGAAAGAAAACTTTTAACAGTTTTCAAGAGACTCCATATCTAAAATGTGACTTGTCTCATTTCTTTCAGTAGGTGTCACTTTTTCGTTTAGACTTACTGAGTACTGCCTGTAGGCCGTGTACAACTGTTATATTTCATTACTGATATACTAAGGGTAAGTCAGCAAGCAGGTGCATAATTCCAGTGTTCTTACTTCACTGGATTATTTTCATTTGTTAAAAGAAGTTTCAAAGTTTACTCTCTAAGTGTATAATAGGCTTAAGTTTGTACTAACTGCACTTAGTAACTTCAGATGAGTTTCAAACGTGTGGCCCAGTGAGCAGACCGACATGAAGCTGACAGCTAGCACCGCCCCTCTCTGTTCTCCATGCCTGCTTTGTGATGGTGGAGCCTGCCAACTTTACGCAGTGCTACAAAAAGGATACTCGTTCACAGCGCTTCCTTTAATTATTTTTTTGACAAATTGCCTCCCTACAATGTGTATTTCAGATATCTCTTACTCGGAGGCTAACTTTCTTTTGCTTGACAATGTAAGCTAACGTGGCCTGTAGCCTTTCAATCACTGTTCATCAAACAACAGGACTGCTGCTGCTGTCTTGTTGGTAAAGTGTTAGTTGTCCGCACACAGAGAATATTGTCAAGCCAAATGCCAAACTGACAACTACTGTCATATTGCTTTAACCTCCTTTAATACGGCTAAAGCTTTCAAACGTTAATGCAACGTATGGCATTTCATTTTATCCCGTAAGCTAATGGATAACGTCAGTAAGCTAGCTAACGTAGAATAGCGTTAGCCAACACAGAGACATCTGCTCGTAGAAGCCGCCTGGACTGCTGGTTTTCGAAGGAGCGATGAGTCAAAGCGGGTGCCATATTAGAGGGGTATTCAGTGTAACGTTTTAGACTTAGAGCCATGGTTTTTTTTCACGCCATTATTTACTTTCTACTCAAGACATATGGTACTCCAATGAGTTAAACAAAGGATACTCTGATGACTCCTTATTCTTAGTTTAATGTTTAACATACAACTCTCCGTAAGCTAACAATGACTGTATTTTAAAACTATTCCATAGTATGGTGCTATGTTTTACTGTTTCCCACTTTTTTAAAAATTTACAATCGTAATTTAAAAAGGTAAGCCCTTTTTCCAAGCAAGGCGGTGAGAAACGAAACAACCACACCTTTTAATGAAATCACATTTAATATGCATTTTTCAACTAGAAAAGCGCATAATTTGCATTAAGTACATGAATATCAACTCACGTCTTTTAATTTATTTCTTTCAACACGGTGAAAGAAAATACTACGAGACACTTTGACACACCTGATTTACCATTCACTGTATCCATGATGTGATTTAAGTCAGGCAGGGCAACACCCATTGGAAAGCGTTTCAGTAGGGCACTTTCAAGCAAAACTGGTAGAGGATTTAACAATTATTTTGCCTGTAGCATTCGTTAACGACCAATCAGAATTGCAGATATTGACCAGTGACAACACAATTTACCCACATTCTAAACTGCTGCGCCTTTGTCTTGGCAAATATTCTTGATAACCCGGTTATTTTCTGACCGAATAGAATCGTCCTATCTCTTATCTTCGGATCTGCCTGGAGGTAGACATGAACAAGGCGAGCCCAAGATGAACCCATCAAAGGCTACCATTTCTTCGAGTAGCAGCTACCCCTCTCCAAAATGGCGCCCTCTGGAGCGCACGTTCGAACCAAAGAAAGTGTCATCTACGAGCACCAATCTAAGGTTAGCCAGGCCTGGCATAGTGCTAGCACTGTGAAGCCCATGCCTGAATTTAGCTGGTCGTAAACCGCAGGCTTACTCGACTTAATCATTTATGCTCACAAAAGGCTGCCCTGCAAATAAATAATTGCCAACGTTCACACCTCGTTAACCTTTGAATGCTCATATGTGTTTGCCTTTCACACCAGTGCTTGCATAAAAATCACAACATGACATTTACAATACCTTGTGAACGGCGTTTTCAATAGTCCCCCTCGATTTGTCAAGACAGCAAACGGTAGCTCAGCTCCTGGGAATATTTCAGGTCGGTTTTCCTTTGGTCGCCTCCCCTCGTTTGTAACTAACTATAACGTTAGTTAGTTTTGCGGCCCCGTTTCCTACTTCTTTCTCTCAGCCTGACTGGTAACGCTGGCAGCCGAGCTGTTGTCACTGCAGCGGCGTCTATCGCCCCCTCTGGTGGTCTTGTGTCACTACAGGCAGCGGCTGCACAGGGACCAGCACTGTATGTGTCCGTAGGAGGGCGCGCTCAATCCATCAACAACTCATGGGACATAATCCACATACACGTTTCTTCCATACTTTATTTCATAGCTGGGCATCTTGCGACTCCGTGTGGCCCATGAGTCAATCTCATATATCAATTGACTGAAAACATTAAATAATTTTAAATCTGCTATGATGTTCATTCAACCTGAGAGGCCAGTTCAACACCATGCAAGATGCCTGCAGCTGGATCAGGGTTTTGCATGATTCAGTGTATGACTGAAAATGTAGTTATTGTTGTGTAAAATTAATATTACAAATGAGAACAAAAATCTTAGTACTCCCACACTGATGGCCTTCAATGCAAATTAAAGAGAATGCAAATTCAGATTTATTAAGCTCAAATAAAAGTTACAACATTTATAATATGTTGAACATTTGAGGAAGATTTCTTTCTTTTTTGAAATTATTAAAAGTTATGTACAGTCATGGCCTCCCTGTGCTGGGTGCAGACGACCTCATCGATATAGAGAGAGTGTGTCTTAAACTCAATGTTTTCCTCCAGTTCCAGCTGGCATTGAACCATTGTCCACTGAGACTCCTCTGACCGGGCCACTGCCTCACGGAGTCTAAGAGAGCAGAGATGAATCATTATGACTTGTCCTACAGAGTATGGTACAAAATGCACCAGCCTACAATGTCACAAAGGTGGACAAAAATACTTTTTAGTCGGAAAAGATATCTCATGCAATTAAGCCCTTCCAAAGGTGGAGGTTGGTGCGCACAGAAAAAGGACATTGCAAAAAAAAAAAACCTGGAGCACAGGAGTCACTAACAGCAATTAATTTAGCCCCTAACTGTGACAGTGTATTCAGGCACTATAAAAAAAAGAAAAACAAAGATGATCCATACATTTTGTGTTATAAGGTTGTACATTTACACAAACCCAAGACAACTTTCAAGTTTAAAATTCATAAATTTACAAGAAAAAACATAAAACTTTCTGATTTAAAAAGTCATTAAATTACAAGAAATTCACAGAGTATAAAATAGCCTTCTGCATTTGCCTTGTGTCACACCTGCAGTTGAAAACCAAATCAAACAAAACTTAACATTTGGACTGAGTCATATAAAAATACTTGTGCTTTTGGCTTTTGGCATCATCACATTATCATGCACTTCCAAACTTTTAGGATATATTGTTGTAAAATGTGTCTGTTCAGCAGAAAACAATACACTGATGTGGATGAGGTGATATTGGTTATCTATTAAGACCTCATGGGACTGGACAAATGCAAGAAGAGATTGTTGAGTATCTGAAGACAAAATGTAAGACAATTGAAACCAGAAAATTCAGATATTTTTTCTCATAAATGTCTTTTAAATGTAAATATCCTGAGCTTGTCTTCCAGTAAATTCCCTATTTATTAATTTTTTTAGTGAATTTTCTTTGAAAATATACAGATCCTTCTTTATCCATTTTATTATGTTTAACAGTGGCCCTTCTATGCCCTCATACTTTTTATCCATATAAACTGCCCTATGTAACTTCCGTGATCCTGTGTTTAGTTTGGATTTTGCCTGTGTGAAAAGTTCCATTAAATCATCTTTTCAAAGTGAAATTCAGTTATTTGTAAAATGAATAGTTCTCCCATAAACGCTAAAAAGGTTGTTTATAATATAATAATAATAGGTTGTTTTTATATTATTTAATATTTCATTTTTCTTCATCCATTGTATTATAATTGATGATTTTTTTTAAATATATGCTTCTGTTAATAAAACAGCAGCTGTAATATTTGTATCCATACATGATCTTTAATCTGAGATTTTCTTGAGGAACTGTGGATCAGTGGTAGGGTCAGTTGTCTCTCAACCAGAAAGTTTGGCATTTGAACCCTGGCTCTTGTAGTCACATGCAATGTTAACTATGTTTTGTGTCAAACTCCCTCAAAAATAAGATGACTCCTCTGAAATGTCTATCCTTTAATAAATGCTCAAAATCATAAAAAATGTTGATGCATCATCAGGCAAAACATTTATCCTTCAAGGCTTATACCACTCCCTCTGGGGCATGTAGTTGTTTATATGAAAGTGTATGAATGACATGAGCTAACACCGATGGACTTCTTTCCAACATAGAGACATTCATCAGCACTGTGTGAACATGATGTGAAGGCACTTTGAGTAGTCAGACAACTAGAAAAGTGCTACACAAGCTAATGTCCATTCACAATTAACCATTCGCAGATATCAAACTCAATGTGTGTTGTTTGCGAGTGTTTAGCCAGTGCCTCCTAAACTTACATGTTGATGTTAGCAGTCAGCTCCTGGACTGACGAAAGGAGCTGGGCTTGTGCTGGGTCAAAGCATTGCTCTATGCCAGGCCTCTGACGGCGTGACTCCAGCCGGGCATTTGCTAAACTCAAACTACGCTCACTCTCATCAATAGCCACTTGCAGATCCTCTCTTGTTTTTTTCTGGGATGCAACCTCAGATGAAATCTAGACAGAACAGAGGTGTCATACAGTACAAAAGCCCGTGTGTCTGATTCTAAGATGGCAAATCAACAGCAGAATTAAGCAACAAAAATCAGAGACCCACGTTTGAGAATATTTAAGTACGTTCTTAAGACTGAAAATATATTAGGTTTAAGTTAATTAAAATATCCCAAATTATGCAAAATATATATACTTTATACAGTCATACTATATACTATAAGTATGAATGTAGGTAGGTAGGTATTTGATTTTGGAATCCCCTATGAAGGCCTCTATTTCCTGCTCAGAACAGGGTGTTTTATTGTAAATCCACATGAGCCCTATATGACCCTGCCCCCTTACAAGGAAGTGCATGAGGCAAGAACCTTTCACTGCTGTGCTTTAATGTTTACTGTGGTTGCACAACAATTGCCAGCCTTTTTTTTCCCCACTGGAGCTGCCTGTGGGCAAAAACATCTGGCTCAAAGAGTGTCTCCCAACCGGGGAGAGGTGGCATAGCTACATGATATTATAAGATGGATTTTCTAATAAGTGTCAGAGCACATAATGTCTAAAAAATGAAAAAGCAACACAAGGAGAGCAGAGGTTTCCTTGTGTTGGGGGGGGGGGGGGGGGGGGGGGGGGGGGTAAGCAGGCCACAGACCCAATCTTTTTTTTTTTTTAAATGAAAACTATTAAAAAGTGTATTTTGCTTAATTTGGGACCTCTAATACAAAATGAGCTCTGGCAACTTGAATTAAAGATTTTCCTCTACCTGAAATCACTGAGTCCTTATTCTTACCTTGGCCAACTGCTCCTCCATCTGGCTTTTGGCTGATTTGATATCCTGGATGTTAAGACAAAAGGCTTTCTTCGTTGCTTGGACTTGCCTCTGCATGTCAGCAGCTGTTTGCTTCAAGAGTGAATCCACCAGAGCGTGTAAGGACAGAGTGTTTGTCTTCTGATGCTCTGCCTCCACCATTTGGATTTCAGAAATATTCTCCCACTGCTCTGGAGTCACTGCAAGGCTGAATCAGAGAGAGGTAAGAAAATATGTATAAAACACACAGAAAGAACTTGCTTAATTATTGTATATTGAGAATATTTTCTATTTTATTGGGCAAACATGCAATCTGTACTTTACCTTTCCTTGGTTACAGGTGAATTTTTAGCATCTTCTGGCTTTTTAATGGTATGAGCCGACATTAAAATGCACAAGTTGTCAATTTCCTGGGCCTCAAATTTTTCCTGCAGATTGTGCTCTAGGTGGTACTTAGCTGACCTATTCAATCTGGAACAAAAAAAAAACATGTTTTTTAGGGATACAATCTTCACCCAAATTTTAAGGTGATTTATTTTTTAAAAATGTTGAAGTCTCCATATGTTTTATGTGATGACTTGTATGGAGCCATTACAATCCTGACCTATCTTTTACACCTTACCTGATCTGCTCATAGATCTGCTGTAGTACAGGCTGAAGAACAGCTCTCACTTTTTCAAAATCCTCCCTCTCCCTTATGAGTTCTTGGTCCACCTCATCATGACACCTTTCAGATGGGAAACGTTTCTTTCTACAAGCCAACAAAATAAATAAAAAAAATACACAAACACTATAAATTTACCGTGCTTGAATTAAACGTTTTTCTCCCTAATACCCTGATTGATTGATATTTTGATTCTTCATTCACACATTTAAGATTTAGGGTCCTATATTGATGGCATGAAGCACAATGTCTAAAGTTTGTGGCACACAGCTGTTTCGGGCATGTTGGTCTATGTTTTCCTAAACTCTCCGCACAAAGCCACTGGCCATATAGATGATGGATTTTGTTCCTCGATAATACATGGGTGTGTTTTGGGAGTAAAAGATTAAACCAATCAGTGTCAACTCTCATGCCCTTTAAAGCAGTGTGCTGGACAGCTGGTGTTTTGATATTTACACAGCAGGTTTGGTTGTTTGGTCAGAATTTCGTGTGGATTATTTAACTGATCTGCTTTTCTTGTTCCACTTCACTAAAAGAACAAAAAGAGAAAACTGTATGAAATATATTAAAGCTCAAATGAAAGTGCTTTTTCCCGACTGTATTTAGTGAGGCATCTTACTGTTCTACGATACATTGTTTTTCTATTAACACTGTTGTTTTGCTGTGTTCAAATTCTAAGTCATGACTGGACATTTGTTGTCACACTTATCCATTTGCACCCATACACACCACACTCATGCAATGGTGGCAGAAGATACTATAAAATTTCCCACAAGTGTGAGCTCATCAAATACTGTACATACGCTTTCATACACATTTTCCTCTCACTGACACAACTCTCAGAACAATTTGGTGTTAAGTGTCTCACTAAAGGGCCCATTGACACGTGACTGCAGGAGCTGGGTTGAGGGACAGCTGACTCTACCATGATTCACAGCCCCATTTGGGGATTCATGGCTCAGGGTAAATACTTCAAAATAGTTTTTCACTGAAAAGGTGTTTTTTATTAAGATAAACTTAAAGATTCTGAAAGGTTCCTTTAAGTATTTTGCTTTTTTCTTTAAGTTTCTTCACAGTGCCGTTGAAGTGGACTCTCTATTTGAATATGTATAAATTCATTGCTTTTGGTAAATATTCACTCATTTTTAATTTAAAGCCTGCAGTGGGTTCCCAGAAAAGCTGGGACGGGGGCAACAAAAGACTGGGAAAGTTGAGGACTGCTCAAAAAAGCACCTGCTTGGAATATTCCACAGGTGAACGGGTTGATTGGAAACAAGTGAGTGCCATATAAAAGCAACATTCCCAAAAGGCTCAGTCGTTCACAAGCAAAGATTGGGTGAGGTTCACAACTTTTTAAACAACTACATGAGAAAATAGTCCAACCGTTTAAGAATAACATTGCTCAACACACAATTGCAGGGAATTTAGGGATTTCATCATCATCACAGGGAGAGTGGAGAAATCTCTGCACAAAAGCAGCAAGGATGAAAACCAACACTGAATGCCCTTGACCTTCAATCTCTCAGATTGACCTTCAAGCACTGCATTAAAAAGATGATCAAATTACCACATGGGCTTTGGTAAATCATTGTAGGTTAACAAAGTTCATGGCTACATCTGCAATGCAAGTCAAAACTCTACCATGCAAAGAGTAAGTCATGTATCAGCTACACCCAGAAATGCTGCTGGCTTCTCTGACCCCGAGTTCATATGAGATGGGCTGATGCAAAATGGAAAAGTGTGCTGTGGTCTGACGAGTCTGCATTTCAAAATGTTTATGAATCGTGAACACCGTGTCCTCTGGGCTACAGAGGAAAAAAAACATCCACGCTAGTGTCAGATGAAGTGTCAAAAGTTCAAAAACCAGCATCTGTGATGGTAAGGGGGTGTGTTAGTGCCCATGGCATGGGTAACTTGCACATCTGTTTAATCAATGCTGAAAGGTACATACAGGTTTTGGAGCAACATATGCTGCCATCCAAGTGACGTCTTTTTCAGGGATGTCCCTGCTTATTTCAGGAAGACAAAGCCAAACCACATTCTAAAGGTTTTACAACAGCCTGACTTTGTAGTAAAAGAGAGGGGGTGCTTGACTGGCCCTCCTGCAGTCCAGACCTATTTCCCATTGAAGCAACGTAAGCCATACATCAAGCAAAAATTGGAAAGAAATCCACCTGCAAATCTTCAACTATGAGTGTCCTCAGTTCCCAAGTGTTATTAAGTGTTGTAAAAAGGAAAGGTGATTTAACACAATAGTAAACATGCCCCTGTCTCAGCTTTTTGGAACATGTTGCAGGCACCAAATTCAAAATGTGTGAATACTTGGAAAAGTTTGTCACTTTTGATATTAAATATCTTGATTTTATAATGTATTCAGTTGGTCTAAAAGTATTTGCAAATCAGTGTATTCTGTTTTTACATACATTTCACACACACCACCCCACTTCATTGGAGGTTTGTAATTTGTGGACTTTTTTAGGAACTTTGAATAACCTCAGAGTGTTTGTTTAAGATCTTCTCTGTAACATCCGACCTTACCTTTCCTCCAGGCAGAGAACTGTGACTTTGAGAAGCTCGTCGTTGGCCTCAAGGGCTTTTGACACCCGGTTCTTTAATACCAGTAAATTATCAATTGCCCCAATAATCTCCTCCAATTTCAGCTCCAACTCCTTTTTGACAAACTTGATGTCCCTGACCCGCTGATCTAGGAGGAAAAAACAATCAACTGTTGAGTGTAATTTTACCTAAAGTCTAAAAATATTTAACAGATCACACTGTTTCCCACGCATGAACAGCCATCAAGATATATTTCAGGCCACCAAAACACATCTGCTGACCATTTATCATTTTTTTTGTTGTGTGTAATCACCAGCTGAAAAGAAAGAGAAGAGAACATCCAGTGGCTTGTCCCTCCTGTTAATGTGCTGATAGCATCACGATCATAAAAGACCCCACCAACCACAACCACAGACTGTTCATCCATAAGGTACAGGACTAAATGTAGTAAAACAAGGTTCAGCAAAAGGTTTTTCTCCACTGCAATTAGACTTTGAAACTCTGAGTAATCCCTCACCTGTGATGACTGTTAAATCTGTATCCTTTGCAAACAGACCTCGTCCAGGTTGTGCATTCTCTTTGCATTCATCTACATATTCTGTTGTTACATTCTACTAAACCTATACTTTCCAAAACTATTGATGACTCTTAAAATCTGTTACCTCTGTTACTCTGTGTTTCTGTGTGTTGAACCAAGTGTAAAATAATTTAGTTTTCCTCTTTACTGTCCAGAATTATAGTTTCTATGACAGACAAGATATCTTGCAACATTTATTGTAAAAACTAAAGCTTATGACATTATTATCATTATTTTATGCTGCTGCCAATGAGGTCTTGCGCTCATAGTTTTGGATGACAGTTACAGAACACTTAATCATAAAAAATAAACTTCCACACAAACAGATCATCTGTTGTGATAATATAATGGGCATGGACACAAAAACTGTGTACCACGACAAAAGAGGTACAGATGTATTTGAATGTGTACATAAGAGAATTGACATGAATGAAGCCCTATTAACATAAGGATTATATTGATATGACCTACATTAGATATAAATCTTTCACCTCCTAAGTGCAATGTCATTTAATAGGAAACACTGGAGCATCTTATTCTGTGTAGTTCTTTCTCTTACCAAGTCTCTCAGTTTCCTCTCGTTGCATGCGTTTACATGCTGTGTTCGCTTTACAGATCAGATTAGAGCAATCTGCCCTAAAGAGTTCATGATGGTTCCTCATGGTCTCCATACTTTTCAAATTCAGTCCATCGCCCATTTTACAGCCGTGCTGATCGGACATCATTCTCTGCTGGTGGTAGTCTCTCTAACAGGCTGGTAGAAAAGCACAATTCAACCAAAAGGTGGTCACCTCAAAACTAGAGAAAAGAAAAACATCATCAGAGGAAAATCAATTAAACACAGGCTTATAAAAAACACACACAAAGGTGTATGTTGAGCATTAAATCAGCAATCACTGGGGAAATTAGTGGAACATTATAAAACATTTAAATATGTTGGCTATAAAAGAGTTATTAATGCACTTAAAATCTTCTCAGTAGAGAGGAAATTGTTGACACATACAGATGGAGAAATCCCACAATATTTCTGTCTCCTGGGTGCCTCCAAAGCCTTTGATAAGACACATCACAGTAAATTATTGATGAAATTGCAAAGCAATGGGGTCCCCTGGTTCTAGATAAGAACATTGCAAGTCTGGTATTTGCATCAGACTATGAGTGAACGATGGGGAATAACTGTAACTACACCCTTTCCAGTAACTAATGGGGTCCAACAAGGTGGAATTTTGTGATCTCTCCTAAATAATCTGTACATGGATGATCTCTCTGATCAGCTGAGAGCATTTAGGACTGATTACATGGTGGGAAATCAACTTGTTAACCATCTGACGTATGCTGATGACTTGGGCAGTCTTTCAACTTATAGTGCTGACTTACAGCAACTTATTAGGGTCTGTTCTAGCTATGATGCAGTATGATATTGAGTTTAACAGCACAAGGGTGTCATTGTGACAGTGAAAGCCAAAAGTGATAAATTTTTCATCGTTATTAATCACAGATCAAGTTCTTCATGTTGTGGACAGAGTCAAACATCTGGGACACATTATCAGGAGAGATTTGCGTGAGGATGATGATGTGCAGCGTCAGCGCTGTAAACTGTATGCACAAGCTAATATGCTGGCATGAAACTTTTCAGCTTTCACAGACAACATTAAATAGAGCTCTTTAGAGCCTACTGTTCTGCCATTAATTACTGCTCACTTGTAACCTGCAATAAAACTAAAATGAAAACGTTACATGGCAAACAATGATGAGCTTAGAATTCTTCTTAAACTACCAAAATGGACAAGCGTAAGTCAGATGTTTGTTATATATACTGACCCTGCAATGATTTTACAATACACTGGTGTAAATGCCTCTTTGTATTTTAATTTTGGTTTTGTTTTATATCTCTGTACGTTGTTATTTTGACAATATGCATCTGTGGGTCGAAATAAAGTTTATGTATATCCACATAAGAAAGCTACCAACAGTATTTATTTAATCACCTGTTACACAAATGAAGAAACACAACTGGCTAAAAGTTTTTCTTTGATACCAAAACTCCTGGTTGTTTATTTTTTAGTTTAACCAGGCAAGAAAAGATTGAAACGTTAGGGGTGGGCTAAGCTGAGCAGACTCTTCAATGTTGGTCAAATTAGTCCTCCCAGTATTTTTCGTTTAAAGACAACAACAGTAAGCCAAATTATGCTTGGTGTACAAATAGCTTAGTGACTTTACAAGAAACAGTGTCAAAGCATCCAGCTATACTGATGCCTGTATTGTGTTCTTCAAAGACAAAATACTTACAATAATAGGTAGATATCATATTGAGTGATTTACTAAGAGACTTCAACTGGTAATGATCAGTTAAAGGTGATATCAAGTAACCTAGAATAACACTACTTACAAAGTCTTACAAAGTTGTCCCAATAGGCTACATCACTCACCCTTATGTTGTATTATTGTAAAGGAAAAAAATCTTTCAGCGTTTCTTATTGAAGCATTTTTTGATCGATGTTGAAACAAGAGCATCATTTTCCTCAAAGACACGTCTGCAGCCAGAATTAAATACACTATATAGGTAACTCAAATTGTTAGCTTGCAACTCCCCTGTGCAGCTCTGGACAAAACTGTTGGTTAACACTGTTTCATTGGTTACAGAAAACATATAAAGCCATTAAAATACCTTATCTACCATTGAAATCCTCCAGTATTTCAATGTGGACGTCCTCTGTCTCTCGCCTGAAGTTAAATCCGCCAAAACAAAGCGTTGCTGTGGCAACGGATGCCCACGTCAAACGCGGAAGTGCCTCGCATTTCCTAAGCCAATCAAATATTTGTACTTTTAATATCTACAATTCAACATTCATAATTCAAAGAGGTTTGTCGGCTCAAATGTGGGGCATTATTGCCAAAGCATTTCATAAAAAAATAACGACGGACAAAAGATAAGCGAAATAGTTAATTGCAGTGATAAAATTAGCGGAATTGTGATAGCCCAGTGAATTGGTTAGGCTATAAAATCAGTAGCCTACATAAGAGGATAATGATGAAATATATTTGAAAAAAATAGGGATGTGCGATATCATTGGAACAGTATAGGTATCGGCAGAAATTTGCCTAAAAAGTTGATTATCAGAATTGGCAGAAATGAGAATTTTTGCTGATATTCAAAGCTGATATTTTGAACAAACAACTTTTCCAAAAGGATCCCATATTTTGGCTGTAATATTGGCAGAATGTGTAAATGTACCATAACGATTTACATCATCATCACTGAGTGTGCACTTTTATAAATCCAAAGTATCATTTATGAAAGAATAAAATGTTGTTTTCTTGTGTCAAATCTGTTTCTAACACAATTGGATTCTAACTCTGAAAGGAAACAGGTTAATTTAAGTAAAGTGGAGGGTTTGAGCTCTTGACAAATAATGTTAGTAGATTTCAGTATTGGCGACAATGACTTTTGAAATACTGGCATATCGGATAACGGCAAAAATCCAATATCACGCATCTCTAAAAATGAATCAGACAGTATTAAAATATAAAGAAATGTGTGAGCTGTGGTTGTGTGGATTCAGGTTCCTCAGGTCCTCACAGACTTTGATATACCCGGTTGCAAAAATATCTAAGTTTTCCATGCCTCCCAGAAAATATGGAATTTTCTGTAGGCTATATCTCTTTAAACCCATGCGTGTGTGTAAGTTTGCGTGTGTGTGTGTGTTATTTGGGGATAGTATTCCTCTCTCACAGTCTGTCTCTAGTGCAGGATTTGAGGAAGTGGAGCTCTGTCTCTACCTATTGGGTGTCATATGGGGACAGAGAGTCAGCTCTTGTTGTGAGGATGGTTTAACCTTTTTCTAAATAAAAATTTAAAATAGTTATGGGGGTTTCCTCTTCAATACCTCACTTTTTGCATTAAAAATTACAGAATGTTGCTGAAACACTGTTTAATAAAATATCTCTTTGCACATATCTGTAATTATTTTTTTCCAATTTAACTGCAGGTCTGTAATGATGACAAGGAGCTCTCATACTTTCTTGCTTGTTTTAGGAATTCCAGAGGATAGATTATAAAAACAATCCCTTAGAGGGGCAAAAATAATACATGATGTCTATAATTCTCTTCTGAAGAACACCTCAATCCTCTGTGTGGTCCATGAATCTGTAAAAGTTCTGCTCTCAAACAGAAAGCAAAAGTGAAAAGTTAGAAAGTTATGTTCAAGTACAGATTTGGTTACTCTTTTTTTTTTTTTTATATGATTCAGTCATCAACCAAACAAAACCTTTTGTGCAAATGAGAAAACTCAAATCTTGAATGAAAAGAAGGAAGATAAGAATAGCTACAGGCCAGCACAGCCATTCACACCCTAGTACTGGATGCTGAGTTACAGTTCATATATAATCCTCATAATGGTAAAATAGTAACTGACACCCCAACACAAAAAGGGGAAAAATAGGAACTTGATGATAATACATACACACACACACACACACACACGTATATACATATACATACATATATATATATATATATATATATATATATATATATATATATATATATATATATATATATATATATATATATATATAACAACTTATACTCTTTAAAAAAAGTGATGTATTTGTTATTTACTCTGTTTTAGCGTCTTGAGTCAGGCATATCGGAATTCCTTTCTACTGTGTACTAGTGGCATCTCTCCTCCCCATTCCTCCTCATTTTCTTCTTCTCCATCTCTTTCCTCCACTTTACCTCTTCCTCCTTCCGCCTCCTCTCCCTTCCTCACCTTTCCCCTCTCCTCCCTCCCCTCTCACTCCCCCCTCTCTCCTCCTCCCCCTTTTCCTCTGGCCTGTCCACTCTCTCTGGTTATTACGCTCTTCATGCTGATTAGGTTTGAATGAATGGCGCCCTTTGTCCGGCTCTGGTTCCCACGACCCGACATTCGCCTGGCAGTCGCGTGGCTCTAAGACCAGGGGCCCTCGCTCTAAGGGACCCAAAGGTGGGGAGGAGGCATATGGTCAATGTGACATCTGCTCACCAACAGACACCAGCAGATGTCTGACATTTGAAAACATGGACAGTGATCAAAGCTGGCTTGATGCAATTAAAACCAGTCCAAATTAAGAGAACGAAAACATTAGCAGAATTGCTGATTTTAAAGATTTTGTTCAAGTGGAAGTTCTGTTTTATTTTTAAATATTATCATTATTATTCATAAAACTATTTAAGAACACCTTTTTAAACTGAGCCTGTGGGCTACTGTAATTGTTATTCTCAGGTGATTTTTGGCCTATTGTGTCTCATTGTGTGCTTTTAAATTGCAGGATTGGGCCTTTTTGCAGAAATAGTGTAATGTTGCTCCTGTGTTTAAAAAAAAAAAAACAAGTGGCTCCCAGGAGTACATCACGGTAACTGCACACTCTTGTTCCTCTCTGGGAGCAGAGGAAACTGCAGTTTTGTCTTTTCTATTCTTCTTGGGTGGAGAGTGGGGCGGGGGGTGAAGGGGAAGGTGCATGGTTTCAGGCTGGACATCTGTCGCTTGTGGGTATTTTTTTTTTTCTAGGCCGGGTCTCTCGGTTATTGAATGGAGCTAGTGACCTGTCAGTCTTGACTGATGGGACCCCGTGTGTGGGAAAATCCCGCAGCCAAAGAGTTGCAGCATTCACATGCTAATTGGGTCCGATAAATAAGAGGGCCGTACCGCGCCGAGGGCCCTAGAGACGCACTGAGATCCAGGGCAGGAGAGGGGTAAAGCGCGCAGACCCAAGAGAAGAAAGATGACTGCTACTTCCATGGCGCACAACGTGGGGAAACATGCCAGTGCCAAGGAGGAGAGAAAGGTATTTTACGCATGGATATACTAGGTTTGGACAATATTTACGCACTCCAGCATGCTGCCTAACCAACTCAGCCGCCCTTAACTTGTATAATCTTGTCACACTAACAGCTGAGAAAGCCGCTCATTGAGAGGAAACGCCGAGAGAGGATAAACAACTGTTTGGATCAGCTGAAAGAAACCGTGATCGGAGCGTTCAGGTTGGATGTGAGTATGCCCTCACGTGTCTCAGTTATCTACAAGTAAACAGCGTGGAATGGTTCGAGCTGTATCCTTAAGGCTGCTCCTTTCTCAACAGCAATCCAAACTAGAAAAGGCAGATATTCTGGAGATGACAGTGAAGCATCTGCAAAACATCCAAAACAACAAAGCGAACGGTAAGAATCATGGATCTTTGTTTTGACTTAGTGGGTTACATTTTGTATTAAACCCAAGACACAGGCTGCTATCTTTTCGTATGTTTATATTTCTTTTGATCTCTTACCAGTAAATCTTACCTAGAATGTGCTTATGTTACTTTTAAGACTGTCATTAGTTGTCATTAGACCAAAGACAGCTTGATTGATTAACTTTCTCTATGGAATTATTACGTATGCAGGAGAGGGATTTGTATTATGGCCACATTTTCTTTTGATTATTAAGTTTAATTATTGATGGATGGGGAATAAAGGGGATAACCAGGGGCGTGGCCAGTTGGGTGGCCAGGGTTGTCCCCACCCTCGAAAGTTGATAGGACACCTAAGTTGTCACGCAAAAGTCCAAGTCAGTGTTTGGCTATTTATCTTGTCCAGTGAAAATAAAGTTAAAATGAACTATTTTAAGCATCCTTATTGTTCTCTTAGCATCACAACATGGCATAATATAACTTTGTCAAATTTTTTTGTATTAGAATAATAATTGCACAACTATTTTGAAGGGCAGTTGTATTAAAACATTTTAAACAATCTCAAACTTAGACAAACTTATATCTGAGTTGGTGCTCCATTAAAAAATAACATTTTCTAAAGCTGTATCCATTTTCCATCAATATTTGCAAGTGAAAATGAATTTGTTTGCATTTAGGTTCTTTAAATTGTGACCATTGACAGCTAAATTTACACATAGACTGTATACATTGATAATACGTTGATATTATTAACATTAAATAGCAAAATTTTGAGTTTCTTTATATTAGTTGTTACCAGGGGCTTTAAAATAACTAAAAAGGCACCTCTGTCAAAATGTAAGAAGTTCTTTTCATACTGCATTTATGCAAAAGCACCACAACAAAGCTCCTTCATCATCAAGACAATCACATTAATTCTGCAAGGACATAAGATTGATATCATTTCATGGTGTTATACAGTTTTGGATGAGAGAACATGACCAAGGCAGACACACACACTCACAGCGCTCCTGTCTTCCACTGAGTCCCCCTCTCATACTACCTCTGTAGACGGAACAAATGGGGGGTCAACTTTTCCTCATCCATTCCGTCAGCTGTAATGGAGTCACAGACACTTTGTCATTAAAGAAGTTTTGGGTCCTGACCCACCAGTTGAGAACCACTAAGTATACTTAACTATTCTAGACAATGCTATTATGTGTCAGATAAACGGCCAATGAAATTTCTTAGACGTAATAACGTTGGCAAAGGTGACGTAAACCATTGGAATAGTTAATATGAAAACACAAAAATACTATTAATTAGGAATAACCAGTGGTCAATGAACAACACAAAATCAACACAATGAATGTTATGCCCACCCCCTCCCCCAAACTCCAATTTCCCAGAATTCATATCCAGGTGCAACAAGTACAACCAATAGCACGAGATAAGTTTAAGTAAAATGAAAGACAGGGTAAAAGTTAGACACCCAGTTAATATTAAACGGCTAATTGGGGAACCACTGTGGTATGTTTCCAACATGCGGCCTGTGCCCCTTAGTAGGCCTTAGGGGTACTGTAGGAGGGCCAGAGGAGGTCCCTCACAATGAATAAAAATCATAAGCACATTTCACATTTTAAATGATCACAAAACTATTTCACTTTTTTCAAGTCTAAGAACTAAAAAAAACACACACAACCAAAGGATTTAAATTGCTTGTATGCAGTTATCTATAATGTCCTGTAAACAGAACTGTGTCACAGTGTGACAAGTGTTGAATGGACTGTTAATACACCAAAATGTCTTGCAAGGCCACTTGCCTCCTAATTTACAAGTGCCTTTGGAGACACTAATGTTTTTAGAAAGGAGTCTGCAGAATCACAATGTACTGTATGAGAAAGATTACAAGTGCAAAATAAAATATGAGCACAAAATCAAGTGTTCACATTCAAATCCTAAATTTCTAATATTATCAGAAATAGAGAGGTCCATACTTTGAGTTATCTATTATAGTTTCAAATTTGGCAGAAGCGCATGTCGTTTGGAAATGAATAGTGCACCACAGCATTCTCTCTAAGACTATATCATACTCTACTGCTGTATTAAAGGTACATGTTAGATAAACAGTATTGTTGTCTCTTAAGAGAGTTAATTTGACCAAATGAATAATAAGATATGACTGCAACTCTTTAGTTAAGGGCCCAATCAGCTCGAATTTCATGCTAAAAAATATCAAATATTAATTCATGGTAAAGTATCAGTAACTCCTGTTTTAAGCCTAGTCTATGCAGTGCTGAAGCACTTCATTCACCATGATTGATGGGTTATGAATACATTTCATAATGTTACTGATATTTAAAAGTGTAAAGAAAAATCAAGGCTACCTTTTATTTGAGGGCTCACAAATATAATGAATTCGTGAAGAAGTTATGCTGAAATAATCATGATTACAACATTGTGAATTCAGCAGATGGTCATGTCTCTTTTCTTGTCCCACTGACACCAAACTTACCCTATGAAGAAATCATGATCATAAATAATTGATGAGCTACTGTGAAGGAAATGTTTTTATTGATACATTAGTTAATGTGTAAAGTCAGGTAGAAGATGCTGTCAACACATATATAGCTGATATTTTCCTCAAAATTGTGTGGCTTAATTAATGCTGTCTTTGAGCATGAATTTATGCATGGATAAATGATGATAGTCCCACTTTAGACAATAACAAAATGGTAAATGAAAAGAGAGCCAAGTTTAAGCCTTTGATTGGATTCATGCTGTGCTGTCACCACCAGGGGCTGCTCTAACCTCACACTTCCCTCCCTCTCCTCTCTGCAGACCCCACATTAGGTTTGGAAGCCCAGCAGAGGTACAGCACAGGCTACATCCAGTGCATGCACGAGGTCCACAACATGCTCCTCACCTGCGACTGGATGGACAAAACCCTGGGCTCACGTCTGCTGAACCACCTCCTCAAGTCCCTGCCCAGGTCTATCGATGAGCGCCCGCCCCAGCCCTCACCTACTCACAATGTTCCTCCTACTCATCCCCCTCCTGCAGGCTCGGGGGTCCCCTGCACCCCCATCAGAGGAGACCCACACTCTGGGAGGCAGCTGCAGAGAGAAGCACCCACCCGGCACATGTTAGGACGCCCAGAGAGAGGGTCCCTCCACAACTCCCAGCTGGGGCTGCTGGAGATGTGGAGGCCTTGGTGACCGGCTGGATTTAATGATCTTGGTTGTCCATTTTTGTTAGTCCATCCTGTGTTATGTATCTTATAGATATGCTGCTCAGAAGACAAACATGGGGCAGATTTGTTCCAGTTATCATTATTATTACTGTAGGTGTGATTCTATGCAGACCTTTTCTCAGTACTTCCCTTCAGAAGTCGACTTCTTGTAGCCTGCATTGTAGAAGGCTCTTATTAATCTTCCGTATATTTATTGTATTAACAGCTTTATTTATTCTTTAATATATGGCCTTATGACTCTGCTTCTTAGACCACTTGCTTGGCATTATATATAGATGTTTATGTCTTCCTTCTTTGCTGAACAATTAACCTGAACATTAATCATAATAAAACATTATTGCATGTTTTTTTGTAAATCGAATTTCTGACTTTTTTTTTCTTGCATAATTAAGAATATTACAGTGGTTAAAGAGAAAACATATAACCAATGTTAGTAGTAGCAGCACTATAGATTTAAACAACTCAGCAGTCACTCAGTTTGGTATTAAGACCAAATTCTGCTGAGAGCTGGCTCACCATTGTCTGATATAAGAGAGAAGTCAGCAGGACTTTTACCATTAAATCAGGCTGGAAACGGCAGAAACAGCACAAGTATTCATGGTAGTGCAAAGAACAAATCAGGTCTGTTGATGAACAACAGTGAAAGTGATCAAGCATGCACAGTAGGAAGGACTCAAACAAAAGCAGCTGCTGAGTAGGATACAAGCAACTTTGAATGGCGTTAAATACTTGGTGTCCTTCCTTCATTTGCACATCAGTGAGTATTTAGAGGAAAAACTTTCTACTTTCAGTGTGAGGTGTGTTTTTCAGCCAGCACTTAAGTTACAAAAATTTGAATTTGTGTGTGACACAGGTTTAAATGTCCTGCAAAATCAATTTTCTTTGCTTTTGATGTCAGAAAGGACTCGGGGAGCAGAGGAACATGACATCTTTTACTCACTCTTAGTTTACAGAGAAATGTGCTGTACCCCTTTAAAGAAAATGTCCCTTAAAATGCTTCGTTCCTTACTTCCAGGGGTTAATTATGTAATAGCTATACAGCCTCCGCCTACATGTGTGTTTTCTGCTTCTCACGGGCAGTGATCATTTGGGCACCCAATGAGTGCAGAGCTCACTATCATAGCTTCCTGTAGGCTCCCCACCCTCTCAGTTCCAAGTGTTTCCTAAAAGGAGGGAAAAAGAGCTGAATCTGATCTCCCGCAGAGATTATTTTTTTCCTTTTTTAAATTTTATTCAACATAAATAAAACCCCTGCCTAAAAGATATCCATGACATTATGCAAATGATCAAACTAAACAGAACATGGAACCTTTAGGGAGTTTAATGGTGTTATTTTCTGCCCTCTAGTGACTGTAACAGAGATTTAATTATGGCAAAGGAAGTGAACAATAACACAGCGACGGTGCTTTGAATCCTGTCTATATTCAGGAAAAAAAGGTGTAAAAATTAATAAATTATATCTGAGGACCAAAATGTTATGAGCCAAAAATGTTGATTGTTTAAAACAGAGGTACTTTTTCTCATTTGCCATCATTTCACATGGTACATTTGGGGGAAAAAAACAGACAAAAGTGGATGAAATATAGAATAACATATCAAATAATGATAATAAAAAAGTTTCTCAGCCTCCACCAACTCTCCTATTTTTATGTCTCCCACAGACATTCGCTTATTTCATACAAGTGCGTAAAATACATTTTACTGCCTCTTCAGTATCTAATTTTATGAACATCCCTGTGGTTATGGTATATTATTTGGGTTATATTTTATAATATTAAATATAAAAATTGTGAAGTAAAATGAAGAACTAATTGACTTCTCAAACTGCAGCTGTTGTACATTTTGCATGAACCACTAAAGGGTTCTTCAAATACTCAGTACTTTGAGTACGTTCATTCATTCATATTCTATACCGCTTATCCCTTTCGGGGTTGGGTGGGGTGGGGGGGTGTCCTGGACCATATCCCAGCTGTCATTAGGGTACACCCTGATCTGGTCGCCAGCCAATCACAAAGCCACATAGAGAGACAGACAACCTAATGAGTATGTTTTTGGTGGGAGGAAGCCAGAGTGCCGAAGAGAACCCACGCATGCACGGGAAGAACATGCAAACTTCACACAGAAAGGCCCTGCTCGACCTTCTTGCTGTGAGGCACGTGCACTACCTGCTGCGCCACCATACTGCCCTACTTTGAGTACTTTTTAAAGTGAAGTATGTTTTACTCTTAGGAGATTCATAAAGTGCCAAATTTACTTTTACTTGAGTAAAACGTCTTGAGTAAAAGTAAAAAGTACTTAATTTGAAATGTTCTCAAGGGACTGAGTATTTAGATTTCATTGCTGTGAGTTTTTAAAAATTCAACAGTTGGAGTGTGATAAGTTGATCACTTATCCATCCCTTCATCTTATCCTTATCCATGTTAGGGTCACAAGGAGCTGAAGCTTATCCCACCTGACACTGGGCAGGAGCCAGGGTTCATCCTGGACTGGCTGCCAGCCAATCACAAGACCATTATAGAGAGACAGACAACCACTCACACACACTCACACATCTAAGGTCAATTTAGAGTCACCAACCTATCCTAATGAGCATGTATGTAGATGGAAACATGAGTACACAGGGAATGTGCATGCATAGGGAGAACAAGCAAACACCACACAGAAAGACCCTGCACAACCAACTTGGGGAGTCAAACCAGCAACCTATTACACCACTGAACAGCCCCTCAGTCACTCAGTGGTGTCAGCTTTGGTCTATATAACACCGACCCAAATAGCCACGAAGGGCAATTTTCTCTGATACAAATGAAATCAGATATTAAAGATGTCAATGACAATTATTCTGTTCTCCTTAGTCATTGTTTTGCATAAGCACAGCATTTGACCAAACAAATACAGAAAGCCATATATCAATATAGATGATCTTTTTGCCCTGCTAGATATTAAATGTTTGTGTTTTTCACATTAAATGTTGTCAATAAGCAGTCAGTTGAAAATGTGACTAAACCTTTTGGACTTGTTCTGTTTCATATTGTACTGTGTTTAAACTGATTAAGTTTTAATTTCAGGTGTTTTTTCAGAGTATTACAATCAAAACTTGGCCTCAGTCTTTAAGTCACTTTTCTGACTCATTACACTGATGCTGTGAAACTTAGGGTGTAAAGTCACCAATCACACTTTATGGGAAGTAAATTTTACATTAACTCAAGGTACTGTAATTGAGTGCACTGTTAAAAATCACCAGATCTCATATTTTTGTACAGTGAATTTCCACAGTAAATTACTCTAATGTGGATTTTGCAATATATGACAGATAAACATTTGTAAGATAACATGGTTTCATTGTGGCATGTGTACAGTAAATGTATGTGAAATCACTGGCTACTGAGTTGCAGTGATTATACAGGAGGAATGTGAAATTACAAGTTACTGTTGTGAGCTTTAAACAGCATCATACTGGTTAATATCACAACAATACACTGGGATTTTACAGATGCATGTTCAGATTACTGCAAAATTACAGTTTAGTGTTGTAAAATCTGTGATTTTTAATGCTGTACTTTTAAAATACTACTGTAATTTTAAATTCATATCATGTCTTGATCATGGTAAAATTACAGTAAAGTGTTGCAAAATCACCGTATTATATTGTAGATGCCTTCATATTACTGTGAATTAACAATAACTTACTGTGATTTTACAATGCTGTGCTGTAACTGTACAGTATTTCTGTTTCAGTACTGCTTGGAAACACAACTAAGTCCAATTTTCATCTATGTAACTGTGAGCAGCATGCATCACTGTACTGTGAAATCACTGTGATAATTAGCCAGTAATTTATTGTGAAATTACAGTGACATTTTTAACAGTGAAGCTTTTGATGTACTTTTGGGTTTTGAGTATTTTTTTAAAGCAGTTCCTTAACTTTTATTTGAGTTTTCTGTTTGGGATGTACTTAGTTATATTTGTTCTGGGTGCTGAGTAAAAGAAAATTAAAGTAAAAGATTAACCAGTCACAGTTTTTCATCATCTGTGTTGTAATAAAACCAACTTTCCAACTTCTATACCAGGTTAAGTTTCATAATACTTTATAAGTTCTTGGAACTGAAACTTATGTATACTCAACACTTAAAGGGTAAAAAAGACATCCTCAGTTGTTGGTAATGCTTTTGGAGTTTATAGCTTATCAAAAAAAAAAACCCATTACATTCTTCCAAGTTAAAATGATTTAATATCAACCACTGTAAATTGTTCGCACAGTTGGCCTTCCCTGTTACAGTGTTTATGCTAAACTATGACTCATTGAATCATCTGAGTAAAATGTTGATACGCTATATTGTATAAGCGGTTGACTCACAGCCCTCCAGCTGTTGTTCCTTTATTTTGTTTGGGCTGTGATGTCCTTGTGGTAGATTATGCAACTCTTCAGTATAGTTCATTGGGATATAAGTGAGATTAGGGGTCACTTCACTGATCGCTTATCCTTTTATGGCACAGGTACCTTGTGTTTCTTTCAAATTCCATGATGCAGAAAAGTTTACTGAAAATACTCAGCACTTGAGTACATTAAGTACTTTTTACTTTTGCGTAAGTGGATTTATTGAGTGCTGCTTTTAGTTTTACCTGAGTATAATTTCATCAACGTAACTGAACTTTTACTTGAGTACAATGTTAACGTACTCTTTCCATTTCTGAATACATACCGAAACCCAAGTAAAAGAACTGACTTATTTCTCTCAATAACAGCTATTAATTACTGCCCATCTCTGATAATAACACATTATGGCCATCGTTGGTCATAGCACACATTAAAAAGAATACAGACAGAAACAGACTGACCATTGCTCGTTATTTGTTGCGTGACAGGTGATGGTCAAAGTGAGGAAATTAATGCAATATTAAAGACACAATTTATCATTGTGTTCAGAAAAACAGAAACGTGCATATGGCCCATTCTCTTGCTATTATTGTCGTTATGATTGGTCCCCACATGCAGCAAGGCGAGGGGTCTGGGGGTGGGGGGGCTGGTCCCTCAGCGGCGCTCACCAACAAAAGCGTGAAGAGACAGCTGCTCTCTCCACAGTCCACACCATTGAAGATCTGGAACAGAGACCCGGGGGTGGCGAGGTGCCAAAATCCCTCCACTTGTAAGGTCTGGGACTCTTCCTTCATTATGGGCTGTATTGGTGCTTTGGGAGGAAATGTTGCGCAATTGTCGAGCCGTGCGTAAAATGGCACCTGAAAGCAGAGTGTGTTTCTTACCTGTGAGGACGCACTGGTGCCTGTGTGATGCCTCTTCCATACGATGAAACTGCTCTATTGGGAGGATGATTAGCATGACAGTACACTGCACATAACATGTAATAACGAGGACAGAGAACGCTCTTATGTCAACAAAGAGGACTGTGTGCGCCAAAGGACCGAACAAGCTCATCAAAACGCAAAATGTCCAGTTAAAATATCAGCATCTTTCTTAACCATCTTCATAGTTTCAAGTGTTTTTAAAACCCCATGATATCAAACATTAAGCAGAAGCATAAAAATCACCACAAAGCGATAAAATGTTATGATTTCAGTACAATAATGCAGTTATTGGTCTCAAACTCGTTAGAGGCAGAGCAGAAAACTTGAGATTGCTGTTGCGCACAAACCAGGAGTCACCAAACAAGGAGGAGAACAAACGAGGCACAGGGAAACACCTGTCGCTTTCTTTGGAGAAGGGCCCTTAATTCCCCCGGCTGATTCAGTTTGGGCCGAGGGGCCGCCAGCAGCAGCTGCCAACTGAAGGCATCGCGTTACATCCGCCAAACAGCCGGGTAAATCTAACGAGGCTCAGGCACAAAGGCTCCAAGAAAAGGAAGGCGGTCGGGCAAGAAAAACAGCGCTCCAATGCTGTGCTGCGCAAAAAAAAAAAAAAGGTCAGAAAAAGAGCGCAGCTTGTAAATATCTGTCCGTGAGAAAACAAGCCTATCCCATACACACATTATGTTTTAGAAAAATAACACTAAAAAGAAGGATTTTTAAAACCGTAATTACATCAATTATGACAGGATTGTTTTATGAGGGGTCTATAGTTTACTGGCTATAAAGTACAAAACAAACAAGAAAACACAACAACAAATCACAACTAAAAACAAAACAGCATGAAAAACACAACAACAAATCACAGATAAAAACAAAACAGCATGAAAAACACAACAACAGAAGAAAATGAGACAACAAATTGAAAACCAAACAAAACACTGGCAAAGCTACCAACAAGTGAAAAAATGCTGTGCCAAATATTCTAAGAAATCGAAAATAACACAAAAAAACATTTAAGATTCAAGATTTCTTTATTGTCTTTTAAACAATACACAGTAGAATGAAATTACGTTGCAACAGGCTCAAGACGCACAGAACAGAATAAATAATATTTACATAACATTAAGAAGAAGTGTTTTTGTACAATGAGGTAGTTTGAAATGTTTTAGGCCACAGAATTGAGTTTTACTGCAGTATAGCAGTACTTAATTTAAAGAACAGTGTAGATTCCAAAAGCTTGAATCAGAATACACATATGCATATGTACACATGCACACATTTACACAAACACACATATATATGTGTATATATATAATACTTACATACACACAGACTTCCATATTCATATGTGTACTTATATGGACACTCACACACGCACCCGTACACATACAAATGAACTGTCTAACATCATAGAGATCAGAGCATTAGACTGAAGTATGTAACATTTGTGCGAAATGTATGGACAGTGTGAATAATGATTAAACAGAAGAGTGCAGATAAACCTGTAAAACTAGAATACTGAATGTAGATCCTTCAGGTTTTTATGTCCAGAATGGATTTAAGAGTGGTTCAAAGAAGAGCAGACTAAGGCTGTATAAATATATAGGCTATGAACAGAACATGAAGGGCAGCTGAATACAGCTTGTGCGGTTATTTGGTAAAGTGCAGGTTCCTTGTGTCCCTCATGGATGCTAGTGCCTCATTAATACATTGTGAAGGCATAAAATGTCTTAAGATGCCACTTGTTATGAATTGAGGCTATACAAAAAAAATTGATTGACTGATAATCAACAAATTAATAAACAGTGGTTCTTTAATAGTGTAGCGAGGCTCACTGGTGTGCCTTGAGGAGAGGTTAAGTCTGCCACAGGAATTTGAACATCAACAAGTTATTACTACAGATATCTATTTTCAGGTACATTAGTTTTCTGATACAGCTGCAAATACAGCAGATGCACGATAACAAACTGTACTTAAATTTTTGTGGATAATTAAAGCTGATATATCAGCCACACATATCAGCTGTAATATCGGCAAAATACACAAATGTACCATATTTCTGCACCTTATCATCACTGCATGTGTACATTTAAAAATCAAGAGTTTCATTTTTTCAGGAGTAAAATATTGTTTTTCATGATTTACATCTGTTTCTAACACAAATGGACTTTCACATTGAAAGCTACAAATCAATATCTGTAAAGACTCTGAGCTTTTGACGAAAAATACTGGCATGGGTATTGACAATAATGTGTTCAGAATTACTGACATATCTGATATCAGCAAAAACCCACTACTGTACATCCCTAGCAATAAGGTAACTTTCAACCATCTCTATGAATCCTTGAATGTCTTTTGTAGTTAATAGAATCAGAAGGTGGGGAGATATAGTTTGTTCTTTTTTTTTTAGAAAACGTGGCCTGTCAAGATTATGTAAGAGGATTTTTTTTAAAATTTTACTGAGTTCAAAACAGATTTTTGGATATTTCTATTGCAACATAGGCTAAATAAAGTTTCCTGTCTGCTTATAAAGGCACCAGATAGAAATTAACTTATACAGACTATTAAGATAGTGCAACACGTGTTGAAGGGGTTATTTTGCATTTTTATGAACAAGGTGTGCCTTGGGGAAAAAAAATGTATGAAAACCAGTGATTTGCAGTAGTGGTTCACCTTAACACTAAATGCATAAGAAAGACCTTTAGTTGAATATAATATAAAATATTTTAAAGTAATAATGGCTCAGGGATCAATCGATAAATATACTGTATAGATATTGCTTTAAAATGCTTTGTCGTGTGCAGATATTGGCGCTTCAGTTCCTTCATAAACGGTGCGGTCGTTCCCCTGACACAACAAACTGTCTGATTAAAGGCCATCCAGCTCCACGGGGCGCAGACTGGGTCTGACCGGAGACAAAGAGACTGGGTGCTCATTGGCTCCGGCCGTGTGCGCTCTGTTGTCCCCCAGCCAGAGCAGGCCGGCCCCTATTCACATGTTAATGAGGCCCTATAAATACTAACAACAGCCCCTCAGCGCCAGCAGCACGCCGCAGTACGACTGCATCAGAAACACAGGACGCATCACTGTCTCTGGTCCTCTTCGTGATTCTTCCAGGAACCGGCTCCGTTTGCCCGGTGCTCCTCGCTGCACAGTCCGGGGGAAGAGGCAGCAGCAGCGGGAGAAGCCAAAGAGGCGGAGATCCAAACAACATGGCCCCCGCGGCTCGGCCCAGCGATACCGGACCAGGTACCGAGGAGGATGAGTCCTACTACGGGGTTCAGAAGGCGGACAGGAAGGTACAAACCGGAACTGTATGAGGAATAACTCTCAGGGCACATGAGGCAGGGATGCACTTGTGACTCCAATGAAGATGTGGATTTTTTTTATAATTTCAACAGTTTATCACCAGGGCCGGTTTGGATTATTTGGAGGCCCAGGGCAAGGGCTAATATGAGGCCCCTTCCAATGCCCGGGGACTGTCTTACTGTAAGAAAGGAGGACACATTGGAGCTTTTCATGGGCCTTGTTATGTTCACTCACTTTACCAAACATTTTCAGCTTATTAGTGGATGTGGACAGTGTACTTACAATTTCTACTCATTTCTTTTGTAATAACATGATATTTTATTTAATAGATTTACATTGTTGATCCAGATCTATTTGTGCTTTTTAGAGAGTGTGCAGGAAGTTGCTGGTAACATTTTAACAGTGGAGCAAAAAAGCTAAACTCAAATTGAAGGAAAAAGATGCAAATTGTATTTCATCACAAAGAGATGACAACATTTTGCGGGTAGTTCAGCTGTTACTGTCTACAATTCACAAATAAGATCAATTAAGTGACTGATTGAGTCCGAAACATTAAAAAGTGCTGCACTGAATTCTGATAGTGTCAAAACAGTGGAGGAAAGTGTGCATTGATAATGTCCGTCCATCCATCAATCATCTATACACTTATCCCTTTCGGGGTGGTTGGGGGTTGGAGTCTATCCCAGCTGTCGTCGGGCAAGAGGTGGGTACACCTTGAACCCATTACCAGCCGATCACAGGGCTGCATAGAGAGACAGCCAACCATTTACCCCAACACTCACCTACAGGCAATTTAGAGTCACTAATTAACCTAACAATCATGTTTTGGGTCTGTGGGAGGAATTGGAGATTGGAGTGCCAGGAGAAAACCCGCACAGGCATAGGGAGAACATACAAACTTCACACAGAAAGACATGGGGGGTCGAACCAGCAACTTTCTTGCTGTGTTATTTGTGGAACTAATAAATGAGCAAAGATGTGACCTTAAACAAAACAGAGAGGGAATTCTCACAATTGAACATACTAGTTTAAAAATCATATGATCTACATTATCTTGTAAAAAAGAGAAATGTTGAAAACAGAAATACAATTTCATTACTAAAGAAATACTAAAAAGCAATTCTCATGACACTGTCTGAATTGCACAAATAGGTTGGCAATATATTTGGACAAATTGGGGAAACTTGCACTTTGCTTTTGTTTCTTATCATGTTTTAATGCTGAAGTGATGTCTATTTATAATTCAATTCTTCATTAAATGATGAAGTAGCACCAATAGGCCGCTTTACATTAGCAGCCATTAAAAAAGTTGGTGGAACTGGTGAGGATTGAGGAGAACTGCTTCACCTACTTTTCCTAATGTTGCGAAACTATCAGTGCAGTGAAGAGACTGTTCAGGGCCTTAGATGAGTTCACCCTCAAAAAAAGAGTGAGCACTGTCTGAATTGCACTTATACATTGGTAACATTAAATTAAAGCAAATAAATTGGAAACAAACCAAAGTGGATTTGAAAAGTGTCATTTTATTATTAAAATGATACATAATATTTTCAGAAATTTAACCGACATGTATCAATGGAACAAAAGAGTTTTTGGGCAATTGGGTATTTTATACAAATACTTGTTTGTGCAATTTAGACAGAGTGCAGTACATTGAAATTTTACAACTTATTAATTAAAAAGAACAAATTATACATGTTCACATAATTTCGGATGTTTAACCATAATCACTATATCTTTATGCATTGTTGAGTATGAGGCCACAGGTATTTGTTTACCTCTGCCTGATGGGAAAACCAGCCTCTAGTTATCCCATTTAGCATGGGGTTAAAGGGCAAAGATCGGTGTGTATTGCATGTATTTCTATACATACACACACACACACACACACACACACACACACATGTATGTATAAATACACACAGTTAATGGAAAACATTACTGGCAATGAAAAAATACTTGATCTTGATTAAAATAACAGACTGTAATTCAGGTTGACTTGCTGCATTACCTTTTTTTTTACAGAAGGCTCTTATGTTTCATTTTACCTCATTTTTCACTACATAAAAAGGTCATCAATGAAACACTGCAGTCACTTATTAATCTGTTCCTAACAAAGGAGTTTGTAGTGCTCTACGATGGATAAATAATGAAAATGAATCAGAGATCAGGGCATTTTTTAACATGTCTTCATGTAGTATTAACAGCTGCTTGGACAGTTGTATGTTCAGTAACTTATAATGCTAGAATACGATAAGTCCAATTTTCTTGCACATATTTTTTTCTGTGTTGTATCAGTTTGAATGAACACATTTTGTCAGCACTGCAGATATTTAGTGTGATGTGTGTGTCCTTGCAGACCAGGAAACCTCTGGTGGAGAAGAAGAGGAGGGCTCGCATCAATGAGAGTCTGCAGGAGCTGAGGACTCTGCTGGCAGACACAGATGTGAGTACATGACGCTCCTCCCACACCTCAGCTTTAGACAGGTGGGCCTCAGCTGAAGTTTCTAGTTGTAACTGAGTTTAACTGTTTTTCCACAGTTTCATTCCAAAATGGAAAATGCAGAGGTGCTGGAGCTGACGGTGAAGAAGGTGGAGGACATACTGAAGACACGTAGCCAAGGTCTGGGCAGCTCTGACCACTCACTCACTCAAAAGGCAGTCTTAGTCATTTGGAGGCTGTGGGCAAAGAGCATTATCAGGACCTTCACCATTTTTCTTGGATGCATAGTTAATAAATCAAGCCGCCAGGGGGCTCTTATTCAAAGCAATAACACGTGCTGGCTTTGAGGGAACCCTGGCCAGAGTTGTGCCTGAACATGCTGATATTGATGGAGAATGTGGAATTTAAATAGCCCACATTTTGTCTGAACTCTGAACTCTGAACTCACATATTTGATTCTGAAGACATGATCAAAAAACCTTGCAGGTTTCACATACTAGCTGCCCCTGATCCAGCTGTATTCTCTCTGAGATTCTTGGTTGGAGCTCCTGTCACTTTAAGGCTCCCTTCCCTATATGGTCTAATCAGTTCACTGGTCTACTATGTGGTGATTGGTCAAGTCAGGGCCTTGTTTTTAAAAGCTCTGCCTTCTTTCTATAGTCCATGCTCTGCACTGTGCATGCTACTCCAAGGCAATAGGCTTGAATTTCTGACTAAATAATGTAATGACCTCATTGATCCTGTAGGTCTATTTGAGGGGGGTCGTTTCAGCTTGCTGCTGGTGCTGCACAGAGGAGAGGGAGAAGCCCTCTTTTTGTTTTCATAAGACTGTGAACAACCATTCATGCTCTGGAAGTTACAGTGAGATGAAAACTTGCAGTTTACATGTCAGTCAATGAAGGGGTCATGGACAGGAAAGTAAGGAAACTCGGATGAATTCAAGGGATGTTCTCAGTTTTTTGTAAATGTATGAATAGGGTTTTAGATTCAGTTACAGTAACTCAGTTAACTAATGAATACTGTTTAACTCAGCAATAATTTAACCACTGAGTCAATATTGAAGAAAAATAACCAGGATATAATTCTAACTCAAATGCAGATGTTCAATCTAACGTTATCCAAAATGTGTAATGATTTTGCAAGTCCCCCACAGGGTGGACTTATTCACGGTTTGTAAAGGCAGGGGAGAGGATCAATTAGATGTGTACACTAGGATGAATTTTAAAGGGATAATTCTGTTTTTTTTTTTGAAGTGGGGATGTGTGAGGGACTTGGCATGAGCCTGAATGTGTGCCACAGTGTCACAGCTCAGTTCTCTCTCTGTTCAGAGAGAGACAGATGCTAATGCTATACATTGCTGTACATGGTGCCAGATTCTGCACTAACTTCTAAGAACTGTTGGAGAAAAGAAGCCACAGAAACAGCGTGGGGTCATCACACCCCACAGGTTGTTTCCACTTAATTTTACACCACACTGCTGTGATTAGGCACAGCCTACGTGTCCTTACGCCAGCAGCGCCAACTAATTTGCTTCACAAGAGGAAACAGACACTACAAAACAGGATCATTTAATGTTTTTTTTGCTGCGAATATGACTAACGTTTACTTTAGATACTTTGGAATACTTGTATGAACTGGAGTACACACAGGAGAAACTTCTGTAGATGGAGAGTCAACATGTCTGAATCAAAAATGGTGGGGTCTGCTATGGGAGGACAAGAGAAACACACAATACCTGTGGATTCAGGTGAGTAAATCCTACTCATGTTGTCAAACTGGATGAAATAAGAGTGTGGCTAAGAAAAATCAACTCAGGGTGCTTCAGGATGTTCAGAATCCTATTGATACTATCAGCTTTTATATGTTTGTCTGCAGTGAGCAGCTCTCATCACGCAGAGCCTTGTTGCGTTTATGGGCATTTATAAATGTACGGACCAGATTCACTGTTTTACAAACTCCAAGGACAAAACAGAGGAGCCATATGAAAGTTCATCTTTAAAACAAGTATTCAGCTTATACTGATTGTTTATTTTGTAAAGACATAAACCACAGTAATAATAAGTGGACTTCATGATATTTGTGTATTTGGAAAAATTCAAATAAGACCGTAGTTTGATCCTCACGCTGCTGCCATAAGGACACGTAGTCTGTGCCGTGTCTCAAAATGGTGCCTCATCAAAGCTGCGGTGTATTGCAAAATTAAGTGGATATAATCAAACTGTTTGTACCGTGTGATGACCCCATGCTGTTAAGCAGAGAATCTGGCACCTTGTACAGCAATGTATATCATTAGTGTCCGTCCGAGATCTTCTGAACAGAGAGAAAACTGAGCTGTGACACACGTTCAGGCTAATGCCATGTACCTCACACAACCCCACCTCAAAAAAGACAGAACTATTCCTTTAAAGCCACAGTTCCCAAACTGTGGGACAGGAGCCCCCACAAATGGTCATGAGCTGTTTTACTACGAAGAAAAGTGATAAAAATCAATTCCTTTTATGCAAGGTTTATTGTAACTTGATGCAATTCAAAATATATTTTCAAACGAAAAATAAGAAAGTAATCTCTCTTTGTGCATGCACTGGTTGGTAGTCACTGTCTGCCACAAACCTCTTACTGGTATCTCCATTTTTTACTTTTGTTTTTCTTAAAACATTGCTACTGGTCACATCCAGTGTTGGTGAGTAGTTTTATAAACTTCTAACCAAATAAAAGTCCAGGATAATACAATAATCATTCATTCAGTAAAGGAGCATTTTCTTTCATTTCCCATTGAGTGGTAATTTTGTAGGTTTCAGGTTTGTGCCTGACAGCAACAATATGCAACATATGAAGTTATGAGGAAATCACAAGATAGAAATGTTGGGGGGTTTTCATTTAGAGGCTACAAAAGTATGTTTCCTCTTATTCTATCAGTGGTTGTAGATTATATTACTTCTTGTTATCACCTAAATAACAAGGACAATGTGAATTCTTACACTACCCACTCACCACTAAGTCATGAGCCTAGGCAGTCAGACCTCAGGACAGTTTACCAAGGCCTTATGCACCAAGGGGTGAAGTAGTGAGCATAAAATGTGACGTTTAATTAAAAACATTTTAATAATTTAGAAAGATACTGTAAATAAGTAGCTCATTGTTTATCACATAGCATTAGGAAAGAGTGTTATTGTCTTATGCAGACCTTGAGGTAAGGGAAGGTAGATCTAAATAGAGAATTGTAAAATCAGTGAAATAGTGGTTTAAAGTGGGGTAAAAGGCATTGAGTAGGTTTCAGAAATCACAGTTCTGATGTTTTAGGCAAGGGGGAAGGGCATATCAACACAACAATATGTCACGATGCTTTGCTTCGCAACACTGTTTTGCTAAGTCATAGCACCATATGATATTTTATTGATTAATGATTTAGAGAAATTCCCTACATGTTTTTGTTTTGTAGTTCAGCCAATGGTTGTTTGTTGACAGCAGGCAGTCAGCCATCTGACTTTTCAGCTCTGTTATATATATTGTTATAGAGTGACATAGTAATTAGTCCTAAAATGCAGAAATGAAGTAGCATATTCTCACGTCACTCTCCTTAAAGTCAGTGGGATTTTTGAATGGGTTTTAGTGTAAATTTCTACAGTAAGGTTTGTGATCACATATTTCAATGAGACAAAAATATTTAGCAGACAAACAAACATACACTGGCAAAAACGTAACCTCCTTGGCGGAGGTAAAAACAATGTCACACACACCATTGCTCTGAGCATCAAATTGATCTGGTTATACTAAAAAGAAATTCTCTTGAATAACAGGTATTCAACAGAGTGAGATACAAGTTAAAATCTTGGTAGTGGCATTTTAGTACGTAGAACATCATAGTCAATCAACCATGTTGTGGTTCCATCATAGCCTGACAGTCTCTTTTTATATCCATAATCATAATACAAATTTTATCAACAGTGTTTACACATACACACCCCTGGTTTCAACAATAGTTTGCATATATTGACTATTTAAAAGCTACACTGTGCCTCTTAGCATGACATTTAGACAGGGCAACTTTAAGGCATATTGTTACTCAAACAAGAAGTGACAACCAACTTTGCAAGAGGGGGTCAGTGGTTCCAAGACCTTTTTCCTGCGAGTTATGCCTAAAAAAGACCAGTACCTCATGGGACCTATACAAAAAAACTGATGAAGAAACTGTGCAAAACAAAGACAAATATTTTATGAATAAAATCAACGTAAATGGGCTAACACACTCTTGTCAAAAGAACTTTAAAGAAAGTATGCCCTTAGCTATAATTTATTTAGTTAATATATAATTTATTTAGTCAATAAAACGTTGACAACCTCAAAGCGAAGAGAACCTTGCACCCCCCTGAAACTCTCTTGCAACCCTAGACCTCAGGCTGGACTAAATGGACTTTGTAGTGCTTGGTGACCTGACCAAATAATACTTTAGAACCTCAGGGTACAGCTATTCACATGCTATGGACCTAATCTTCCTCTGATCCACTGTCGTCCTGTTGTACTGTAGCTCTGTTAACTGAACAGTGATTCTTCAACATATTTTTTCATCACCAGAAATGAAAAACACCCTGCTACTGCTCTTTGCCTGGGGTCTACAAATGACTGAAACCACCCCTGGTCATGAGATATGTTAAACATGCAGCTGTTACTGACTTGGCAGGGACCACATGCAGCCCATTGGCATAAATCTGCAGTGACCTCATGGTCTTTGTCTCTCCATCAGAAACCGACAAGCTGAACAGGGAAGCCAGTGAGCGGTTTGCTGCGGGATACATCCAGTGCATGCACGAGGTCCACATGTTCGTGTCCAGCTGTCCTGGGATAGATTCCACAGTGGCAGCAGAGCTGCTCAACCACCTGCTGGAGTGTATGCCCCTGAACGAAGACAACCTCCAGGATGTGTTGATGGACCTAATCACCGACATACCCGGGAGCAATGGCAGTGCCTGGCACCAAGGCAGTGAGGCGCTCTGCACGTCTCTTGCTTCACCTGGTGGAAGGAGCGTGTCCAGCAGCTCCACTTCTGCCCTCTCCCCAGCCCCCTCCACCATATCCAGTGAAGACCTGTGCTCTGACCTGGACGAGACTGACAGCGAGCACAACCAGAGCACAACAGATGCCTCAGAGAACCAGGAGGCCCTGAGCATGCGCACCATGGCGTACCATAGATCCATGTGGAGACCCTGGTAAAGGCCTGGGATTTTGGATGGAGTTCGTGGAGATTTGTAAAATAATGATTTGTGGACTTTTTTGTAAGATTCATGACACCGGGCAAAACCCTTAAAGGAAAATTCCAAAGGAACGTTTCAAAACAGCAGCTTTAGAAGGTGCACCCTGCATTCCTGGGCTCAGTTGAAACCACAGATGAGAGGCCACATGCATGAACCGTGTCAAAAATCACATTTTCCCAGAGGATGACACAGCAGCTTAGATCAAATTTACACCTTGCAATAACATCAAATCTCAGAAATTGGACACCAAGTGGCAATGTATGCAGATACATATTGGCATGACCAAATAAGACCTGCTAAAGAGTCACCACCAGCCTCTCAGCTCATGATGTAGTAACCCAGCATGCTATGTGAAGTGAAGCTACTGGCAATACTAATGAATAGGGCAAATTAGCCAGGAGCTAAGAAGGCAGCAGGCCCAACCTGGTAACAATTAGCTTTGATTTGAGTTGGAATTTCAATCCAAAAGTACTCTGCAAAGTTTTTTTTTCTTTGGCTAAATAAATCCAGCATATATGTCCCTTTCAACATTCAAAAAAATGACCCTGGCTTTTACTGACATGACCATTAGACCAGTAACTTAATGCTAACACACTATCATGACTCTGAGTGTGGCTGCCACCATCACACACTACACAACCTGATGTCATTTAAGTCTGCTCTCATTCATTGTGTTGCTTTTTGCAACTGCCTCTTTAAGCTCAAGAATTTGCAGGGAACTACAGTGATGCAGGCAAAGCCAGCTGGAGTTAGCAACACTTTTAAATAGTATTTCTCCTTCATTTGGTCATACTCTAACTAGGGCTAGGCTATATGGACTTAAATAAAATCCATGTGTTTTTCAGACAAAACTCAAATTATAATTTACATAGAATTTTTCCCTGCAAAAGAGGTGAGATTGTGCCAGCACTTCACAATTCCTCCAGGCTGAGCTCTGAACCAACTTAATAGAGCCAGCAACAAGTGCAAACTCTACAGAGCAAAGTCACATTTTACTAAAGGAGTGACACAGTTGCACAGAAACTGCACACTGTGGACTTTATTGAAAGGCTCATGTAGCAGTGCAATTAACCTGGATTTTACGATAGTTTAACTCCATTTCCTTTAAAGGTATGTTCATGACAAAATGAGGGAGAAAAGCTGTTAAAAGGGTGTCACAAGCCCAGTAGCTGATGACTTATTTGTACTGCAAAGCCTGTCTCTGGAGATGTGAAGTGTGATAGCATGTACAGAAGCAAAATGAGTTGGTATCCGGTTATCCAGCATGGATGTAAAAGCAAGGATTTGAAAAATGTGAACGGGAATTTTTTTCAGATGGATCAGGCTGCAACTTTTTACCCAAGCCCAAAAGTAGTTGCCTGCTTTTTTCTTTGCACTCTTAGAAATGTAGAAAACCAGTCAATGACATTAAAAAAACCTGAAAGTTGGAAACAGCCTTTTGTTATAAGGAAGGTTGTGGTCATCATGAAAAGAGATTAGAGGGTCCTCGTGACAGACCCTGCAGCCACTAGAGAGTAGCCTCCTTCTGCTGCATGTCCTCACTCCTGCCAAAGGCACCTTTACCTTTATCACCTACATAACCCGAAAAAGGACTTACAAGGAACATATTAAGTTCATATTTTTGCATGTTTGTGTACATAGAATTTGTATGTGAAGTTAAAAAAGCTCTTTTAGAAACACAGAACTTTGGTGATTCTTCTGATTAATATAAATATTTGTAATGTATTTCATAAAGGCTTGTAGCTAACTGGACCAGTAGCCTCTTTCAGAATAACCACTTTATGTCGTAACCATGTTTAGAAATGACAGTAACGTGTATGAATTTGCTTAATAAAATAAAGTGTAAAAATCTGCTGCCTGCCTGGACTCAGTGTGTCATAAAACTTTTTGTTGTTGATGTAAAGCTTACATTTTCAAATCAAATTAGGCCAAAAAGGTAATCAAGTTCTTTTGTTTATACATCATTAAAACTTTGTGGCTTACAGTCAACATTACAACACAAACAGCTGATACATGTAGAGTTTCATTGGTTTATGTTCGGGTCAAGTGTTATGGCAAAACCAAAGAAGGGGGGTGTTTTCTATTTTGCAGTTAAATAAGTGTTAACAGAGTGGTTCAGGAAAGATGCATTTTTGTCAGACAACGCAGAAGTTAGCATCATGCTGGTTGTCATGACGAAAATCTTATGGGATTTTTCACTTTAGTCTTGGATCTTTTCTTATAATAAGGTCTGTAAAAAACAAAAATAATAATAAGACATTTTATTCATTACTACTTTGGAACTACAACATGGTGGTTCAACTTAGAAGCAGTCACAATATTCCCGACTTATCATGTGACCTCTTGTTTGAGAATTTCCTCTTAATCATAAGACCAGGTCAAGTTAGTCCTAACAGCTGTGGCTATGGTGTGCGTGTTGTTGTTTATTTAAAATGATGAGATGCCATTTTTGTAGTCCTTGTTAGAAGTTGGTTAGCAACCGTCCTTGGTTAGCAACACTTTAGAATTCAAAAGCAGGGCAATTTTAGATGCAGTTTGTTAATTTTAGATTAAATATTAAAATCTCATTGTCATGTGTTCATCACTAACTTATTTATCCCAAAAGGGTTTTCTAAATCCTGTATACTTTTGGCCTTGAGAACCTGGAAGTGCTTGATGCTAACTCACTTCCGCGTTTTTGGACTCATTCCCACACCACTGTTTAAAAGCCAAAAATCAGGAAGTGAAGATTTGTTACCTGCATTAATGTTGCAAAGATTCATGTAAGCAGTTTATAGTTCGTTATCAAGATGAACAAAACTAACACTGTTACTGCTGTGAGAGGAACACATAAAATGAAAATCAACCACAAAGAATGTCAGATATGCCTTGGCAGAGGTTTGTGCACTCAGACCACCACTCGAGTTAAAGAAATAAAGCTATATTCAAAAATTTCAAAACTGTACATTGGTTGATGTAAGATAAATAATGATCTCGATCCAATCTGTAATCATTGTAAACCAGCTCCCGACACATTGTTACATATGTTCTAGACTGGATCTGTCCCAAGATTTATGGGTTCTGGTGTTCCATCTTTAAAATGTTCTCCAGAGTATGTAGGATAACAGAAGACCCATCACAACGGATTTCACTGTTTGATGCTGTCCCTGTCAACATCTCTTTCAGGAGATCTGAATCTGAATGCGGATACAGGAATAATAAAAAGGATTTCTTAACAGTGTGAGATAGAGAAGATTTGAAATATTTACTAATAACTCAGAAAGTTCTCAACTGATTTTCATGGTATTTTCAGGGTATGTTGGTCATGGCATGAGGAAGAATTGAAGGGGCAGTTTTACACATTTTTGACAAGAATTTGCTGGGGCATCTCTAGTTTATTTAATTATTTTCTTTGGGTGGCCCTTATAAGTCGTCTTTCAAACAGCCCTTGGAAACAAGCTGTATAATGGCAAAAATCACTGCAACTAAATCCATACTGAAAAACATGATGATGGAAAAGGTATGGCGTCAGTGTGCACACATGATGGCACAGTACGGCAACTAAGGTCAACAAAAAGGTCTCAAAGAAAAAAGGCCTAAACACTGAAAGTTACAGGACATTTTAACCTCATTTTCAGAAAGCACTTGAAAAATCCTTTGCAAATATGCTTTTAATTGCACTGTTGACACTCCTTACAGCAGGGGTCACCAACTTTTTAGAGCCTGAGAGCTACCCTCAAGATAAGGACTATAATGTAGCTCTACTTGCATGATTTAATGTTCTTAAGTAATAAAAATGTTATAATTTAACAAAAAATTATAATATTATGCATCTGATAGGCTACATATGGCACTGCATGTTTACTTTTTCAGTTTTAATTATTCCTAACAATAATTTTACCAGAGATTTTAACATCATATGAGAACAATATACTTACATGCATCTTCAGTTATTTATTATTCTGTCAGCATCAATGTAAACTTTGACCCTATGCAGGTCAAAGTTTAGGAAAATTAGGCGGTTTTAAAATGTAATGCGTGTTTCATTAGTTATTTTTGTATTTATTGTAATTTATTAGTAAAACATACATTTTTTTATTTTTTTAATATTCCTTATAGCACCTTTTTGGCTCCCTGCGGGCTACCAGGCACTCGTGAGCACCTTGTTTGGTACCCCAGCCTTACAGTCTGCTGTCTGCAGATATGTAGCCTTCATCAAAGCTGGTTTAGAGAGTTTGTTGTGAGGATCTCATCCCTGCCAACCTCACAAACTGCTCTGTTCTGCCATGAGTTATGAGTCGATTCACATTTTCTTTCCTCTCCCTACAAACACTCCAGGCCTCCTGTTACTCCACTGAAAAGAGTCACACCTCCCCAAAGTGTCTCCTGTCTCACCTCACAGTCAATGAGCACATCATCAAAGAGCTGTGAGATCCTGTGAAGACTGCACAACAAAACAACACCTCTGTTTTATCGTATCCCACAGTGAAAGAAAAGTTACCTCTACAACCACTTTTTTCTACATGTGCCACGTCCTTCATGTAATATTGGTGAAAATGGTATGTTTCTTATCCGGTCATAAAATGATGACGAACAGACCCTGGTGGAGGTGGAGGTGAAGGTGGTCCACACACATGCTCATGCCGGTCGTGGGGTGTGACTGCTGAAAGGAAACACATTGAAACGGGAGAGGACGGACACACTGATCAAAGCTGTGACCATCTGACATATGAGCGTCAAATGGTCACAGCTACAAAGGATACAAGCAGGCTCACATTCTTCAAAGGGACCATTTAACTCACACATGCAGCTGCTCATCAGGAATCCAAGGACACAGGCTCTCAGAGAGTCCCCACTAATATTTGTGGGGGATTAGGAAGAAGGTGAGATGTAGGAATACTCAGTGCTGTCATCAGTCCTCCACTAAAAGTAAATTTCTCACATCAGCCCTCTAAAATAAAATACATATTAAGAAAAGGTAAGCTTAACTCAGTATTATGGAGTGTATCTGTCTGGTTCACTCTGAGAACAACCATTTATCCAAAACCTAATTTCAACAGGGTTGGGACATTGTAAAATGTAAACAAAAAAAAATCCTCTTCGACATCCACTTAATTGAACACATTACAAAGACGAGATATGCAATGTTCAAACTGATACAAGCTTTATTGTTTTGGGGTTTTTTTTCTCAAATATTTACTCATTTTGAATTTAAAGCCTGCAACACGTTCCAAAAAAGCTGTGACAGGGAAAACAAAAGACTGTGATTGTTGAGGAATGAGCAGGTTAACTGGGAACAGGTGAGTGTCATGATTTGGTATAAAAGGAGCATCCCCGAAAGGCTCTGTCATTCACAAGCGAGGATTGGGTGATGTTCAACACTTTGTGAACATGAGCTCATCCATTTTAAGATACCTGAACTTCATTCCAGCTCATTTAAGAGTAAAGTGGCATCACACTGACTGATCATCCAAATTACAAAATATATTTAAGATGAATAAAAAACAACAACAAAAGATATGACTTGGCTGATAATGGTTGCCTTTTATCAGAAACCTAAACCCCATATTTAGTGACTTTCAGGAGCGTGACCACATCCCTACCTCCTACCCCTTTTTCTATTTTGTCTTTTCTCCAATCGTCATGCCTGGAAGCTATGGCAGATGCCCCAAGAAGTTTCCGAAAATCTCCACATTATACATTGATAAATTCAAATTCATCTTCTAACATTTCTAATAAATACTTGTCTAATTCATCATGTTGAGGGTGTGGTCCTTCCGAGTGAATCTCCATATATTTGCTCCATCTTTCTGTCACCAATCTGCATGATGCAACTGATGTGATGTAACTGTAAAGTCCAGCTCGATTTAGTCTGTACATGTGGAGCACATTGCTAATGCACTGGGTGGTGTTATGCTCTGTTTTAAGCTACTCATTGCCAACCATGTTCTTCTTTACCTCACTAACAAGCTAGCTAAGAGGCAGGGACAATGATGACAGATAGAGATTGAGCTGGACTTGCATATATCACTTTCTCTGGCACATACAGTTGAGCCAGATATCAACTTTATTCCATGATCAATGTCATCAGAAATAGTCAAACAATTAAAATCTTAGGAGATGTGAATATGTATCTCCAGAAAAATGAGCCATTCATGTCATCAGTGTTGCTTTAGAATATTTTATTTGGTCACATTTTCCCCCAAAGTGTCATCTCAGGAGTAAAGGATGAAAACATGACTATTCCTGCAAATCAGCACAATCTGCTAACGGAAAGCCGCAGACGACAGGCGGGCTGCATTAACAGATGTAGTTTGAGCGGGTAAAAAACAAAAAACAGTCAGACAGGAGGGAAACTTGTGTGTCCAAATTCATCAGCTGCTGGTTTGTGACCAGCTTTTGATTTCTGAGGTCTCAGGTCAGAGGTCAGCGCAGTGCAACAGTTGGTGAAAGAGTGAAGCAACGGCAGAGACGAGCATATGGCACTGAAACAGATCCCTGAGGGGCTTCACTGCAGACTGAGGAGGGGGCTCTCAACTGTCTGTGAGGGAACAATGGCTTCTTCAGGCTGCAGCATGGAGCACACAAAGCATAAAACCAATGTGGAGCTTTATCTGACTTCTTCTTTAAATGATCCAGAAGGGTAAAATTATCTGTTTACCTCACAAGAGAAACACAGAGTCAGCCTGATGAAAAATGTTTTCTGTGACTTTTTTGTTCTTAATACATGTGTTGGAGTGTTGAGGTCAGCTGGAGAAGGCAACAATGGGAAAGTTTTTTTTGGACATTCAGAAATAAGTCTAAATGACAAGAAAAAAACGAGATTAATGTTGAAATATAATTATTAATTTGCTCTGCACTGGACTTGCCAGCGTGGGCCAATAAGTTTTTTCTTAAACTGCTGACAAAACAATAACAGAATGCAATACTGGTAGGTCTATTTGTGTCGGGCCAGAGGAACAAGCCTTTCATGCAGTTACTAATACAGCAAACAAGGGGAAAGTCAGATGTTCAGACGTTGCAGACCTTCTTTTTCTTGTGCCTAGAAAAAACTGAAACGTAAAAAAAAAAATATATATATATATATATATATGAATAGATAGATAGATTGATAGATAGATAGAAAGAGAGACAGGAACTTAGGAAAGAAGAGTTCAGAGTTCATTGAAGAGGCCCACGGAAACTTTTAAGATTTGAAGACAGTTTGTGTGGAAGACTGGGCCAAAATCACACCTGAGCAATGCATGCGACTAGTTCCTCCTCACAGGAGGCATCTTGAAGCTGTAATTACCAACAAAGTATTAAATAAAATTCAGTGAGCGTGTTCGATACTTTTTCTGTATGTCATTCAATTTTATTACACATACCTTAATTTATAGACATGTATGATTGGATTTCTTTGCATGTGAGGATTTCATGCATTGTAAGAAACATCTGATTTCATGTATATAGCACCTTTAGAAATATATTTACTAACATGTTCAATAGAAGTCCTTATTCTCAAATTTTACACCTATTTCAACCTGATTTTTATCATTTAAATCTCTTTTAGATCAACATTTTCACTGTCTTTCCAGATGTGTGGTCCTGTTTTAAAAAAATAAATTATTTTTTTGTTGACTCTATCTTTAAACTTTTAACTTCATCTCAATATTTCGCTTTCCTGTCAAAAGCATTAAAGCCTGTCAGTTTAACTTGTAAAGTTTCTGCTTTCTTTACAGATCTTAAAGTTAAATCCAATCTCATCTTGCTGTTTTTCTCCTTTTTCTTGTCAATCCATTTTCTAAATTAAGCCACATAGCAAAAAAAGTCTTCCTTCAGTTTTCTCCATGCCTGGCCCTAAAACTCATCACTGAAAGGTTTTCCTAGGGTCGAACATAAATCTATTCCTTCATGGATTACACATTGTTTTCTTATTCCCAGAAGCAAATATGTCCTTCAGTGATGTATGACTTTATATGATGAAAAAAATGGTAAAATAATAAATCAGAGGGATACGTTGTCATATTTCTGTAATTTTATTACAACATAGTCTCCATGTTTCAAACAACACATCTTATAACCTACAAAAAGCACAGAATTGTGCTGCTTTCATACAGCACAGACTCATACAGTGGCGATGAAACAAAATTTACATGACCATACACAGCATCATGTGCCAGTACCGTGTGTATGCATTTACAGATTGGGGCGCTACCAACAGCCCACGGGGGTGTAACTCATTTTCAATGATTCCTTCTCCTACTCATGTAAAAGACAAGGCTTTAAACTAGCTTACAGTCACTGCTGAGAACAGGTTATTTCCACTTTTGTTTCCACGATTGAACTACATTCTTGCCTTGTACACAGGTGAGTGTTGGAGGCCCCTTCGGGGTATTTTGCACAGAAAAGAGACAAAAGACAGGGACAGACTGCTGTTGTTTGGGGTGTTGACAGGCGTTTGTCCTCTCTGTCGATCACTGGAATCACTGAAGCATCTGACCTCTCTGTCCGTTACCCTTTACTCACATTCGTACACATGCGATGTGCTGCTATCAACGTGACCTGGGATTTTATCAGAGGTAGGGTCCGTCCCCGATTACACTTGAAAAAGTCTTACGGATGTCAACAAAATAAAACACACAGAAGAAACATAATAAAAAAAACAGAACAATAATAATAATTAAAAAAGAAAACATTCTGACATTTGGACAATAAAATAAAAAAAAGCATGAGGACAAACTAAGCCAGCGTCTTGGTCCAGTCTGTGGTACATTCACAAACCCCGCCAAACACAGTCTCCGCTGTAGCACCAGAGTTGTTCCCCAGTTCATTTGCTGATGACCTTGACCAGCCGACACGGAGACAAGGCTCCACTGAATACTTCATGTATGACAACCAAGGGCTTGCTTCACTATTTCCTATGCATCCCAGGGTCTCTGAGGCAACATGGTCCCCTTGTTTACTATGATTGTAACGCTGTTTCCCCACTGCTCTTCGAGACTTTAGTGCTGATGCTCAATATGGATCTCTGTGGCAAAAGTGTCTCTATATTCTGACCAAGACTTTTAAAAATGTTCAAGGAACTGTACTGCAGCATGCACAACAGTAGAGACTTTTCACTTGCAGCGTTGTGCATAAAATATCACTATTTCTAAATAATTCCCTTAAAGTGGAAAGAGGGTGAAGAACGGCAAGTTTAAATGTGATAAAAAGAGAAAAGGGGTGGTCACTAAAAAGATGCAAATAAAAATTTTGCAGTTTAAAAATCCATAAAAGAGCACTGATTAGGTCTAAAGTGACACTTTGAAGTAGAGCTGCACCATATTGACTAGAATGAAAGTTACAAGGCTGAAACTTTCCCCAAAAAACTGAGAAATTCCGTTAAAATCAGAGGTGAAAGGGATTGAGGACTCTGTTTTTAACAGCCATCTTCTTTACCTCTACTTTTTTTGTAGTGGTTCTCAACTGGTGGTTCAGAACCCAAAAATGAGTTGCAAAAGATTGACTGAAAAAAATGTGGCAAAAGGCTGCGATGTGCTGCTGCCCTACATTTCATCTTACTAAATTGTGACAGAAATAGTCAGGATTTATTTTCTTTTTATCATAGATTTTGACTTATTATCTACTTTTATGGGGAATAATTTTTTTTCAACGTTTAGTGTGCTAATTCTTAAACTTTAACAAGACAACCAAAGCTACACATTATCTTGGGAAACTTAAATAAAAAATAAATATTCATATAAAAATGCATGTCCATCCATTGTTTCTAAATATACCTTTAAAATATATATTTAAAAGGCTTTGTGTTTTTAGGATCTTTTCATGACTTTTGGTATAGAATTTTGCAAACCGTGCTTGAGCATGTGGTGCTTCTGTTATCTGCTGGTGTCAACAGAGGATCACAGTGGACACCAGTTAACACGGTAACACCTGTTATACGACAGAATTCAATTGTTGTGTTCACATATGTCCAGGAGAAAGCTAAAGCAAAAACACCCACTTGTGTGAATCAAAATAAATCTGAGTGGCAGAAACGTTTCCGCAGTTTGGGTCTTAATTCCTTATTAAAGGTGTATTTATGGATCCTGAACCATAACCAGTTGACAACCACCGTTTCATTGTATTAATAACCTCATAAAACATATTTTTTTCATTTATATCACTGGCATCATCTGTTACAATGCTCAGCTTTCAAACTAGTCATGCTGTTTTGAGGCTCAAATTAAGTCTACAACAGTGAAGACAGATGATCTGGTATCAGGTTTTAAACGTCAGAGTAAAAGAATTTCAACGTCCTGTTTTTCAGTGTACCCCTGTGTAGATTTGGCTTCAACTGGAGATACAATTTTTGGTCAAAAATAAATAAGATACTAAGTTATGAACACCTCGTACTTAGTATTGGATTGTCACTTTTGAGAGAAAATCAAAACAGCCCACATGGCCTTCTGTCAGCTGTTGAGTCAAGTGCTCTCTATGCAGATAGTTCAAACCCTCAGGTCTGAGGGGAATCACGGGATAAAAACTCCTCAGTGAAATAAAAGTGCTGGTCTGTGCCATTAAACACGGCCTATCCAATGAGCACCTCTAGTAATGTTCAAAGTTCCTTATGGTGACACAAGGGGGGTCTTGGGGTTTGAATGGGACCGTGAGACAGAACAAAAAGACAAAAAAACAAAATGTCATGTGGCAGAAGTTTCTAACAGCAGTTTGGCTGCTGGTTGAGAACATTTCAAACTGTTAAAAGATTGTTTGGTTAAATTAAGTTAAGGTAATTATCTGCCTCTGACGTAAAAATATTAAATTAAATTTCATCTGGGAGGCCAAAGGTTCACAGACTGCAGGGTCTGGGCCCTGCTGTGTGTGTTTGTGTGTGTGTGAGCTGGCTGAAGTCCCACGTAAAGCCGTCCTGCTCTCCGTGTCGCTCCATTAAGAGCCGCTCTACAGCAGCAGTCGCCCACAGAACACACATATGAGCACACGGCTGGCGCTCATCCTCGTTTTCACAACAACAACTACACAGAGTTCTGATGAGTTCATGTTGTTTGTGTGCGTGTGTGTGTTTGTGAGGACAGTCAGGCACACAGCTGTTTGTTTCACATCCATTGTATGCATGTGTGTGTGTGTGTGTGTGCGTCATGAGGGTCCATGGCCGGTCCCGCGTGTCCCCCTGCTGACTTTGTGTGAGTGTGGAAATTCAGGAGCCAGCTTCCTGTTGAGCCTGCGAGGCCTCTGATTGGCTCTGGACATTCTGGTCCTCTTGGCTCAGCTCCTCGCCAAGCTCGCCCAAGTCCATATCTGGTAGATCCTCCTCAATCGGAGCTGCTGCATCCTCACAGTACACACATTCCTGAACAAACACACAAAGACAAATTCAAGATATTTTCTCAAAAGCAAAGAGGAGTTCCTCTTTCATTTTCGATTATTAAAATGTAAAAGCTGCCAAATACAGGGAGTATTTGACGCACACTTTTGTTGCTGGGGTGTCAGTCTGTCTGCAATATGGCTGATTTTTATGATATAATACAGAAAATATTATTAACATATACACCTCAATTCAACTTAAAATCACTGAATTGTGATTTTTGGTCCATATTGCCAAGCTCAACACTCACAAAGACACTCAGCAGAAGGGCAAAACCAGATAATTTCTCCCCAAAACACACATGTACACACTCCAGCCACTTCAACATGTACTGTTAAACCGCTAGTTAACCCAAAAAGCTAATCAGAAAATCACATGACAGCAAAGCAATGCATGTAGGCATGGTCAAGAAGATCTGCCATAGTTCAAAGCTAGCATTGGACTGGGTAAGACAAGTGATTTAAGCAGGGTCTTTTTGGGAACTGCAGATTTACTGGGATTATCACGTAAAACCATCTCCAGTGTTCACAGAGAATGGTCCAAAAAAAAAAAAAGAGAGAATATCCAGTAAGCAGTAATTCTTTAAGGGAAACTGTCTTGTTTAAGCCAAGATGTTGAAGAGATTTTCTTGGTTTTCTCACTCAGGAGTAGAGGTGTTCAAAATAATAATTTAATTGATTCATCATGCTAACACAGCACATTATCCATTCATCTGGCAGGGGTAGCTGCTGCTAGACTGCAGTATTTATTTTGTTTTCACAGAGGAAAAATAATCAAGTATAGGTAGACTAGATCTGTAAAATGTTTTAATTTGGTTTACAATGAAAATAAATATTTGTTTCAAAAGCAAGTTTTCAATTAATATAAAGAGTTCATGTTTATCAGAGTGCTTTTATTTATTGATTTGGAAAAGCAGCAATGTGCAGTAATGTATAAAATCAAGAATGCCACCAATCATACTGCACCCTGAGGCAAAGAAGGCCCAACTGGGGGCCAGCAGGTGAAACTGATGAAGTGTGTGGTGAGTTGATTATATCTCAGTACCACGGTTCATTCTTTCCAGTAGTTTGTTCAAGAGAAGGTTGTTCTGATTTGTTTCTAAACACCATGCTTATCTGTCTCAGCACTTTGCAAAGCTCTTAGCCAGAAAATTTCCTTAAGTGCTGAAACTTTCAGTCTTCTTTCCCAGGGGTGCCCCTCACTATCAAACATTTCAGGAGTCTGGATAGGAAGTGCCGGGTTCTCCCTAACACATGACCACAGGCTAATATCTGATTTGTTTGTGATACACACCTTGACATTGATAGCAGCAGGTAGGCCTCCCCTCCTCATCCAGGGGTGCTCCTCTATGAGCTCTCGCCGCTGGTCTGAGGTGAAGTGAGGCTGGCTCTTTTGCATCTGTCTCAGTCTCTCTTTGTCTTCTCGCAGAACCCTCTGGATGTCCCTGTGGGTCAGCAAACACACATGTATAAGTTCACAAACAAACTTAACCCTTTAATGCCTGAAAACACAAATTATAGCCAGAAAATTCTATTTTTTTGGAGCTGAAATGTTTATTTCACTTTCACCTGAAATCATAAAAAAAATGCAAATTTCCATAAAGTTTAACATATTTATTTTTTGTATCTCATTTGATACATTAGGTGTTTTTGGCAACTGATAATCCACTTGAGGACATTTTTATCATTTATCTGATTGCATTCAGATGTTTTTTTTAGTAATCTGTTGATCATATTGATTAGATAGAGGTATCAAAAGTATGTATCAAATATGATACAAGAGGCGTTAAAGGGTTAAACATGCTATATATTACTTTGATAACATAAATGTGAAAGTTTAAACAGATGAGGCACAAAGACCTCTGCATGTTATTCATAGAAAAATAAAAAATGTTTTCTGTAAATTCGCAAACAATACATTCAGATGTTTCACACCTGGTTACTTTTGGTTGTTCTTGACAATAACAATTTTATTAATGTCAATATTTTTAACCAGCTTCCCTTTTTCATGACAGAAAACCACTGATAATAAACTAACCAAAGGTAAAGTCTGTTTACGTTTTGGGGGCCCAGACGAGGTCAGGTGAAAATGTTATGGGTGGGCTGTTGGACAGTCAAAATCTATGATATGATTATATTTAGTACTATACAGTTTTTTACAGGAGAAATATGTCTGTTTTCTCAGAAGTGTACAATAGCTTTACAAGTTCTAGTAGTACGACATTGTCTCATTATTTTTTCCTATAGGAAAAATATATTGACTCGTACAAATTAAGACATAATCATAAAGAAGTACCAATTAAGGTATTTAAAAAAAAATACTCCACTACAAGTAGAATTCCTTCATTCAAGAAACACCATTACTCATTATCCTATCTAAATGAGATCTATTGATAATAACACATAAATATGTTTGCTCTCGTTCATATAATTGAGAAATATGCAATTTCACTGATGCAATCATAACATTGGAACATTTTTTAACTGACTAACCTCAATGATTAACATGCATATCAGTTATTGTTTGTTCAAATTAAATGTACAACTTTAAGAACACAAGCAGACATGACTAGATTAAAAAATTAAGACGAAAACTTAATCTGAAATAACTCCTATAATTAGGACTGGCTCTAATCTCATGTCTGCTGTGGCTCACCTGGATGGCATTTGATACGTCATCATGACTTTGTCGTCAGCGTTGGCCATGAGCAGCCAGAGGGGCTCCTGAAGAACATATTTAATGAAATGATCCCCATCCCCTTGTGATGAGATCTTGGTCTGGGACTGACCCCCGTCAGACCCCCCCTCACATCTGGTCTTGGTTTTGGCCTTCGTCTTGTGATCGTGTTCCATGGAATCAACACTGCCAAAGTATTTGCTTGTGTTGCTGCTACCTATAGATACAGATTAAAAGTGACACATCAGCAATTGTATATGAAGAAACGTTTAGATTACATATCAAATAAAACTGAAACTGTTAATGTGATGTTGTAGGACTAAACGTACAGTCATTACTGTTAATACAATTGCAAATAATAAAGAAAAAAAACTAAAATGCAAGTGAAAGTGACACTATTACTTAAATGAGCTTTTACTTAAGGCACTGGTGGCCTAGTGGTTAGTCCCCCCCCATGTAGAGAGGGTACGGTCCCTGAGAAGGCAGCCTTGGTTAAAACTCTGTGACTCTACTGTTATGATTGTCTAAATGATAATTATCTGTAGCAGTTTAACAATTTGTTCCTTTTTATAACTTAAAAATGATCTTTGAATAAGGTGTTTGAGATGTTCCTTGTGGGATTTACTTAAGTAGATATCTGTCAAACTTCAGTGGTGCCTGACCTGTTCTGCTGCCAGAAGCTCCACTAGCTGATGTTCCACAGCCTGAGCCTGAGCCTAATCCAGATCCAGAGCCTGAACCTGAACCAGAACCAGAGCCCATGGAGCCAGAGGTTGCAGATCCCGTGCCAGAGTGGGAGTCCTCCTGCTCGCGCAACAGGATGTCCAGCAGGTCACAAGACGAGGAGTTTCCATCGCTGTGAGCTCCGTCTCCTGGAGAATCCACCTGAAACACAAGCCAGAAGACCATCAGAGTCAAAGCCTGACTCTTCAGAGCTGCATTGTGAAAGGCTAAATGTAGAGATCCTTTACAGGTTATCAAAATATCGACTGAGTAAGACACAACAACATAGATTCAAAGGAGATATAAAGAAAGACAATGTTGTCTTTAAAATTGAGGTTTATGTTGATAATGATTAATACATGCAGTGCCAAGTGCTCAGTTAAAAGCATGTTTCCAGCATTAACCGTAAATAGTAATTTAACTATTGACAGTGAAGTAGTCAACTTGAAATGTGAGAGAATTGTTTAAGTGATTATCTAATTTATTTAAGATTTTTGAAGACCAAGAATTGCTGTCAATGCATCTGTGAATTTTTTATATAGTTTCTCTTAGAACCTTGCAGTGCAACTGGATTCACTGGAGTTAATGACTGTAATCAAGCGGAGCCATCCTGCAAAGCTTCACTGAGCTCGGTCTGCAGAGGCACTGGTCAGTAGGTGTATGAGACTGGAGCTACCAGAGAGATGACTGCAAGAAGCAACACCAAGCCTCTAAACAGCATGGATACTGCTCGTTTTCTCCAGCAGTTTTCACAGAACTGGAGAGCACTTCAACATCAAAAACGCTGATTGTCCCATCGCCTTGCAAATATGTATTAGAAAGGTTGCGCCTTTCCCAAACACTTTCTATGGACTGTTGCCCAAATGTTTATCTGGCAGGTTCTCTGTCTTATATTTAATAATACGAGTGAAAATCACTCATTTTCTACCCCTTTTGATACCAACCATGGTACACATGGACAACTTATGTGTAAATTTTGCTGCTGATATGATAGAATTTAAGAAATGCAGGAATATGGCTGAAATTTAATTATAGATGATCATTAAAGGCAAAAAAGTATTTCAGTATGGTCTTCCCAAAGACTTACCGATATTTTGTTAGGGTACCAGACAGGTATCAATTTGTCAGATTTTTTTTTGCTACAATTAAGTTTATATTTCTTTTCCACAATGAAGAAAAGTTAGACTGTGATATCCAATTAGTTGTTCCATACAGCCAAAAATGTTAAGGCTTCATCTTTGGCCTTTACTGCCCTGCCCCAGGTTGTATATCGTCACTGTCAAGCACAAACCTCGTATCTCCAAGTTGCTACTTTTCAGAAAATTAGAAAAAAACACTCCTCCACTGAATGACTACATTTAGTATGTACTGATTACAAATTACTGGTTGGAAACCATAAAACCCACTCATCAACATTTTTAGTAACTGATACAACTGCTTTGAGAAAAAAATCTGAATAGATAAGATACAAGGTTTCGGCCCCACAGCAATGATATGAGTCATGAACAAATGGACTAATAAGATGGACTTTAGTTTGTATACCACCTTTAAGTCTTCCAACAATTCATCTGAGAGACTCAAACAACGAACCCTACCACTAAGCCTCAGACATGCATGACTGAGTTCACTGTGTCTCTCACCTGTTGGAGACTTTCTGTCTTGGACGTTCCTCCGATCCTGTCTCCAGCAGCTCCACCTGTCGAGCTGCTGCCCTGGACTCCAGCAGGGGGCACTGTGCTGTCCTGTCTCTCTACTGAGCGCTGTCCCTCCTCCATGCTGAGGAGGTTCAGCTGCAGTGGCGAGCTGCACCGCGATTCAAACAGCGGCGGAGATGTCGCGGGCTCCCTCGCTCCAGATGCTGGGGTGGAGGAGCGTGACGCAGCTCCTTCTCTTGGCTCCACTGCCAGAGCTTTGGGGGACTCAGCAGTGAGGCTGTAGGGGAAGGGCTGTGCTGGGTAGGGGGCTTGAGTCACAAACTGAGTCTGCACAGGGAAAGAAGGCTGGGCAGCAAAGGGCTGCTGGGTAGTGTAGGCAGGCTGAGGGGTCTGAAAAGGCTGCTGGGTGGTGTAAGCAGTCTGAGGAGGCTGGAAAGGCTGCTGAGTGGAGAAGGGCGTCTGTGCAGTTTGGAAAGGCTGCTGGGGGGTAAAAGCAGTCTGCACGGGGAACGGCTGTTGGCTGTTGAAGGGGGTTTGTGTTTGCATGGTGAAGGCTGGCTGTGGGGGCTGAAAGGGCTGCTGAGTCGTGTAAGCAGGTTGAGTCTGGGTCTGCTCAGAGAAAAACATGGGTCTTGCAGGAGCCCCCAACTGCCCTATCTGACCCAACTGTCCTATCTGGGGGAAGAGGTAATTGGGTAACACCAGAGCCACCATTGGTGTAACAATGGGTGCTGGAAAAGGTGTGGCAGTGGGTGGGGCTTGGGTGCTCTGCCCCTCCCCAAATCCTGCAGAAAGGGAGGGGTCAGGGCGAGGGGCCTGAGCTGGGCCAGTGGGTGCTGGGGGGTAGAGTGGGTAAGCAGGCACCATGGTGGGGTAGGAGACGTTGAAAGCTGACTGGGAGGCTTCAGAAGGAGACCATGATGTTTGGTTGAGGCCCTGCAGAGGGGGTCGGGGTTTGCGGTTTGATATTGCACTATCTGATGAGTCAGGATGCTTCATCCGTGGCTTCTTTGACTTCCTGTTGCGGTTGCCCTTCTTGGTAGTGGTCTCAGGCCGAGTTGGACCCTGTTTGGCTGTACCTCGTGGTCCAGATACTTCTGGGACAAAACATAGAGTAGTCAGATAGTTTCAGGTAAGACTTAAAAAGGAAATTCTAAAAAAATGAAATTTGGAGAAATGTAACAGACTTCAATTTATATTCAGGTTTAAGGGGAATCGAGCAAATGAATAACTTTCCAAAAACTTGACACAAGTAGGTATAAAGAGGATAAATGATTGATAGGAAATTTTGATCTTCTATCTTTATATTTTCTTTCCATCCTTTTACAAGCTGAGTGTTTTGACTGGCAAAAACTAGTTTAAGATGATGCTGAAAAACTACAGACTTCTTTAGAGGGGTGAAAGCATACCAAAAAGAAAAACACTTAAAAATGATGAGAATCCTCTCTGACATATGCACTAATGTGTACCTTCAGCAATGGCTGGACCTCTCTGTTTGTGCAGATATGTGGAACAGTCTTTCTGAAACATCCTGGCGTTATGGACTTCCCTGAAGCGGTTGAGGAAAGCTTGCTCTTCTTTCTGCGTGTGAGCAGCCAGCACCTGTTTCGTCAGCCCCAGCCGCTTGTAGGCCTCTTTCTCCTGGCTGGGTGGGGACACCACACTCACAGGCAGCGGAGGGGGTGCAGGACTCTCTGCTACATCCTCTATAATCTCTGTGGAAGGAAACAGATACACAAATATCAGACAGACCAAACTTCCTCTGTTACTGCAAAAAGAAAAAAAACACCATATGCGAGTTGAAGTATGTTTCTATTACTAAAGTGATGCTTAAAATTTGAACTTCATCACCTACCAGACTCTGGTTGTGGCTTCTTGTCTCCCACATGGACGATGGTGCTGCTGTAGCTGCACTGTGAGGTGATAGATACAACACTCTCGGCTTTGCTGGGCAGAGTGAGGGGAGCCAACGGGCCGCCAACCACAGCAGCTGCTCCAGATGGAGCCTTTTTGGATGTTTTAATGTTCGATAGACCAGGCTGAGCGCCGAGCATCAAAGGGTCTGATTAGGAGAGAAAAAAAAAATCCAGTTAGCGTCAGATCTATAGATTACTACAGGGCCTACAGGTTAAATGAAAAATATGACATTGAAATATCTTTTCTTTCTGTCATGCATATTGTGCTGCAAAAAAATTCTAAGCAAATTCATTAAAATTCAACCCAAGTCTGTGCAACTGCCATTTGAACCTTAAAATCATGGTGTGGTGACAGGCTGCCTGGAGGGTCCACAAGCTTGCTTTTTTCACACTAAATGTGGCCCACCAGTCAGTTAAGAATATCTGACAAATTAACTTGCCTGAAAAAAAAATCTGCCAAGTAGCAAGTGTAATTTTTTTGCATTAATGAATGCATTTGTAAAAATGTATGTAAAATTGTGAGCAAAATGTACTTAAAAATCCAGTAAATACTCTTGAATAACAGTACATGTTCAGCTAATTAACAAAGCGCTCAAGTTCATATTCATAAATCTTGGGTTTATAACTTCTTGCGACAGGTATATTTTTGTCCCTTTTGTTAAATCCTAAATAATCATAATTGTGAAGCTAAGAAGATCATACAAATTGCAGCAATGTGGCTCTCTGGCAATGAGGACAAAATTTATGTGGGTCTTTTAGTAAATGAAGTTGCCCATCCCTGGTTTCATCATTTGGAACTTGAATCTTACTTTTTACATGCCTGCATTATAGGAGAAAAAAGTATTGTACGATACATTATTTTATTGCTGAGTGATATTAAATGTGATAAACTAATAATGATGAATTCTAATGATCTCTAACCAGAGCTGTTTGCAACATGTTTCTCAGGAATTCAAACTAAGCCTTGAATTATTTTACTTCTAAATACACAACAATTATTCTGAGGTATCTGAGAGCTAGTTTGCAGTGCATCTGACTGCAGGAAAGTCTCAAGAGTGTGTAAAATGTACATATTCTAAGTGAGATAGTATTGCCTCTACACATTTAATAATCCATCTTTTTAATCTGAGGATTTATGTAAGTGGAACAACATAAATTGTGATTTTACTGTGCAGTCTTCATTAGTGCTGTTTATCTCCTATCAGCTTAGAAGTTTGTGACACATTACAGAACAGGATATTTGAAAATGCATTCGACCTGAGGATCTAACATTTATGCATTGTTCTTTTAGTACATGCCTGGATTTGTATCCTGAGGTCCTTGCAAGCCATCACCTAAGGCTTTCTTGTCATCGTCAGAGTTGGAGGAAGTGGTGTTTGATGAGAACTGGTATTTTCTCTTCACTGTGATGGGGATGTTACAACTCTCCAGATACCTGTGAAAGACAAACGTTTAATAAGAGTCTTTTTGGCATACCTTGACTGTTACCCTTCTTAAACACAGACACCAGGCCTTACCTGATGACACTATCGAGGCAGCTGATCTGCTGGTAGGAGTGGACTGTCTGATCCTTACAGGGGAAGTCCTCTATGGTAGCAGCAGTACTGTCTCTGGTCTGCAGAGGAGGTGCAGAGTCCTTCAGACGAACTACTGGACTCTTCTGAGCTGCAGCGACAACTGTAAGGAAGAAAAAAACACCCTTTAGAAACACACAGATAGACAGAAAAAACTTCAGCGAATTCAGATATTAAATACATCTACATCTGTTTTATATTTAACACTTAATTACATTTACCTGCTACAAAAATAACTGTCTTGAAAAACATGCATCATATCACTCTGAGGGCTTGTTTTTTTTGACAAATGAGCTGAAAGAACAAGTCTCATGTTTAAATGTCCAAGGTCACAACTCATGAGCCTCTTTGATGGTGACTAAAAGAAAAATTCTGAGAACAAATTAAGGCCGATTAACAAAGATATAATTAGTTTTAATGAAAGGTAAATAAATAAGAAAAGTAAAATGTCTGAAATATTTTTGCTTATTGACACAAATAAATTGAGTGCTTAAATGACTTTTTTCTTTTAATTAAAGACAACATATCCTCAGTTTTTGTCTTTGACACAAGCATACTGGGTGACTCATAGCTTATAATTAGAATTTGTTTGAGTTTTAAATCTATGATGAGCTTGAAGTTCATAGAAGTTGAAACTGTTTCCACATGTCCTCCACTATTTTTTACTGGATAGTTTTTAACAATTTGCTTCTTTTCTCTTTGCATTATTTCTGTCCCAAACTTAAACAAGCCTGAGAAAAAGTAAATACTACTCTGAATTTATGTAGTTTTTTCATTAAAATATGAAATCAACAATAATTAAACTCACAGATGCAGTTAAAAACTAATTACATTTTACTGATATAAGTCAAACCACAGAGAATTCAAAACTATTGTAACTTTGGAGATTGAAAAGTCTATAAAAGTTGTATTATTTGCACTGCTACAGTTTACCTCTTATTATCACAACCCCTATGATATTGTACATTGACAGCTACTGGGTATAACACTTTGCTTAATGTTGTTGTTTTTAAATCACAGACTCCGCCCCTGAAAGCTCATCAGTGATCATAAAATCGTGCTTCTTTTGAGAACTACAACCAAAAATCACAATAATAAACAGAACTCACCGTCAGCTGTCTTCTTCTGCTCAGGCTTGGATGGTGATGGTAAGGGCGAAGATGAAGGGGAACGCAGGCAGACCTGAGAGTCTTGGTTTTTCAACATGTGGACCCCTTTGCAAATCTCCTGGAACGTCCTAGGAGGCTTGGCCTTTCCCGTCTCCTCCGCCGTCTTCCTCGCTGTGACGTTCCCATTGCTCTCGCTGGATGAACTGATGCTCACTAGCGGTTCATGGGAACCGTTGCTGCCATGGCTTCCGTAGCCACTGGAGCCCATGTTATGAACCGGCTGTAGGTAGAGAATTTTGTGAAGTGAATGTCATATGTGGATATGAAGTTGTTTGCATTAAAGGCCCATTTATGCACTAGGATCTGTCCACATTTGTTCTTCTGAAAGCTTCCTGGAGGCTTTTGGATACAGACCAAACATTGCATGCAGTGTTGAATATTGTAGCCTGCAGTCAAAGTCACGCAAGAAAAAATAAGGATAATAGTGTAATTTTTTGAATTAAGACTATCTAAGTTGGTTGGAAACTACACATGTACTACAACTACAACAGAACAAATGAACAGAGATAAAAAGGGAATTGAATGCCAGTTAAAGGGTGGTGACAGTGAAATAGTGGTCTGTGAAAAACTGCATCCTCCAGAGGCTGACTATTTTTACAACTTCATGGACATAAAGAAACTTGACAGCATGTAGGTTGTACCAGCTGTGACTGCTATACACAACAGAGCATAAATGAGCCTTAAACGGAAGTATGAAGTAAGTGTGTCGTACTTGGAGCAGCAGCCTGTGGATCTGTTCACTAATTTCCTGAATGTCTGAGTCCATGATCTTCCCTCCATGAAATGCTGGTGCAGCAAAAACATCTTCATTTACAGGACCCCTGAAAAACACATCTTGTTATCTACCATGTTTAAAACAACGTATGTTGAAACACCCACCACTGGAAAGAAAGACTGAATACTCATATCACGAGACTTACATCCGGACTTTGTGCCTGCCAATGACAAATGACACCTTTCGGCTCCAGGGGTTGACAAAGCTGGACCAGCTGGTGTCGATGGTGATGTACTCGCCATTTCTTGCGCAGAAGCGGATGGAAGAGTGATCGAAAGGCTGACCAGCATACTGCAAAACTGTTAACAACAGGAGAAACAAAAGTTTGCAAGTGACAATAGAAAAGAATCATTGTGATCTAAACAAATCTCTCTACGTCCAAACCTAAGAACCATTACTTCTTGCATTGGAAATGCTTTTCTGTTGTCTTTATCATTTTCTGGGTATAGAAACTGTGACTGGCTCTTTTCTGGCTTTCAGAGCAATGTTAACAGGTTAATAGGTTTGAGGCAACTACATTTTTTCCTCTAGTTTCAACAGTTCACAAAATTGGTGGCAAACAGAAATAAAAGTGTTCAAGAACCAAGTTATGTTAATGAAAGTTTTCTTACTTTTGCGATGTACAGCTAGCATTAGTGGTCGGTCACTTGGGTGTAAATTCAGCAGCACTGGGGTCCCAATCAGGTCCTGAGGGAGGAAGCCCAACAGAGGAACAGCCCTGAGGGAGAGGAAAATGCCAACATGTTAGAGGCAGAAAAAGCATCTGACTGGATAAACCTCTTCACGTTCTAATAGTGATTCTCTCAAATGTCTTTTTTTTCTGGCTGCCATTGCTAAACTTGTTTCTTACCTGCTGCATTTATTTTAGTGCCTTTATACAGTATACAGTGCTAGCTTAAGTTACAGCAGCTCTCACTGATAGAATAAAGGCAACCTTTAATCTGATTTCATCAGTTTTTATTACAACAAAAGTGTATGACAATATACTCAGTTAGGTTGAATTAAAGGCAAAGAGCACAGGTAAACTCACCTCTCATCTACATCCTGAAACACACAGTTTGGTGTGTGTGTTGTAGTGAAGATTCGCTTGTCAGGGGGAATTCTGGGTGCTGGAGGGGAGGAAGGAACATCAAAATTTAGTTTAGCAAACCAAATGACATTGACGTGGTCGTGATTGCATAAACTGCTTTCAGCCAATATGCTGAAATTATGTAGTTGTATCTTTAGATCTACTGAAATAAAAGTAAAATTGATCAGATTTAAAATGTACTTAAAGTACTGAGTATTTTAACTGCACTTTTTACGTTGTGTTTAATGGACAATGGCTGAGTCAAACTGTTATTTCAGTGTAATTGTGCAGTACAGGGTAACTTAATAAAAATAAGATACAGACACCTCATATAGGCAAATTGCTCTAATCCATTTGAATTAAACATTTAAGATTTCCAAGAAAATGTACTTTGTAAAGTCACTGAGTTAAAGGTTTACACAAGCATAATGTCCTCAGCTGCTTCAAAAAAATGTAAACAAGTGCAATACAATCCAAAGGAACAAAAGCACAAATGCACAAAAATGTACTGAATAACAGTAACTTGAGTGAATGAATTACTTACTCCCCACCCTTGTTTGAGCTCTTATTTGACCAATCAGAGTTTTTAACGTATGCCTTTGGTGCTAAAATCACATGGCATCCTACCCTCACAAATAAGATGTGGGACCTTTTCATATGCTGATCCATGAGAAGCCCAACACAGACCCCATTTTAGATATTAATGTGTGCTTACAAACTGCAGAGTGAATGCAGCCCTGATGAACCATTTGAGTGCATGACTCACCCTCATATCCAGAGTGCACCCTTTCTGCCAGCAGGAGGCAGCAGAACTGTTCCTCTGCCAGCTCAGCGTCCTGGACTTTCATCAGGTAAGGGGTCATTCTGAAGGGATAATACTGGAGATCGCCTTCATGCTCCTTACCACCACTGCCAATCACAAAGATATGAGTTTTAATCAGTTTCAGAATAATATCATGGGTTGTAATCTAGTATTTAATTTAAAATGGTAACAGTCTTAAGAGTGATCTTGAATTACTTATTATATTATTCAAATAACTATGTTGAGAAGTTGTAACAAATATGCTGAGGAGTGCACAAGGGCTGGGCGATAAGTTTTTGGGTTATATTACCATAAAATTTTAAGTGGATTCAGGGTAAGACAATTTAGTTTTGCTAAACATAAATTTGGCTGTGCTAAAATATATTAAGAGACTTCAAACTTCATATGATCAAGATAGAGCAGTCAAAAAAACTTTCCAAGGGAAAAAAAACGCCAGGCCTCATATTACGTAAAGATAGTTTACAGTAAGACCCACTGTTTTCCTTTTGTTATTTGAGGAACAGTCTCAAAGAGTATTACAGTTTTTACAATTCACAATCAAGTCGTTTACTTTTGGTCCTATCCCACTTACATGCTGATACTGCGCCTCTGACCGATAAAATAGAGTGTTTGTGTGAATTTGGTATTTACCCATACAAATTTGACCTAGTGATTTCTTTTACATGGTTGTATCATTTCAGAAATTGCAGAACTCAACTGGTCTATTTGCCAAACAGCTTTAAAAATCCTGATTTTAAATCCATATTTCACAGCCCTGTAGGACACACTTTTTCGTTTGTAATATGATATTGAGGAAATGAAATGCTGTAATACGCTACTCAGTCACTAGATGGCAAAAAAGCTGTAAAGCTCACAGCTGCTGACTTCCTCCCTCCTCTCTGACACTGTGCTGACTCAGAGCTTGTTTGAGCAGGAAACTATGGATCAGAGAAGCTGCAGCCACTGTCACTCACCTGATGCGGCAAAAGAAGGATTTCTCCTGCATGCACTCCGTGGGAGACGACTCTGAAAAATTAGAGAGAGGGTGGGATGAATATATAAAGACATGCATGAGACTTGCAAATCCCCCCCATCTGTTAGTCATCATCAATATTCAATACACCACAGACAGGACATAGTAAGTCTATCTCTGTTCCAAGAAAAGATAAGATTAAAAAAAGCAGGAGGTTGTGTGAGAAGTTTCTACAATGGAGTTTTATGCACTCTGTGGTAACGCTGAGTTACACAGATATCCTTTCCATCCTGACATAGAAAATAGGTCCCTCTGCAGAGTACTACAAGTTTTTGAGAATTAACAATCAACTGCAGAATCAACGATGGCACCGAATCTACTGCATTTTGACAGAGTAGCCTTGTATGAACTATGAAGGCCATAAAAAGTTGGAAACTTGTTACATAATTTGATTTAGCACTGCATGTCTGACTGTTTGTTTTAGAGAATTAAACAAAGAGATTGTCTGTTATAACAGTAGTGAACACAACCGAGGGTAGATCCAAAACCAACATGCAATGTCTACAACAACTTCAAAAAGTCAGATTACTTGCAGGTTATCTTCAGGTGGTCACATAGGGAACACACAGTTGTCAATACTACAGCAGTAACTTGAGGTCCCACCATGTTTAAATTTAACAGTGGTGATTATGTGGCAGGTGCGTGTCAGTGGGTGTATGTTGAAGAGAGTGTGATCGAGCATGTTAATGTAATACGTGCTATGTGTGTATGAACATGTGTGTGGAGGTAGGTCATGTGCACAAAATAGATGCTTGTGTGCAGATGGTACAGGTCGTGTTTCATGCGGCTTCCCCACATGCTTTTCTGTGTGATGGAGGTCAGCCGTCTGAGATTATTTTCAGGGAGACATCATTTCATGAGTTGTGAAAATAGATTTAAATTTAAAGGATCAATTTTATTCAAGAGATTTGCCAAGTTTATCAAAACAAACCACAATTTAATATTTATTTTGATGGGCATATCAACTCATTAATATTTCTAATGCAGTTCTGGAAATTACCCGTGTTTTTTAATCATTACTCAAACTGATTAAACCTGAATAAATCACACTGCTAATTTAAGGTGGACTATCTGTTTTGTTCAGCCATGTTATAATAGTAAAAAAAAGATCAAGAACAGATACATTTTAATCTCTAAACCCCCTGTTCAACTTAAACTAGCCTTTTGTGCAGCAACTCAAACTTTCCTTACTCCATTTGTCTTAATGGTTGAGACCTGTTATGAATGAGGCCGGTACTGCACAAGTTCTAATGCAGTCTAGTTTGATCAATGGCAGAGTCTACACTCTACTTGCGTTAATAGTGTTGCATTAGGTGGCATTGTTCCAACGTAGGTTTTCACATTAAAATTGGTTTGTCAATGAGCTTTGTCTTAAAAGTTTATCACACGGAGGGCGAGGAAACGCAGAGCTTTTCATTGACTGTTCGGTGTCAGTGATGTGTATTCGGTAACATATTCCATCTCTTAAATGTGTGATGTCTTGCGTGATTGCATCTATTGTTTTCTGTCAGTGGATATAATTTTAGCCACATAACAGTTAAATAAAATAAAAAATGAGAGGCAGCACTGTAAAAACCACAGGTACCTATTGGTATAATGCAGTTAGGATGCTTTCCTGGTGACAATATTTTGCTTAGCTTGGATGTAGAGATTTACTAGCTAAAACTAACCTTGGATTTCTGTGGTGCAACTAAATAAAAAATAGTTTTAACAGAGGATTTTGTGTGGAATTCATGACATAACTTAGGATAAAACTTGCTTAACGCAACAAGCCACAGCTACTTGTAAAGTGAACATTAATGCATTATTTTTTTTTTCTTAAAAACAGATTTTTATCATAAAGTAAAAATAACTTTTGTGTAAATCTTTTTAGTTTCCTAATAATTACATTAGGAAAACCCTCTTGGGTCTGGAGCATACTGAACAACTTAAAAATGATCCCAAAAAGGTTAATGCAAGTTGTATCTTTTGCCATACCACTTGCCAATATATAACATGGCCTTAAGACTTAAGCTGGTTGAGTATCTAATAGAGCCAGTAAGATATATCATAAGACTATGAGAGGTTTTTTATGGAAAAGTGCCTGTGAAACATTTAAATGGACACTATAATGCAGTTAATGATTGAAAAAAAGAAGTGATTGTGTTTTACAATAGAGCAAATTGCTATTCCGAGTGCAAAAGACAAATAGTTAATTTACATGTTTAATCTCTTCTGATGCAAACAAGAACATAGATCAATTTACAAACAAAAGAAAAAAACCTCCAATCAGCTACATACAATATCTGACCAATTACATTTAACATTGTAAATTCTTAGTTGGGGATATCTAATTATTGTTTAAAGTTTTACAAAATATAGTGGATGCTAAATGGTTAATGGTGTGATTAGAGCCTGGAGATGAAGTACCTGCTCCTGTGCACATGCTCCATGAGGGCAGGCGGTATGGCGTGGTGAAGCTGTAGAACACGCTGACGTCCTGCGGCGTCAGGAACTCCACAAACTTGGCGTTGTTGAACACTTCCTGTTTACAGTTCAAGATGGTCGCCGCCTGGTCTGAAATGTAAACAATCTTCCCCGTGATGAGCGAGACAGCCACGGCAAAAATGTCCTGCACAGTCGAGAGAAAAACACAGTTTGATATACATCATCACTTTCCAGCATGCCATAACCAAAGTTTAATTTCCCCAAATATGAAAACGTACAAATCTCTAATGCTCAGTTACCGCTGTGGTTTGACACTATTTAGATTTTCCATCTTTATTGAAGGTAAGTTTCTGTGGTACTTACAGTGTTTTTGAGGGTGTACTCTGAGGTGATGCTGTTGATTTCCTCAATGGTGTAGGAGGAGACATCAAACCCTGGTGGCTGGCTGTCATTAATCATCAGCATTTGATAGTATTCCTCATTGGCTGCAAAACAACAAAACAATGAATCAATGTATACATCATGTTGTGTTAAGCATTAAGTGAGAATTATTTCTTTCACACATACATAACTATTTGAGGCTATTGTTTCTGTCTTTGCTTTTCATGAAAAAAAATAGCCTCAGTGTTTTTATATCATTACTCTAAACCAGACAGAGTTATATTCTCATTCTGCCAACCCTGCGATCTAATGTGTCATCAAAGATGATGGTGTTAAACAAAAAATCAAATACAGTAACAATGGTACCAATGATAGCAGGTCTTACCTTTCACCTGTTTGACACATCGCAGCGCATATTTGAGCGTGTTGACAGTGCTGGACTTGCCCTTGCTCCTCTTTTCCGACGGTAAGTGCATCTTGAGCTCTTTTAAGGTCTTGAAGACCTCCTTCTGTGTCTTCGCTTTGGCTGACTGTTCGCTGCTGCAAGGCAAACATGAGACAGATACACGTGCGTCAAAATGACAAGGTCTCACCACTGTTGTCACACTCTGAAGAAGCATGGCTTGCCAGTATGGGGAGATGATCAGGAGAGGGGAGTAAGCGGAGTAAGAGGTTTGAGGGGACTACAGCTCTGACTGGCCAAACTTAATACTGTTGCATGCAAGGCAAAATTATCAACAAACATCTAGTGCCTTGGTAATAGTTTTGTTTTAGTAACGGATTGGAATGCATGCAGCTTGACTAAAGCTGAAAATACAGATGTAGACTAACCTGCAGCCGCTGGTTGAGGGGTTGTCCTGCTCCGAGCTCAACAAACTGAAGGCGTTGGAGCTGCTTGGTGGAGACGGGCTGTGAGAGTTGGAGCTGTAATCATAAACAACATGTTGCGTGACTAAAGAAGAACAGAAGACCATAACACAGAACATTATGAGAGCACAGTAAGAGCTCCAAAACAAAAGGTAAGACCAAACACACAAGTCAAGGACTTAAATGTATACACTCTTCGACCTGCCACCTGCATCATCTGTAGAAATAAGTCTGTAAAAATATAGGCAGTAGCCAGCAGGTGCACAGAGGAGGGTCAAACAGTTCCTGTTTAGTATTTGAAATAAAATGCACAGACAGTACATAATAACCACAAACTGGTTCATCTTTTCAAGCAAATGATCCTTTTCCTCTAAATACCTCAACTGACTCTAAAGCTGCAGTACACGTTTAACTGGTGGTTTAGAAGAGATTTGCTTAATGGCAGAAAAACTTCACTTAAATCTAGGTGCCCAGGGGCCTATTCACCCTTTGGTCTATTTTTGATGACACCTCGGCAAAGAACAAAAGAGTTATGACAAATGTGACCCCCTTTAAAACATTTAACACTTGTTAAAACTGATAACAACGAATGCATAATAGCAAAAAACAGCAAACATTTCTGCATTATCTGCTACTTGTCAAGGGAAAATACACTTTGTATGCTGTACTACATGTGTAGTGATGATCATTTCCAAGCACCAGTAGATCATTCAATATATATGTTTTGAATTAAGCACCATTTCATAACAAATATTATCTTGAGACATCAAGACTGCATCTTATACAGTTCATAACATCGAACCTTTCCACAGAATCAGACTCACACTAAACTCTAGGCTGCCAAAACTCCTACATGAATGGCCATCCCAAAAATCTTGTATTGAAGTGGTTCAGTCATCCTTCAAATTTTCAATAATCGACCAACAAGGCAAAGTTTAGAAATCTGTCACTTAAATCTTAAAAGTTAAAGTTTCTGAAGATTGCTTTAGTTTTTCTTTTGCTATTATCTGACTGGACGATTGAAAGAGAAAGAAATTGGAGAGAGTGGGGAATAACATGCAGGGAAAGGAACAATTGATTTCCTGTCTGGAACACTTTTCACTGAGCACAACCTCAACAGAAAGCAACCGGTATCACTTATGCTATTTTTCTAGATTCCTTTGGGGTATTTTGCACCTTCATTAATAGGATAGTGAAGAGGACTTTAAACACTGGAAAAAGAGAATGAGGAAATATGCAGAAAACAGAGCTGGACACAAAACCTGGAATGTTTTGGACAAGGCAGGCAGCTGGCCATCGTCTTCTCATCATTCAAGTTCCTTTTTGAATAAAATTTGGTTTAACTGCAATTGGTATTATTAGAGTTTTCCCCCAAAAATGGTCAGAAATCAGTTAAATATTGAAGAAATAATTTTAACCTGCCCTGCCAACATAGAGTAAGTATGTGCCATCTTAAGCACAGCGTTATCTTCTAACCCCGACTAAAACTGACTTTATAGAAGATGTATTTAAACGGTGGGTGTGCATTATTGGTATTTATATCATAATGATACTTATGGTGAAACAATATTGGTTCTGTCAGTATAGTTTATGTCATTTGTTTATAAGATTGTTTACAGTTAAGAGTCCTAACAGTAACGTGACCAGTGGCCACAATATAATCTATTTGAAATGGTAGGTCTCATTTGGGGGCCACCATTACAAAAAATTAAAGGCAAACTCTAACACACTGAGTAAAATGAACAAACAAAGTGTCAACTTTACTAAAAATGATTGGAAACAGCAAGAAAGCCTTGCCCCTCACTGGCCACACTCATTCCTTAACATGTTTAAAAATGCCTGGGCAATTTAGTCACTGCACCTTTAGGCAAAAGATATGAGTGAATATCGCTAAGTTTCTATGGTTGTTAACAATATAGCGCAGTCAAATTAAGGAAATGGAATCATTTTGACAGTGTAGAAAATTCAGACCCCTGTCTGCTGCTGTGTTGCCATGATTTCAGCATGATCAGTCAGTGTTTGCAAGTTTCTGCAATTCTTTACAATTTATCTTAAAAAAAAAAAAAAGTCCAAATATTTGGAATCTGGGACTATTTGTGTTGAGGTGGTATCAAACAGTAATGAATGTCAATTGAGTTTTGCCGTAATTCAAACTTTTAATGGTGAATTAACAAAACTAGCAGAAGCAAAATCATGGTCATTGTATTTTTTACTTTTATTTCTCCCAAGGCATCTCCTTCATATACCATACCTTTCTTTAACCATCAGAGGAAATACCTCTGTTTGAAGATAGCATTGATATAAAATAGTCAAAAAAATTTTTGATGGGTTGTGTTCATAGCTCTAAAATATGACAAATCCATCTTATGATGCAATAAGCCAGCAACAAATTACAAAAATACAATTATTAAGACAAGGTCAGCCTTTGAAATGGGAATAAGAAAAGAGTAATTAGTGAATGGAAACAATAGACAAGAAAGATTACTCAGAGAAGGCTGATTTCAGACACTCATGTAGATGAAATATAACAATGCTAGACCTTAAAAGACAAATTTCAAGTACTGAATTCAAGGTTTGTTACTTTAAATCAGATAGTTTAGTTTAACAGAATGCTGCGAGAAGTGTAGGAAGCAAGCAAAAACCCCTATAATACCCGACAATGCCCCCACTCTTCTCTTTTTAAACAGCTGAAACCTTGAATGAGATATGAAATGGAAAGAAATCAAGGACATCCTTATTAAGTACATGCAGATGTCACCTTATGAAGTGTCAGTTTCTGATGACGACTCCACTCCAAGCTATCGGCTGCTCTTTACTGCTTTTATTGCCCTTAAAATTTCCCTTTTACTCTGACACAGGGGATGCAATTAAGCACAGATACTATGTTAAAGGTTGCACAGTAATCACTGCTTCTGTTTTTCTGTTCATGATATTCAAGAAAGAGACTTGTTAACCCTCAATGTTAAAAACAACTATTAATCATAAATCAAGCATTACAAATAGGAATGGGTATTCAAATATGGCACTGATACTGTACCAGTACTGTACACATCCAACACGGACTTATCATCAGTTTAAACATACACGTGATATTGAAGTGAACAGAAGAGGCTAACCCGATGCCACAATAGCCCAAACACCAGCTGCAAAGCAAGTGTAAAAGAATTGCTACAAAGTGATTTGTTAGACAGAAAGCTTAGTTATGGTCCTGTCCTCTACCATGTTTCTCTCAGATACTTGGAGGCTTACATGCACACACAGACTAAACAGCACCATGTCCACCTGTGTGAAGGCCTGTCTGCAGACAGTCCACACGTTACTGTACAGCCATCTTATAAACATCCCCTCTCTTTGACAACTGTCATGTCTGCTTACAACAAAAAATATTTTGTGAGTATTTTCAGTTTGCAGAGCCTGTCCGTCTGTCTGTCTCTCTATAGCTTCATGACAAACTCTGTGCTAGAATAAACCCATGCAGCCTGACTTGATCCAATAAATCCATCTCTGTAAAAAATATATCAAAAGGCTGCTATAAGGGCATTTAAACCAATAACTGGCTTTTTAAAATCCTGAATGATTTAAAGAGGTGGGCTGAGGCTCTAATCATGGTCAAACAATTGATTGAAAACACTACAGGTCTTAATACTCCCTGCAACTGTAGCACATGAACAGTGTTATGTAGCATTACTTTAAAAAGTAATTTGTTAAATTACTATGTTACACACTGAGAAAACAAAAAAATCGGTTACATTACTACACTACAAAATGAGAGAAGTGAAATCCCTCTGCTCCCTTATTTCTAGGTATACTAATAATAATGGCACAAAGCTGACAGTGCCTTTTTAATATGAGGACTTTATAATCTTAAAAAATGAGTTCATAAGCCCACACTCTGTAACTCTGCAGCCAAGTGAGAGAAAAACATGTGATAACCTTTACTGCTCCTCTTTTGTACACAATCCAACACTGAACAGTTTCGCTGAAACATACATTTTAATAAGATAAAAGGTTTTATCCTCCCGTTTAGTATTAATGTTGTTCCCTTAGTCATAAAATCTAGTCATGATTTCAGGGTTTGGAGTAATGGCACCCCAGTCTTTCCCTGAATTACAGCTATACTGATCTATCAATAAAAATGCATCATTATGTAAATAGAATATAAAGCCATCAATATGACTTTGTAAATGATGAGTTAAGCTTTGAATTATGGTTTAAAAGTCCTTTGTTAATGCATCAATTAAGGATTTAAACTTGTATTTACAAATTATCTACAGATTATGAATAAATGCTGAGAAGACAATTTAGTATTCACAATAGCTGAACTTATTCTTACCTAAAGCTTTTCTGCGTAAGGTTGATATAAAAAATTACCAAAAACATTTACTCAGTAATTTTCTTCCACACAGTTGAAACCAAGTTCTCCAAAGTTGTTAATCCTAAAGAGGGTTGCAAAATGAAGCGAGAGAGGCAAAAATAGGACCAAGTTTATGTATTATGGAAGGAAATAATCTTATCTATAAATACTTGGCTTTATACCATACTGACAGAAGACATGCAGCTTCTACTTCACTTATCCCCTTCGGTCAAGCAGCAACAAGAGTCTGTGAACTGGAGGTGGTGGCAGACATCCTACTTTTGATACTCTAATGAGTCTGAAGTGTGTCAAGTTCCTCAGGTGAGTGTTTGAACTCATTCTTTCTACACATTCCTGTGTGCAACACCATCAGTCAATGAGAAAGTAACACGCAAACTCAGGATTGTACAGCAGAGCCCCATCGGACATCTCTGTCGATGTTTGAGTACTACTTCGCACGCAAACCACAAGTCATCAAGACATGTAAATCTCCTTCTGCTTTACATTCAAAGATCTTCAATTTACACTTGACATTTTGGGAAACTGATGAATGTTCAGCTGTTTGTGAAGTGTGATCTCAACCGTGACACTAAGCTGCATTGTCCTGGGTGCTATGGTATCGTCTCCAAATTAGATATGTAACAAGATGTTTTTCCCAGCCCGACATCTTTGAACACACTTGTCCTCAGACTACATCATTGTGAAGTTCAATGGTAAATTGATATATTTAAAACAACAAAAACAGGTTCTGTCCTAATGCTCAGGAAAAAATTAAGAGTTAATACCACTAGCAGAAATATGCTCATTGGAAAATAACCTATAAAATGCTGAGACTAAAAAGCGGGAATTCTCGTGTTATTCACGAGCATTAAAATTATCTGTAAAAATAAAATATTAATATCTGTTTAATATTACTACAACAAACAACAAGGTCCTTCAAACCCAGTCTTGAATTTTTCAGTTTATTTTAACAAAAGTCTGCAGGAACATCCCTGCATGCTGTCAAATTAGATAACATGACTGGAAATGATGAGCCGCTCTGTCGCTTATTGCAAGTCCTACCTTCTGTGCTTCTCTGTGTTGCCAGTGTATTTTTTCTATCTCTCAAATTGCCCGCTTTCTCCCTTTTGGTTGGAAATGGCTTAAGGTCATCATGTTTTCTTATTCTGAGACACAAGATATTTAAGTGTGCAGAAAATTTTGACAACATCAGTATTCTGAAATGTTGCCAATTCTTTAAAAAATTGTGAAGGGGAGGTTGTCTGCAATTTTTGATAATTAACTAAAAAAACTTTTGCTTAGCAATTTATGTTTTTTACAGAAATGCTTTCACTGCAAAGACTTTTTGCTGTGCATTTTTCTATTTTGAATCATTTTAAACCCTACTTATGAGTTAGAAGCATCTAAATTGATTCACAACTTATCAACCTATATAGAAAATTAAAATGTGTTTACTTGCTAAAAAACAAACTCACCAACAGCGACCCAGAAGGTGCAGCTGAATTGTTTATATGATCACAAAATATTTACACACCTCTAAAGTACTGTGGTTTAGGCAGCCTTAAAGCGAGATGCTTGTAGGTAAACACTCACGTAGGTAAAAGTCTGTCTTTTTGTAGCCCGTTTCTTTAACACCAGCAGCTATTCTCAGTCTTATAACTTGCCGTAAGACTGATTCACACAACAATGACTCATCCAGGAGAAAATGGCTCTTCTATTACATTAAATGAACCTTACTTCCGTGACCTAGATGGTCTGACCCCCTACAGTGTTGGGAAAAAACTTCATTTATCACGACTGAGTGCGTTTGATGTCTCTCACCTCTTGTTGCTCCCTGAAGACTCCATGAGAGCAGAGTCCTTGCCATTGCCATTGGAGCTGCCCACAGACTCATTGCCATGAGACTCATTACCATGCGACTCGTTACCATGGGATTCTGTCCCGCTCCCGCTCGAGCCACTGCCACCCATCTCTACGTCCTCGTGTAAAGGGGGGCGCGCCCGTTTTCTGTCATCATGCGGGGAGCCCGGTGAGGCTGGGTGTTCATGGCTGCTGTCGCTTCCCTCGGACGCCAATCCCAACTCTGCTTCCAGCTCGACCCCATCCTGCCTGCCACAACCCTCGCTGTAACCGCTGGCCATGCGGTGAAGTTGGCTGATGGAGCCGCAGGGGGAGTGCTCCTCTTCCTCTGCCTGGAAGCCGACCCTTTCCCGGTTTCGTTCACGCCCTTCCAGGGTTGAGTACAGGTAGTGCTTTGGATCGCTGTCCTCGGACATGGAACAAGCCAGAGGGCAAAATATGGGAGATTAAGTTACCGTCCACATGGCACTGACATGAAGTTCATGGCACCGGGAGGTAAATGGAGTTGATCCCTCACAATGGGGATGCAGTCTAAAAATAAGAAAATGAGAAAAAAACAGTAGTCAGACACTCCATTTAAATACAGTACACTTCTATGGACAGCAGATCAATATGAAGCTGTCCTAAAATTAGAATCAATAGATCAATGCAAAGAAGCATGTCAAATTCAACAGCGCACTTTGATCTGTTCAGACTTTACAGGCCTGGATCTTAACATTTTAAAGTCAGTGTTGAGAAAAGGGCACAGCAGTTTAGATGTGGCCTGTTGTGTCCTTACACACAGACAACAACACACACATAAACACACAAACACAGCAGCAAGTCCATCCATCAAAAGGTCTGCACGTTAAATAGGCCGCTGTTTGCCCTTTCCTGGTGGACTTAAGCCCCTGACCAGAGTGATCTGGTTGAATTGTTCAAAAGAGCCTTTTCACATGAAAGGTGAGTCTGTGGAGATGAAAACTACTCTGAAGCCAGGTCACAAACAAATGGCATCAGAAAGGCTAGCCTACACCACAAAGAGGGCGAATTTCAATGAAGGGAAGGCAAGTGTATTTTGGATAATTACTAATATATAACTAATAATTACTAATAAGAGTTTTCTCTTGTCCTCTACTGCCTTGGCCTCGTCAAATTATCTAGTAAACACGTAGGATGTTTCTCTTGGGAGAACACTGTTCCCTGACAAACAACAACATTATCATTAATGCCAAGCCAAGGCTACGAGTACTGCACAGACAGAAGATAAACAGATGTGACAACGCACAACCACGACCGTTTAAATTTAAATGAAATTAATACAGCCTTATGTAACACAAAGCTGTGCCCTCAATATGCAAACAACAGGAAAAAGTGTCAAGAGTCTTTCACACCTTGTTTTGATGAAGGTTGTCAAAATTTCAGTACTTAGGAGTTTTATACGACATCTTTCAAGACAATACAGCAGGAAGCATCAACTGCATTTGCCCAAGGGAAAGTTGTTTTCCTCATACTCTGTGGGGGAAGGAATTTTGAACATAACGATGATATATATGGAAATTATGGTCTAATTACATATCAGTTTTTTTTAACTTGTTTGTTTCTTTTAGCTTTAAAAGTGAAATCAGTCCCTATAACCAGTCAAGCAGCTAGTCACATGTTACAGCTGACATTCACAGTATCTTGGCTACTGTTTTCTGGGTCTGTTGTGTTTTCCAGTTCCGAGTCTGACTCCATTATGCTCGTTCCCTGGTTGAACATTGGCTAAAATTGGCAGACAAGTCGAAGATCAAACATTCCTGATAAAACTCTTTCACGAAAATATATTTGGGGGTTGCATTAAAAGTTGTAGGTTCTGTACAGCAAAAATACATACTTAAAACCACAACACCCCTCGTGCTCTGATTTGGTAATACTCTAAGGACCAGAAGGAAAAGTTTGGGGAGGCCTGATGTGGTCCCAGGGCCACCTTCAAGATTACTACTATACAGTTTTCAGAGTTTCCAACAGGACTGTGGTCATAAACTGGAGGCCCAATCATTGCGTATTTGCAGATATTAAAAGGCTAATTACCTAAATCCACAGCTATGACCATGTTGGTAAATATGTGCAGCTGATATCCGGTATAGCCCTTACAAGTGTTGCACTGATTGTTAAAATCTAGGCTGATTCTAATCCTGACTACAAAAGCACTCAAGAGAGCGCAGACCTCCGCCAAGCAGCTCAGTTCCAACAGTGGCTTTTCCACAACCCCTGTAAAAGATGCAATTCTGGATCACCAGATTAAGAATAATGCCAGGATCTGGATCAAACTCAGCACATACATGGAGGCTGTTCTGCTGTATGAACACAACAAGTTTTGAGAACATCACTTAATATTTGGATTTTATATGAATTATTGAATATCGTCAATGGGATTTCCCATTCTAAACTTCAGTGTTTTTGTGACATCAATCTGGATTGGATTCAGATGAAATTTGCCTTGATGATAGAGACATGGACCCCATATTATCCTGTAAAACTGGAAACGAATCTGTTGAGAAATGGCAGAGATATTATTTTTTTTTAAATTTCATCCAATGTTAAACTATGGGATTTTTTTTTTTTTTGAAATTTTTTGAATCCAGACCAATATCAGTATCACCACCAAAATTTAATGGCTTTTTCCTTGGACCAAACCACACCTCTGGTAAAATTTTCATATAAATCCATCAAGTAGTTTATCCATAATCTTGCTAACAGACAAACAAACAGACCCTGGTGAAAACATAACCGCCTTGGCAGAGGTAATGATTACATTTGTGATATAGCTGATTGCTGACATTGATAAGGGATGAGAATTTGTAAGAGCCTTTAATGAATCTGCTCGTCAATCATTTTCTTTACCAGTGATTTTCTGTGTGAAAAGTAGGTCTAAACATGTTTTCTGTTTCAACAATATCAAACACATGGCACCACTGATAACTGCTGCCTTGTCGTGTGACAAATGCCAAAGCTTATTGCTTGTGTTTCCACTCTTGCTTGTAACAAACTGACACTAAAAATGCTTATTTTCAGTGTCATATTGTCGAATTTAGCAACACTTTTGACCACTTCTGTCTCATGTTCCGACCTTGACGGGACACCCTCCTGCGCAGGGACGGCTCGGCTTGGCGGGGGTTAGAGGAGGATGCTCAAAATAAAAATAAATACTCAGCAAACCACCGGACGTTGAATAAGCTAACGTAGACGCTCTTCAATCCTCCTGTCTCCAGCCAGGTCTCCTCAATGGTGGGCGAATCCAAAGTGGTGAAAACAAGGGGGTGTTCTGAGACAGGCAAGTTACCTGTGAAACCGGGGGGGTCTGAAAACACCCCCATTAGTACGATTGGTCGACCAATCAGAGTTCTGGTCACCCCAGCACTTATCGGCCAATGAGTCGACCAGTTGACTGACTCATTACAGCCCTACTAGGGATACACATCTGCATTGGTTCCACATCAGTATTGGCAGATATTGGCAATTTCTACAAACATCTGTCTTTGGCAAATCTATATGGGGGAACTGATGTCAGTTTTCAGATGTTTATTTGTTGCATCATACCAATTTAATGCTGACATCTGGCACAACCAGCTCCCGTTTTAGAGACGATTTTATTCAGGGCAGTAAGAATTACCTGTTTGAAAAACTGTGATGTGTTTTTATGATGGGGCATGAGGAAAAAGTATTGCGTTATGGGAGAATTATGCCAAAGGAAATTATTCGAAAACATCAGTATTGGGTTTGGTGTCAGCTAAGATCATTAACTCAAACATTGGCATCAGCCCTGATTTTCACAATCGGTGCATCACTAGACAGTACCTATGTTATGCAGAAGATATTGTCATTTAACCAATGTTAGTTGTCCCGGACTTCTTCACTGATGTTGTCATATCATAACAGCTATCTCTTTTGATATCTGTATACTTTCTACTGGCCTTACATAAGTTTAAAATTCTAGTATAATGGCAAACTATGTATCAAATAATTTAACAGAGTCATTCCCAGGTCACCTGTTATATGATCTGCAAACTCCATATGATCATCCACATTATAACTGCAGGTTGAATTTCTCTTCATATGGTAAGAAACAATTAGATAAGAGCCCCCCCCCACAATCTTGAACTTACATAAAAAAATATCAGAGCAACAGTTTTCATCCACTAAACCTCCCCCACCTCCTACATACTTAACAGTAGAACAGCAACTATCTGAGCTATTTATGTCCCTTCAATCCATATTAGGACCTATTGGAAACCAGCACAGGGGCCAAAACCAAATTATTTCATTGTTTCCCTTCCATCCAATCCACATTAGGTAGCAGCTATTTATGTAAGGCAGAAAATTCAGCTGCCCGTCTATTCTTCACTCTTTACATAAGCTCTTTTACATAACTTCTCAAAGTTTTCAAGCAGGATTTTTTGTTTTTTTAAGAATTACCGAAACCTGGCACACTTTCTGTTCACCCTCGCACCCACTGACACCTTAGGAAATGACCCACTCCCAAGCTGAACTCTGGCCACAGCCAAGCCTTTCGAGGGAACTTCCTATTGGCTGCAGCAGTGACCAATCAGACTAGAGCAGGGAGTGACAACAGTTCAGAGTGATGTCAGCTAATAAAGAGGAAGTTGGGGTTGACAGCAGGTTAAAAACATGTCATTGAAAACATGTATGGCTTATTATTGCCTATAGCTGATTTAAAAAGACCAAAATCTCAAGAAGGGTGTATGATCAAGATCAAAAGACTCAAAAACACCAAACATACTCATGAAAATGCATGGTTAACAGTGATAAACCAGCCTGTACTACATATAACTCTTGTTGTTTACTATATCTAGTAAAAACAGCATAAACAGATGGACATTAAGCCACAAACAGACCAAATATACTTATCACCTGACAATTTAACATTTTGCAGACACATTTTTGCGGTATAATCCTGTTCATAATTTTAAAAATTTCAACTATCATGAACATATTGAGCCCCTTTCTAATCCAAGACTTAAATTTTACTTGCACATCATATGAACTCTATATATAGCCAAGAGTACAAGCATATCCTAATGTGACTATTCTCTAACATTTTTATAAAACATGCAGAATGAATAAGAGCATACCAGAGACTCCTACCTCCATACACAACATCAAACACACCAGCAGGCAAGGTCACAACAACCACAAAATTACAGCATTATTCCCCAGATCTTCAAATATGTCCAGTCCAGCTGAAAGCACAGTGACATAATGAAATTGAACACCCTCTGCTCAGCACTGTAGCAGTTAGAGCGCTGATACACCCAACACACTAGCACAGATCTCAGGAATTATACAACGCTGCTCCAGTCACATGGATTTGGCTACAGCGCAGCAGAAAGCAGTGGTAGACCTGTTTCATAAAACCACATGCTTTCACCAGGATCCAACCACCGCCTTATGGGGTGAATTCTTGAATGAATTGGGAAAGAAACATTACATGAGCATGGATGCAGAATTGGCTTTTAACAGGTTACTGACAGAATGGAAAGCTCAGACCATTATTTACATAATATGGTTAATCAGAGGGGGGAAATTCAGGAAAGTGTTACCTGACGAGGAAAAGATGACTGAAAAGAGTCATTTAAGTGTGATTAGCCTTTTAATGGACATTCCTTCTACAGTATTTCAATAAATGACGTAAAAGCAGAGGATTACGTCACTGTGTGCTACTACTGCACTATATTGAAGTTATTCAATAATTAATGCAATGACTGGGGGAATAAAATTAAATATTACTGCTAAACCAAACCTTTGGAAATGAAACGATTTAAAAGAGCCTATTTAAAATTCACAACATTGATAACATTGAACTGCCATTTAATTTCTTGGAAAACTTCCAGAAGAGTTAAATAAGGGTACAATTTTGACCAACTATTAAAACAAGCAAGTGGTTGGTATATTATTAGGGTGAGAATTGATGATCACAACAAATTAAACTGAACCGCTGTGAAATGTGATTAACATGGACGCCATACAGCTACAGGTAGGCTACAGCAGCCTACAGCAGGGCCGAACAGGTTTACCTATATGGATGGTAGGCCCTTTGATGGTGGTAAACATCAATAACACCATATAACTGCTATATACCAGTAACTTCATTCCATTCAAACAAAACTTAGCTTATATATTGCTATAGTTTAGAACAAAAATCAAAATTTCCATCTTATGTGTGCTTGGGAAAAACATATCCAGTGTTTCCAATCTTGCCTGAGAGCCCAACCTACTGAAATTGAATACTAGCTAACAGCTCTTATTAACGGCCATTTTACATTAAAATGGCCTATATATTCATCATTTGACATTCCACAAGGATTTGAAGGTGTATTGTCACAAAATGTGATTAAAAACTTATTTTATATCAAGAAGAGTATCCCTTCCCCCATCTAACTCCCACTGACCTGCTATTCAAAATCCTCACACACGTTGACCTGCAATCCACTGCACGGTACACTGACACAGTTATGTAAAAGTAACGATATCCCTCATAACCCGCCGAAATACGACGGTCAGTCGGCAACTGACGGGCCATTTCGCAAAAATATACAACTTTCCTTCCTTAGGACTGAAAATTAAACGTCAAACCGGCCTTTTTTTGTTGTAAAAGTACAGAAAGTAGAGCAGTCAGCAATCTCGCGCATGCGCAGATTGGATTTCGTTATGCAACTTATTTTTTTCCGCTCGTTTATTCTCTTCTTTCGCAGCGAAAACTCAATATAAAGCCAAACTCACCTGATGTGTGGAGCAAAAAATCGCCTATCCAACAGTCCCTAGAGTAAAGCGCAGAGAAAATCGAGCGCTGAGTTAAATACTCGGTTAAATCATCCAGCATTCCTCAATGGGAGACGGCAGGCAGACGGGTTGACACAGTAGTCAATGGATCCACCCCGGCTCTCTTCGGCAACGGCCTACCAGCAAATCGGCGAGCTCTGCGCGCGACCTCAATTCGGACTCCTCCCTCAGCTTTTCCAGATTGGCTCAAATCTACAGGTTTCCATGGAGAAGATGACGGAATAGCAATAACATACGTTGATTGGTCCAGAGCACTGTCCGTCGTTTTATATAAACAAGTCATCCACTGCACGTGGAATTCCATGTTGTGAGAATCGTGCAGTGTGAGACCGGCTGGTTACGACTACGCAGTGGTCTCAGCGACGTATCGAGTGTTGAAATTACATAAATGTAAAAGTCCGAGGAGGAAACAACCAGGGAACGCAGAAATGACTCAAAAGTATCAGCTTCGAATGCTCCTTATTTAGCTCAGAACTAATGCATCGTACGTGTCACGGAAATGTCGAGGCAGTGTTAAAATTCAAGAGTTCGCACAAAAAGTAGCTACATTTATAACCCTTTGATTGTCACCGATATGACTCTAGCGTAAAACTTTAAAGTTATTCTGTCTCGAAATGGTGTGACAAAGTCTTCACGTAAATTGAGGAAGGATTATGCATACTGCGTTAACTGCGTCATATCTGATGTAAGCCGCTGTTTTACTTTTGCTCATCAACTGTAAGAGAAACGCTATATTCGGTGGTGCTGTCATGAATTTAAGACCTCATGAAAAGATACACAGGAGCAGCACTGCGCAGTTGCTCAGCCCAACCATCTCTGAAGCAAAATGATCCACTGATACGACCATGTATTAATTCCTGATTGATCACGTATAATAATCAGCTAAACTGGTCTGCTTTTAGACACGACTTAGCTTCAGCAGTGGACAAAGCACTTTGCTGTTGAAATAACAGAATAAATGATTCATTGTAGCATGCAGAACTTTTTGGCATTCGGGCCACTTTAAAAATTTAAAATGTTTTCATTCATCTTTTAATCAGTCCCAGTAAATCACTGGCCTTTGAACCCTGTACAAGATTCAAAACTAATGCATATGTTACATTAGTCTTGACCCATCTACCTGTTTTTTTCCAAAGACCCTGAACATTTTAACATGCTGTTTGGTACAGCAAAAGCACAAACGAATATCCTCTTATACATGCTAAAAAGTGCTTTTTTTATTATGTAAATATTTTATGGGACTTAACTCATGCAAAAAATACCTGATTTTTACATTATGTTTTGTTTTTGCAATTAAAAACAAGCTGGCTTGGCATTTGTTTTTGAATGACAAAAAGTCAACTAATGTAATCATTTTTGGAGCCCCCCCAATTAGGCTTTGGAAAGTTCTATTCAAAGGATTAATCACAGCAATTAATTACATTATTATTGTTCATGTCAATACTAGGATGATCAGTCTATTGCCATATATGGCTGTTGTTGCTGCCAATACTACACATACCTGTACAACTGTAACAATTCACCATAGACCAGGAGTGTCAAACTATGGCCTGGGCCCTACTGCATCCTAGGATCCACTTTTGAGATGGCCTGAGGTAGAGTAGTTGCTACTATAGTTGTAGCTAATGGGGATCAAAAGAAAAAAATGATGACACACAGCATGTTCCAAAAAATAATTTGAATGTGTCCCACAATAGAATATAAGCTTGTGTCTGACTGATAAATAAAGACAACCCAATGACAGCATTTTGGAGCAGCATGAATTGCCCTCATTTACTTTGTTATCTTCTCCATCCCGGTGTCTGATTGACAAAAACATTGTGGCAGTGCAAGTTGCACCGCCACAATGGCCACCGCATGTGGCCCTCTGTGAAACAAGTTTGGACATCCCTACCGAAATGTACCATGTTCATTATAGTTCCCATGTGTGTCTGACTTGTCCTCTCTCTCTACATCTCCCTCTATCCCCTCTCCTCTCCACCACTGTCTCAGCATATCACTGTTCAGAATTCAGTAAGTCTACTCCTGCCTGATGTTTCTGCCTGTAAAGTTTGTTTATCTTGCACCTATAACTTCACAAAATGTTGCCTTGTGCTGTGCTCATGTTGAATTAATGGTTGGCGTTTGTAAATAATATAACACAGAGTAAAATCTAGACCTGCTGTGTTGACCAGTATCTTGAGACATCATAGTTACGAATTTGCTCTTTGCCAGCAAAGATTGATCAAACAAATGATTGATTAATGTAAGATACATGTTTTTTATTCTTATTATTGACACCTGGTACAGAGACATGCTAAAATATTTCAGCATAATTGAGTTGTGATGCTCTTTTAAAAAGTGAGGTACTTTTGGGTTTATAAGTGTTCAAGGTTCCATATTAGGCCTAATTGACTTTTAAAAGATTTTTGGTACAAAAATATGTATCCATGGCCTGACTACAACCCCCACCCCACCCCTCAAGAAGAGGAAAACACCTTCTCTTCCTTTCTTTCTTGTCTCACCTTTCAAGAAATGTGTGCTCAAACAGTCCATTACAAAAAAATGAAGAAAAAATAATTAGAAAAAATTGTCTTCTGAGGTCTTTAGGAGATATGACACCTCCTGCAGGTGGGAGCCACTCCCTGACTCAAGTGTTGGGTCAGCCCACAGACAGTTCCTGGTGAAGGAACATGCCTCAGCATTTATTTGCAGCCCCAGTAAACATTAGAGCTCATAGCTAGAAAGCTTAAGCCATATCCACTAATTGAGAGGGGTGCGATTAGACACAGCTTTTGAAGACTAGAGAAAAAAACAAGCAAAAAAACTCCCATGGACCAAAACATGCTTGTCAGGTTATTTGGAGACTCTAAGTAGCCCTTAGGTGTACATATGGGCAAGATTGTCTGTACATGTTAACCCCGTGAGTAGCTTGTGACCCGACAGTATGTTCCCTGGCTAGAGGAGAGGAGAGATTGGTGCGTTTCACTGTTCAATTCAGGAGCTGAAACTGTACCACATTTCTTAAGGACCAACTGTTCACATAGTAGAAGCTTGCGTATATATGCACCACTGTCATATAGTAGCTCCTATAGTATACTCCTCCATCTATTGACTTTAAGGTTTTTATCCTTGTGACTTTGATGACTTTGGTCAAATAAAATGGGCTGCTGTGATGAAAACACACCATCAAGTGAGCATGCCAAAAGCGAGTGCTCTCATTGATCGGATGTGGGCTTGCTGGATGCAAAACTTCAGAATAAATCAACCACTGTCAGTAAAAATTAAAGCAGTGTTTTTGCTTGGCATCAATCTGTCACTGTTGTGTAAGCTTACATTGACTGACTATGAATTCGAAAAAAATAATTACTTTCAAATTATTGGAGCGACAAAAAATTGTGGTTGATTTTTGTGCTCAAAAACGGAGTACAAAGGCCTTTAGACATAAAACGTCTTGTTGTAACCTGTTGTTTGAGAATTTCCTCCCAATTGAGTGACCTGATCAAGCAGGTCCTCATGGTTGTGGTAATAGTGTATGACTACTGATGATTAAAAAACATTTAGAAGTACTTGCACACGGTTCCCTGGCCATTTGTGTTGTTATAAGCAGCACATTAGCAACTGTTATTTTAAATGTACAACAGTGCCATACAATTCAAAAGTGGAGAATTTCGTGTGCATTTTATTATTTAGATTAAATTCTGAAATCTTGTATGCATGTGTTCATCACAAACATAATTTTGGGTATTAATCCATTAAGTTATCCTCAAACCATATATACTTTCAGCCTTGGGAACCAGGAAGTGCTAAATGCCAACTAAGTTCCGCGTTTTTGGACTTATTCCTGCACCACACTATTTGCCCCGATATTTTGCCCCTTAGGCCACCTCTTGGTAAGGGCCTCATGTTGGTCTTTGCCTCCAAATTCCTGAACTACATCTAAAAGAAGGTTTAATTGTCCTCTCTCTTTTCTATTGTGGATCTGTTGTACAAAATGACACAAGACCTAGACCTTGAAAACGGAGCATAGCCTCCCCTCCCACCCTCTCATGCTTGCATCATCAGGTCTAACATTTGAGAAGGATGAGGGTTTACAGCATGTTCTGACTGCAGACTGAGCTTTTCCTGAACAGCTTGTTACGTTGATTGGGGCTCTGCTTTGTGCCAAGCTTACTCATCATGGCTCCTCCTGATTGGCTCAGATCAGAGAGCACACATTGTGTTATTTCCACATTCTGGTGTTGCAGCCACAACACCATATTTTCTCCAGCCAACCGACTCCATAGAATAGCTTAGAATACAGTCACTTTCTGAGTAAGTGTCAATTTGAAGTGGCAGCCGCACCATCCCGCTGAGGTGGCACTCCAGTCAACAAGACTCCCTGCAGTCTGCTGAGTCAACTCGGCACAACGTGAGGACCGAGTCTCTCACCTCCCCCCTCTATCGAACAATTTGACTGATATCACACTGAGAATGTTATGTGGTAAAGGATCCAAGTTTTTTTTCCTGTAAGACTGAGACAATAAGATGCAGAAATGAGTCTTATAGAGTTTAAATAACTTTGCAGCTGTCAGTTCCAGTTCTCCAACCTCAAATATTAGATTTTTGAAAATGGAAGTTTTTCATCAGATGCCCAAAATTAGGTCTATAGCAAACATGGCCTCGAGAAATTTTAAAGGTCCCATGTTGTGCTCCTTCTCGACAACTTCACACTGGTCCCAGGTGTCCACAGAAAATACATCTCAAGTGTCTTGCATTAAAGTCCACTCTGTAGTTCCATAGTAGCTTGTAAACAGCTTTTTACTCTCATCAATTATGTTCAAGCTTAATCGAGCTTCATAACGTTCATGAAGTTTATCAGGAAGAACAAAACTTGTACGTTTCATGAATTTTCATCAGCCACAGGCCTTAATATTAGTTGTTATCCTTATATTCAGTAAAAATCCCATATGCTTTTGTTCGAGGAAACCAGCGCAATACTACTCATTTACAAGATGGCCTACAAAAATAGATCATCTCCGTGCCACACTTTTAATGTTGCAGTGCAGGTGGATCAGCCTGATCCAATGTCTGTAATCAAACAGATCAATCTTGCCAAGCTCCAGTCTACAACAATTGTGCTTGGCTCAAAGTGGGGCGGCCAAATCAGCCTCCTTTGGTTCAAGAAGAGGTGGGTTTCTTGATCATGAAAAACAAATACTGACACTTAAAAACTTCTCTATAGAAAGGGTATTTTGTTCCACTTCCAACATGTTTTGGGGAGAGTTTGTTCTTCGAAGTGGCTTACCTTTTGTCCCTTATGCTGTAGCAGTAGCGCCTGCCTACAACATTATCTGGTTGGCCTGTAATGGATGTGACTGATGGAACGATTGTCACCCGCAGGATATGCTTTTTAAAGTTTCTGCCCATTCCCAAACACTTTCTATGGGCTCTTTACCAGATGGACTATTGAAAAATATTGAATGGTCCATCTGGCGTGCCAGGTTAGCACTCTGTAGCATGAGATAAAAGCAGGAAGTTTGGTAGTGGTGATGCTGAAGTCAGATGACTTTGTACTCCTTAGCCTTAATTAAGTTACTGCCACAAAATGATGATGGGTTTATTTGTGAAGATTGTGTTGATGGACAAAACATGTTAGTGTAACAAACTTAACTTTTTTGCCATCAAGCCTATTCTCAGAAATAAACCAAAAACCCATGAAAAACAGGAACAGCCTTTTGTAAACCAACTTGTAAGCCAACTTCCAGATCTGCTAACAGATGTCATCTCTGCACTACTGACTTTTTTGTCTCTCTGATCCCTTCTCAAATCAAGTGTTGCAGAGCTACTGTTAGACAAGCCTTTGAGTCAAGTCCAAGAGCTACTTAGATTATCTGTATCATAACAGGAGTACTTTTTATCCACTTTCCTACAATCAAGGTTCATAATGAAAATGATGTCTTTGTCTTTGTCTTTGTGTTCACTAACATACAGACAATCAATGTGATCAGAAATTTAAAAAAAAAAAAAAAAACATAACGCTTTTCTCAACTGGAAGGTAGGGTTTAAATCTTGCCTCCTTGTTGTGTCCTTGGACATCTAACCCCAAATTTCCCTCCAAAACAGTTGGTAATGTGTGAATGTGTATGAATGTGATTGATCAGTAGTTTATATTGCAGATTTCACTATCAGTGTGTATATGTGGTTTAAATGGGTACAATGCATTATGTGACCTAAATTGTAAGAATATTTTGAGTTATTAGAGAAGAGAAAAACACTAAACAAGTTAATTCATAATTTATCAGTAATAAAATTTCTAGCAAGAAAATGCACATTATTTAATTTTGATGATTTTTTTTTCTGTAATCCCTGATTAAGACATTGTCACAGTTGTGTCATGTACATATCCAATTCTTTTCAATTCCAACTGCAATTTTGTTGATGCATAATTTCGTATATTTTTTCCAGCATGTACTTGATATAACTGTATATTTTACTTGAATGTTGAAAACTTCCATGTACAATTGAGATATTGAAAAAAACTATAACTTTTTTTTAAAGTATGTATGTCCTTTCACCGGCCACTGTGACAGAAATCCTTGATTTCATTTGTGGATGAAAATACACTTATGCCCTAAAAATTTGTGAGGCCTGCACGCCAAATTTCAAGGTGGAGTGACACCAATTTAAAGATCTTCTTATCTAGACACATGTACAATCAGACACCTTTCATTTGCTGCTGGTGGCAGCAGCCTGGGAGACCCTACAGGTGGGTGGAAATCCCTAAACAGTGAGTCACGGTGTGGGTGGCTTCATCTGCAAAGCCCAGGAGACTTGAGTGGCGGTCATGATTATCATGGTTATCTAACCAGATATCCTCTACATTCAGTCACATATGTTCCTGTGCTATTCTTACCACTGAAAACAGGTTTGATATTTACAATGTGCACACATGAAGTGAGTGACTCCGTTTTTGTGTGTGTACAAAAGGAAATACTTAACCCTGTGATATCAGAAACGTTCAGGCTGATTGGCATATCATCAACAAGCAGAGGTGGAGCTTGTCAACAGGCAAGGCAGGCAGCTGCTTGGGGCCCCAGGCCACTAGGGGCCCCCCAGTCGCTGACGAATTTTACTCCACAGTAATGTCTTACAATGCAACTGCAGTGACCTACCCCTTTAACCCCATCAAACAACCAGTGGTCAAGTTGCAATGACATCTTTGATGGATACCTCCCTAAAGGGGCCCCATGTCATCCCTATGGTACAAACACACCAGAGCTGTAGCTATTTTTGGCTGATTGTATTCAGAATCACCTGTATTGCTGTATCGCCATATGTGCTGTGTGTATTCAGATTATTTATGAATATGTTTAATGCTTCTCACAGGGGCCCCTTGGGAATTTTTGCCTGGGGCCCCAGCACACTCGCCACTGTCAACAAGGTAACACTGTGTTGATGATGACCCTGCAAAATTGAGTGCATTATGATATCCACTGCAAGAAGATAATACAAATTGTTTGAGAAGATCCTGTATTTGACCCATTTTCAACACCTTTACACTGGTCCACAGTGCCCCCAAACATATTTTTGAAGTATCATGCCTAAAAAGCCCCTCGAATATGGGACTGTAGCATGCCTATACACCCCTCTGCTTTAGCCCTGTTCAGAACAGGCTGTTTAAGAACAACACCCTCTCCTAACTGAATGTCTAACTGTCTGATATTGAGCTGCATCATATGCTCATTGTCCATGCTGCATCTGTTAAGTGGGGTACACACATAAGGATTTTTTAAATCTGAAGAGATTTTTTTTATCTGTTTGAGACCCCATACATGAAGATCAAAAATAAGGCATTGAACAGTTTTGATCATATTGTGTGTGGTGTGCTCCAATAATCTCAACACAGCACACCACACACATAACATTCTGTCCCACCACTGATCTAGAGTCTAGTCCTCAAAGACAGAAATCTCACGTGATCAAACGTGATCTAACAAAAAAAAAGAAGAAGAAATATAGCAACAACTATAAAAGCTGTCTATGGCAACAACCAGAAAACACAACACGCAACATGGGAGAGGACATACGAGAAGAGGGAATGATAGTGATCTTTGGACTTTTTTTGACGAAAAATCAGGAACTAAATTAAAGACTGTGCGTCCAGTAACAAGGACGAGACAGGTAAAGCTCACCCACCGCTCTTCTACTCCTAAACAGATGCATTGCTTTGTTGACCTACTTCCGCATTACATTTTCACTAGAGATGTGACGTTCGTGAAAGAGTCAAGTCTTTTGAACAGCTCTTTTAAGTGAATGATGAGAATCAATTCGCAGTTGTGAGTGAGCCTTTCGTTTGGGAGCCATTATTACATGCAAATTGCCTGCAAATTTAATAATGTTGCAGTGTTGACAAATCCATAAAATAACTGGACTTGGATCTGGATCAGGATCACCACCAAAATCCAATTACTTCTACAAAACCCAAAACCAGTGAGGTTGGCACGTTGTGTAAATCGTAAATAAAAACAGAATACAATGATTTGCAAATCCCTTTCAACCTATATTCATTTGAATACACAGCAAAGACAAGATACTTAACGTTCGAACTGGTAAACTGTGTTATTTTTTGCAAATATTAGCTCATTTTGAATTTGATGCCTGCAACATGTTTCAAAAAAGCTGGCACAAGTGGCAAAAAAGACTGAGAAAGTTGAGGAATGCTCATCAAACACTTATTTGGAACATCCCACAGGTGAACAGGCCAATTGAGAACAGGTGGGTGCCATGATTGGGTATAAAAGCAGCTTCCCTGAAATGGTCAGTCATTCACAAACAAGGATGGGGTGAGGGTCACCACTTTGTGAACAAATGCGTGAGCAAGTTGTCGAACAGTTTAAGAACAACATTTCTCAATGAGCTATTGCCAGGAATTTAGGGATTTCATCATCTACGGTCCGTAATATCATCAAAACGTTCAGAGAATCTGGAGAAATTACTGCATGTAAGCGGCAAGGCCGAAAACCAACATTGAATGCCCGTGACCTTCGATCCCTCAGGTGGTACTGCATCAAAAACTGGCATCACTGTGTAAAGGTTATCACCACATGGGCTCAGGAACCCTTCAGAAAACCACTGTCAGTTACTACAGTTCGTCGCTACATCTGTAAGTGCAAGTTAAAACTCTACTATGCAAAGCGAAAGCCATTTATCAACAACACCCAGAAACGCTGCCGGCTTCGCTGGGCCCGAGCTCATCTAAGATGGACTGATGCAAAGTGGAAAAGTGTTCTGTGGTCGGATGAGTCCACATTTCAAATTGTTTTTGGAAAGTGTGGTCGTCGTGTCCTCCAGACCAAAGAGGAAAAGAACCAGCTGGACTGTTATAGGCGCAAAGTTCAAAAGCCAGCATCTGTGATGGTATGGGGGTGTATTAGTGCCCAAGGCATGGGTAACTTACACATCTGTGAAGGCACCATTAATGCTGAAAGGTACATACAGGTTTTGGAGCAACATATGTTGCCATCCGTAGTAGTAAAAGAGTGCAGGTACTAGACTGGCCTGCCTGCAGTCCAGACCTGTCCCCCATTGAAAATGTGTGGCGCATTATGAAGCGTAAAATACAACAACGGAGACCCCGGACTGTTGAACAACTTAAGTTGTACATCAAGCAAGAATGGGAAAGAATTCCACCCAAAAAGCTTCAAAAATTGGTCTCCTCAGTTCCCAAACGTTTACTGAGTGTTGTTAAAAGGAAAGGCGATGTAACACAGTGGTAAAAATGCCCCTGTGCCAACTTTTTTGCAATGTGTTGCTGCCATTAAATTCTAAGTTGATCATTATTTGCAAAAGAAAATAAAGTTTCTCAGTTCGAACATTAAATATCTTGTCTTTGCAGTGTATTCAATTGAATATAAGTTGAAAAGGATTTGCAAATCATTGTATTCTGTTTTTATTTACGATTTACACAACGAGCCAACTTCACTGGTTTTGGGTTTTGTACAATAACCAAGATACCAGAAAATTTCACCAAAATCTGTTGAGTTATCTTGCCCATGGAAAAACAGATAAATAGACAAATGCTGGCAAAAACATGACCTCCTTGGAGAAGAAAAAATAGAGACCCTATCGCACAGCTTGGCACCGGTCTAAACAGGCCTGCAGCTTTACTCTACTTTGCTTGTGGGCAGTTATGACTCAAATGTGATTCAATCTCATCAGTCTGATTTTGTCACCGACATTTGCCTGTATTGCCATCAATTAAGACAGTGTCACGGTTGTGACATGAGTAGGACCATGCTGGATATGGCTTTGGCTTTCTCCAGTGTTTTCTATGACTATTCACTTGTGTCCAGACATGTTCCTTCTTCTAAAGTGGTTTTTGGGCTAAATAAACATCCGGCTCAAGGAGTGCCTCCCAACTGGGGGAGGTGGAAGATCCCCCTGATGACATCATTAGGGGAACATTTCTAAAGGAATGTTTCAGCACATATTGTCTAAAAGGTGAAGCAACAACAGAGGGAGAGGATGGGTTTCTTTTAGGTCTGGGCCTTTGTAGACAAGGTCATGGACACAGAAGCATTTAAAGGTTTGTTTTGTATTCAATGTGACCTTTCAAGTTCGATAACTGCAACACCTTGGCCCACTTCTATTAATCTTGACTGAGGCTTCATACTGAATTTTTATTGCATTTTTTTCTATGATTATGGGATGATGGCATGTGCTCTGCAGGTCAACACCAAGAAACTAGTCCTGCCCAGGACCAGGACAGCTATGGCTGAGGAGAGCATAGCTGCTGTAACATTTGTATTTTGAGGATGTTTAGGGTCCTTGCCCTAATATAAGGGAAAGGACAATTGTTTTTGGTCTGTTTCTTTCCTCTTATTATTAGGGTCCAAGCCCTAAGGGAAAGGACCAAGGACCCTATTTTTCCTGTTGTGTTTCTTTCATCTCTCTTTCTTTCTTTCTTTCTTTATTGTTGGATTCCTGACAAAATTTACTATCTGAATGTGACATTTCTGGAGAGATTTGGTCAAAATTGTGGCATCTGTGAGGCGGTGTGAGCGAGGATCTGACAAATGCTACTTGCAGCTTTAGTTTTATATTTTATATTTATATTAACATGAGACATTTAATGCATTTATAGTAAAGAGGTATTAGTGGATGTCACAGATGTTGATCCTACAGAAAAATTTTAAGGGGGAAAATGGAGGAAAAGCCTGTACCAAGAACTACGAAGTATCATTTATCTCTGGGATGTCAGTTACTGAGTTCCATCCTTGCCATATCAAACAAATAAACTACTTAAAGTTTACACTATTAATGTTTCTTCAGTTAAATCATTTCAGTATTAGAAACAAAAAATACATAACACAAAGAAATAGACACTCTCCGCACAGACAGTTATGTTACATTATATCTTTAAAAATGTGTTAACATGTCACCTGAGCAAGAATGAATTTGATCACAAATTTTGACTTTTTCCACAACAAAAGATAAAAAACAAAAACTCTGCTAGATTTGAGACTCTCCATCTTTCCCCTCATCAATACTTTTGGGGCATTTTTTGTGAATGTTTTGTTCAACTTTGCACAAAGTCCACTCTGACTCAAGTTGATCAGATTTTTTAAGGTAATAAGTCAAAGATCAATGAGCTTCATGTTCATCCCTTGTTTGGGAATTCAATCTCCCAAAGAAGCTTCAAGAGATTTTATTTTAACTTTGCACAAATTTCCACTCTCACTGTAAGACAACATGATTAGACTTTGGGGGTCACAGGTCAAAAGGCAAGGTCACTGGGCCTTATGTTTACTCCTCTTTATGTCATTGTGAAATCTTAAGGATGCTTTGAGATATTATCTTTAAATTTTCCACAGAAGTCCTCTTTCATGCAAGGATAAACTGTTTACATTTTTGAGGTCAAAGGGCAAGGTCAAGTCTTCACTACCTCATATTTCCTCTCAAAACATGCACCTACACCAAAAAAAGAAATGTTCACTGTCCAGCAGTGTAATACCTCATTGAGGCCCATAACTGCTGAAATGGTTTAACAGCACATCACTGGTTTTTGATCAAGACTAAATCTCGAGGCACACTTTTTTTGTAATAATGCAAAATAGCCCCTTTAACATGTGATATCTTATTGATCCATACAAGGTTACTCATCTCTAATGCTCATGAAATCAGTCAGAAAAATGCATTGCTCTTAAAATATATATACAAAAAAAATGTAAAAAGAAATGAAACTTGCTGAAATTCAAAACCTCAGCAACACACCTTAATAAGATTACCTCTAAGATCAGCTTTACTTTTATCAACTACAAAAGATGGTGATCCTTTGATGGTTGTAAGATTGCTTGAAGTTACAGTATTTGAAGTTACAAAATGAATGAGCTTAATGGCCAACAGCGGCTATGTAAGGTAGTTCGCTCTACCAACAATCAGCAGGATGCGTGATGAAGCCCAGTCCCCAGCTGTCACATGTCAATGTGTCCTTGGGCAAGGCACTTAAGCCTAAGTTGATTCCAATGTTGTTTCAGGGGCATGTAAATGGATATGAATGGGCAAGGATGTGTTAGCATGCTGATGGATAACTTAATAGACACTGATCATCAGAGAGTGAGGGTGAGAGTGAATGGGTGTGAATGGGTAGATTTGACCTGCAGAGTAGAACTCTTTAAGTCGTCAGAAAGGCGAGAAAAGCACTTTACAAACTCAAGTCAACTTACCGTCCATTTACCAAAAAAAGTTTATGGTAGCAGTAATTCATGCTTGGTCAAAATCCCAAAGCTCACCTAAAATAGCCTAAAGGCACACCCGTGTGCCCTGCAAGAACTTCTGTTTCATTACTGTTTAAACGGTTCAAGTCTGCCTCTTGCAGCTGTACTCTGTGCAGTGATTTGACAAGTGTGAATTGTTCTGACGTGGCTGTTTGTTGTGTGTGTGTTTTTACACTTCTGTGCCATTGTTGTCTGTTTGGACTCCTTATTTCTAAACTAGAATTAAAGGTTACTGGCCATCTTTGAAAGTGCCACCTCCTCGTCATGAGGCTGTTTGTGTGCTGCCTGAAGTCGACAAAGATGTTTTGTTGTGTGACTCAGGAAATGCTTTTCTTTTCAGCAGTAGGGAAAGTAAATAACATCTCCACCTTCAGCGACCACCCTTTACTTTTTGCTCTACATTACTGAAAGCCTCAATCACAGCTCAGTGTGAACTGTGTGTGTGCTGTTGTTCACTGTAGTTACGTAACTCAATAACCTGGTAAGTTGGTGGTTCAGATGGAGTGCAGATGCAGTGGTGGATATCTGCTGAGGAGGCTGTGGAAAAGAGAAATGATGAGGAGTAATCTGAAAATAAAAATCAATCAATGCTATGTAAATGATAACAATAGCAGACATAGCATCATGAAAATGTTTGCAAACAAACGGACATCAGTATCATTCTTAAGAATCTCTAATGCCTCTCAAACCAGAGAAAAAGAGTGCCTCTGTGTAAGGCCACTGGGCAGGCCTGCCCACAGAAATGCTGGGTTCCTGGAAGGCTCCATGATTGGACCCCAGATAGATTCAAACATGGCTTCACACATAAGCAATGATGACCTAAAAGAGAAGTTTAACCCAGCTGTGTCACATTTGCCAGGTTCTTGAATGTTTTTGTTAATGAAGGGGGCTACACAAGGGTGTCAAAGTGTCAATGAGCATCTTTGTTGATGTACTGACTATTTCAGGTCTCTGACATACCCCTGATGTTTACATGGTTTGGCATGCTGTAAAAACTGCCCTTTGGGATTGATAAATTATCTGATTCTGAATGGCAGAGCCCACTACTGATATTACGATGAAGCTTTTTTTATGTTGAAAGAGGGGGGTTAACTTTTAAAACAGGAGATAAGAAAATAATGTTATGTGTGTCACCCCAGTAAAGTAAGTATTTAGGTCAAAACAAAGGCAAATATTATTTAGAATGGACTTGAATGTTTTTTCCAACTTTTGTGGGCCCCTCCATGACATTGGACCCCAGGGAGGCTCACCTTTTACCTCGCCTTATGGGCAGCCCTGCCACTGGTGAACTCAAGATAGAAGGTAAAGTAATCACAACTTAGCATCTTAAACTTATTTACAGAAAAATATAAAGATGATTGATCTGTTATTTTAGTTTAAAAAATATTTCAGATATAAATGTTGTTCCGATATAACCTTGTATCTGTATTAAGAAACGAACACACAAACAAAAAGCATGTATACAGTATTTCTCCGGCTTCAGTCTACCAGTCAATGAAGGTACTGTCTCTCTCATATTTTCTCCTCTGCATCCCACAGGCAACAAAAGGTTTGTATAAGTTTCTGTTGTGAATCAGTAAGTCAGCAACAGGAGGAAAGCTCATTTTCCTGCCTTGTGTAGGAGCAGTCACACAGCCCACATTTTAAACAATGAAGAAGAGAAGAGGCAGAAGTGTAGTGCAGTGGAAAATAACTTTAATAAAACTCCTATGAAACAAAAACCAGCAAAACATTAAAAGCCTGTACATTTGACAATATCCAGTGTCTTAGACTTTTGAAGGCTAGTGGTGCGGGGTATTGCTGCATCACACATACACCGACAGAGAAAAAAAAATTATAGGCTTAGACCTGGGCCCAAGGTTTATTATAGCATGGTATGGTTCATAAACTGGGATATTGCACAAAAATGAATCACAGATGCAGATGCCAAGAAGCACCGTTTGTCTGAAATTAGGAAGTAGCTTTGCATCGCAGTGTAATGTTTACTGATAAACCCCGCCCACACCTGCTTGTATAAAAACAAATACACTTAAAAAGGAATGCGGCACATATTTTCACATTCAGTTGAGAAACAGATCACTAAAACCACAGTATGAACTGAACAACTATTACAGATCTGCTCTGTGTTTGGTCCTGTCCTCTTAAAAGCATCAGTGGCTTCGTCTGTCAGGGTTGGTACTGGGATGGTGCTTTTACAGTGTCTCTCGTTTGCTTTGGCTCAATGCTCAAATAGGAGCAGCATTTGACATTACCGGTCTTTGTGTTTCTTTGAAACATCATAAAGTCTCACTGATTCACTCTGAACTTGGCTACTATGCTCAAAAAATGTGGTTTACTGTACCACACGGACTCCAGAATGACACTCATATGTCTCTGATGATTTTAGGCAACGATCACAAACCAATTTATTATAGCTTGTGAATGATTTTACATAGTATTCTGTCTTTCTTTGAAAGAAGGACTACTTTTGTGGCACTACCTTACAAGGGTCATTCTGAGCAAAGCTAACAAAGATCATAATTGATATACAACTTCCTTATTATTAATAAGCATTTAGGTGGGTATTAAGACAACTCTTAGTTGATTGCTATTTACAACTGACCAACAAGATGTAGAAAAAAGGACCATTATCATAATATATAATTATAATAATAATCATTCATTATTAATTAATTATTAAGACTGACTTGCTGCCAGTAAGCTATCAGTTAGCATGCTATTAAGTGACTAAATCGGGCCTGTGTCCACAGACGTTTTTATGCATCACTCACTTTCAAATCAAATCAATGCAGACTGCCGCTGTCAGCACCTTGAACTGAAAAACACAGCCAGTGTCCCCTAATTGCCCTCAGTTGGAGCACCGCTGGGCTCCTCAAGGTTGCCTTCCCCTCATTGATCAATCAAAATCAAAAGAAGGCGGTACTTAGGGGCGATTTTAGGATCTTACTTATAAGGGCAGTCTGCTTGTGAAGAAATCATGCCACAAAAACAAACTTTCCTGTCAGTGTTTAGTCCTCCTAAACCCGCCTTTCATGAGCAACAGAAATGCATCAGAAACTTTTACTGACAACAGTACGTGATGTTTGTCCAAACATTTTTATATTATTTCATAAAGTAAGTTATTCAGCATAAACTATCAGTCAATTCACTGTTGGGATATATTTAACAGCTTTTATGGTATTAAAACGTTTTGAATGCAGGACTTTTCACATTCTGTCTTAACTTAAGCTCTATTCATACTGCTGTTTCGAGGTGTAATATTTACCCGTCTGTGACGTTTCGCACATCAGTATGCAGACTGTTGTCAACATTTTTATCCACAAAACATGATTTCTGTTTTTAGAAAATAATTTTAGTAGACCTTTAGTTAGTGAAAACCACATTAAACCCACATTGTTTTTTGTTTCTGATTGAATTTTTTTTAAATGGATGTAAGTGATTGAATGTGTTTATAAGGATAATTAATATGAAACCTTACAGGAACAGAACTGCACAGTGACATAAATAACTGAAAAGGCAAATTACAGAGATGCAACAGAAACAGTAATAGCAGATAAAGATAAGTAAAACAAATGGACGGGTCAGACAAATATGCAGAAAGGCACTGGTTGTGTGTAATAATAATGACACAAAAACAATAACAATAGTGATAAAAATAAAATAATTTTGATGATGATATCTGCAAAACTGATGAAAATAGCTTGGATGTATCAGGCTACTTTTGTCATGTTGCTGTAACTTGGCTTGCTTCTTCTCACCAGCTTCAGTGTAGTAAAGCTGATTTCTTTCATGACTAACTGCTAACTTAGATTACCACATTTTACAAGTAGCTTGTCACTGCCTAAAACTAAGTGTTACTTTATTTTTAATGAGCAGAGGAAGTGGACTACAGGACAAACTCTGTTCTGTTCTCATGATCAAATGTGAGAGACAATTTTGGTATTTCAGGGTTTTTACACTGACAGGGGTAATGGAAAACAAAAAAAATATGGGTATTGGTATTGGCAATTGGCTATACTGTTATAAATATTAATTACATTATTATATTATATTATTATTAATTAAAATTGTATAATTATGGGCCCTAAATCCTACATGTACTCAGTCATGTTATCCTGTTTGGCTCAAATGTTAACAAATGACTTTCATTTTAGTGGCACTGTCCAATAAACTGACATTAAATTAGGTTTAAAGAAGAAAATGAGACATTTGGAGTGACTTCCAACCATTTTTAAACATGCTATAAAGTTTGAATGTGCCATAAAAATGCTGCAATAAATTTACTCATAGTTTCAAGAATATGACGATTGTTTTGAGCATTGAGCTAAAGCAATAGAGAAAAACAGTTAAAGCTGACATCCTCATAGACTTTCAGTCACCCTGTGAAAACTACATCTTTGTCCTACGATTCACTTGATTCAAACATTTACAGAGAAACAAAGCACATTGTCATTTAAAATGATAAATCACTAAAATTATGTTTTAATTTATTAAGACAATTTGAGCACACTTGTAACATTCAAGTGTTTGATGGTCCTAATGAGCTGAGACTCAGCACATTTTGACTCTAATTAATCCTTTTCTCTCATCAATATTTCCCTCACACAATGTTTCACTCTTGACTGATAAAGTAGTCTGGCACATAAAAATCTTGTGATAAATTCTTAAATGGCAAAATAATAAAAATAAGTCTTTAAAAATACAATCTTCCTGCAGTTTTGAGGCACACGTAGAGGCAGCGGGAGAGAGACTGTTAAGATGCACTTCCTGTGGGCGTTGTGCACATTGTTTTAAGCCATGGGGGTCAGACGCTTCAGTTTTTTTAATGCCGCCCTTTCCACACCCACCTCTTATCTCTGCTGCACTAAGAACAGTTCAGGGGTGTAGTCACATCTTGTCCGCTTCAGAGTCCAGTCATGTCCTGTCTGACAAAGTTCGACCATGATTTCTGTCGTCTCCTCTGGGACTGTCCATCTTTAGTGTGGGTGCTTCAGTTTCCCTTCCTTTGGCTGTGTGCTCCATCTGCTCGTGTGCCTGTGCAAAACTTGCAATGATTTTACCCACCGTGATTCAATCGAAATGTCACAAGACTTCTGGCTTTTAAGGGAGAGCCACGCTGGAGTGGTGCAAGGCGAGGAGGAGAACAGAAAATAAGGGTGCAGGCTAACTTGAGTGTTTCAGAGGATCGGTTGGCTACAGTATACACGGCTGAATCATATTCTGCTAGATTCCCTTCTTAAAACCAGGGTGGCTTTCTGTCTGTTTCCTCACCACACCTTTCCCCCCTCACACACTCCATCTCTTTGTCCTCTTGGCCCCAAAGCTCCCTTGTGAGGGGTCTCAGCTGCTCTATGAGCGGTTGTCTTTGGCCACATTATGAGCCATCCAGTTGACTTTGGTTGTCCAGCTCTCTCTCAGGGCCTCGTCAAACTTCTGGCGGAACTGCTTAAGCGCCTCCTCGTCTGTTTTACCCAGAGCCAGAGAGTCCTGAGGAGAGAGGCAGTGTCGGAAAGGTGGAGGGTCAGTGGTGGAGAAGTTTCAAGGACACTGGATAATCAGACACAAAGTTATTCCAAACCAACGCTTCCAAAAGTGTGGGCTGTGAGAGGTAATTCAATATATAGATATTTAATCGGAGAGCTACAAAAGGAACAACCTGATTTAATTTCTTTAACATTTTGTCATCATATATCTATATAATTTAACAGCCATCTCAAGCAATGGTTCTTAACTGGTCTATGTGCTGCAGTGTTTTGTCATACTGTAGGTGTGTGTCTATCATGATGATCTGTTGTGACTACATAAAAAGCTCAACACAGTATCAAAGGTAAAAGGGAAAGTATGAAGCCACACTTTCAGCTAAGTACAATTAATCTAAGTTTTAGTCTGTGAATTATTTTAAATTGCCCTCTTGGGGATAAATAAAGTGGTTGAATTGAATTGAATTGATACAAAGAACACTGTGGTCTGTTTAAAGATCTGTGTATGCAGAAGATGCTTTAAATTGCTAAAAATCAAACCTCCTATGCACTGAGGAAAGTGCTAATCTGGGAACATGGATTTCACAGCAGCACACAGAAGTGAGACCTTAATCGGACAAGCCTATAGAGGCTGGTCACAAGGTTTATGTGGAGGAGGTGTTACTTCCATGGTTAACTTACACTCATTTTGTTGCATAATAGAGAAATACTTACAAAGAGCAGATTAGAGTTGAAAAAAAAAATTAAGTGAATCCACTTCAAAAGTGAATGACCTGTTGTAGAAAGAGCTGGCCCTGATTGATTTGGTGTCCTTTAAGCAGGACTTCAGGTGGTGCCCCCTGCATTGACAACCATGCAAACACACTAAAGTTGTCAGATTCCACATCTTTTATCGGGCAGATGAATTTTTTTGAGGAAAAAAATGTTTTTTCCTTTTCTCTATTCAGATTTTCCTTTTACTCATTTGGGGTGCCAGAGGTTCCACCCAATGGATGGCTAGCACCCCTGGCATTTACCTAGACTGCCTGTGCCAAGGACCTGCTCGGGTTGTCAGTCAGATTTGAAGAAAGACAGGAATTAGTCACTGGAAAGTAGGATTTTTTACATACTTATTACAGTTCCTGAATAAAACACACTTCAAACACTGAGCCTGAGAACGCACTAGATCCTCACTGACAAGAAACTGCAACTAATTTTACTGAAAAATATCAACCTTTCATAGTTCGCCCCTGGCAGTTTAGAGCTTTAATGAGACAAAATATATGATTAAACAAATAGACAGGGTAAAATGCTTCATAAATGCATCATTATAGAAGCTCTGCCACATTTCATTTTACTCAGTTTCCTGAGATAACATGTAAATTTGAGTTGTTTTCATGAGATCTCAACAAATGACCAAAACATTAAAGGCCCTGGACACCCACACTGGTGTGTTTTTTTTTCCTTCCTTGATTAGACCTCTTCTCAGTACCGTGTGGGTGTGGTACTGTTTGTTTGACTGACAGCTCCACAACCCTGTGAAATTTGTGGGACCTGTCTTGGTAGGCGGGCTTGTTGACCTGTTATCATTTTAATTGGTCCTTAAAACTGATGACATCATAAACTCTCACTGTAGCCCCGCCTGTTTTCAGCCTCTCCTGATCTAATCAACCAGAGCGATTAAAAACACCTCCGTGAGTGTCCACAGCCTTTAGGGGAAAACTTGATTCACTTTTTCTACATCAACAGAAAACTTGTCATCAGGGGAAAAGAAATAATATAAAACATAAGGATGCATGTTTGCACAGAAAGCATAAAGGTCTGGTGACCCATGTAGGTGTTTTTAATCACTCTGGTTGACTGAGCTGGGAGGTTGAAACCAGGCGGGGCTATGGTGAAAGTTTGTTATGTCTTAATTTTTAAGGACCGATTGAAATAAAAACAGGTCAACAAGAAATACCTTCATATTAAAGTATTTGATACATTTTTCTTAAGGTGAGGAAAGAGCAAAAATGTAGAGGTTTAAAATAGCCTTATACAAAGGCAATGTAACAAGGCCACCTGTGATGCAGACCTACTTACATTACCTATATACCCTAACAATTTGATTTAATTCATTAATGAGCCTTTAATTAATTTGATTAATTTGTTAAGTAGCTTGACAGTTAGAAAACATGTGAGTGTGTGGGCTCTCATTTGCCCAGGTCATGATTATTCAAAGACCAATTAAAGGGGAAACTGGCTAAGTCTAAGCTTCTTCAAGACGTTTCACCTCCTATCCAGAGAGCTTTTCCAGCCAACAGGCCTCTCCAAAAAGAAATTTCTTCTGAACAAGCCCTTCAGTAAAGAAGTGAAACATCTCCAACAAAGCCAGTTGCTCCTTTCGCATTGAACAGCATTAAAATTTCTGAGATTATTTTTAAGCCCAAAACAAACTGATGAGCCTTGACAAGGAACAATTTGTAGGATCAAGTGACATCTAGTGGCAGGTTGAGCATTACAGGTCACTTCTAACTCCTCCCTCCTCAGGGTTATGGATTTTGTCTTGATTTCAAGGCTTCAGCTGTTGTGTGTATGTTTGCGAGGGAGTGAGCATGTCTAATACCTTTAAGTACTGGATGTCTTTGACTGAGGTGAGCTCAGGCAGTCCAGCAGTCAGCATGAGGGCGAACAGTGTGATGAAGAGGTTCCCATTCTTCCTCAGGATCAGATAGGCCTCCTCACAATACTGACGGAAACTTCAAGACACACAAAACACACCTCATATTAACAGAGCATTAAGTATTTTTCTATTACATGACCATATTTGGGGAACGAGCCAAGCAGCTACTGGTTTTTTCAAGCCTAGAATTCAAACATTTAATTACAGGACTTATCTTGAAGGTTAAAAAAGAGAGTATGGATCAGTATGAGGAAAAAATAAATCTGACAATTAGTTTGACTGTAGGCAAACCCTGACCAATCAGATCTGGGACCTGTATGCAAATCCTTAGTTGGGTACACCCCTGTTAAGACTGAATAATACCTTGTTTTAACATCACAACTGCAATGAGCATGTGCAACATCAGGCATGTGACAAAGCATTTCATGATGCCCTTTCTGTTGCTTATTGAACATCAAACCATTAATCACTGCAGTAAAAGTCCAGAAATTCTTTTCTCAATATTGTTCAACCCTTAATTCCCCTATTTATTGTCTTCAAGATTGTTTTAGAAAGACAAATAATGCAGCTTCTAGGAAACAACTACCACAACATATCTAAAGATAAATGTATAGAACATAAATTGTTCTTCAACACTGTGGGCATTTCCATGCACACAAAACCGACTTACCAATTTGTGAGTTTGCCGAATGGGGTTGTCACCACCAGTTCATCACAGGCAGCACTACCTGACCCATACAGTGTCTACGACCTTTGGTACTTCTTTGCTAAAGATCTAATCATTTTCCAGAAGTAAGCAAAAAAACCCTCCATGATGACAAAGTGTTTGCTTTCAAAATTTCTCACTAGTAGTGCTCTAAATTCACTAAAAGATGATTAGATTTTAACAGGGTACTACTTTCAGACAAAACAGGATATGTTCTGACTCTAAACCAGCGCACAGTGTGCCACTTTTTGATCCTACACATTTTCTGACTTTGTATGCACTAACTGTTACTCTGTTTCCAAAACCATTACAAGCTGAGGCTTTACCGTAAGGCAGGATGTATTTACATAAGTTCATCTCAGGTTCTTCTCTTCATCATCACTCAGCTCTGCAGCTGAGTTGTTGGGTATTTTGGTGGTTTAGATATTTAAATGTAACATTAAGGATGACCCACATAATTAGTCAATGAGTGAAATTAAAAACATAGACATGAGAGCAACCCTGACACTAGCAACAGTCATTTTTATGGATTTTATAGTCACTTTCTTGTGTTTGTAACTGAAAAAGAGATGTTGGCTCACAAGCTAAGAGAATCCTAAAAACACAAGAGGGCTGCTGGTTTTTAAAAATGATTCAAGTTCATTAGACTGAGAAATACAGACCAAAAATCATATTTTCAGCTCCAAAAGCAAAACCTGGCAAATATATTTTTTTTCTGCAGAGAAATACTAAACGGTTGTTTCAATAACAGACCATAAAATATATATATGATTGCATTAAACAATACCGGCACCTGTTCAATACAAAAGGAACCAAAACGTATAACTTCTTACTCACAAAATGGAGTCCTTTTTGTATTATATTATCAAAACTGTAGATTAACTCCAACACAATAGAGCTAATTGATTAAGGTATTTAGCAATTTATCATATTGACATTTATTTTGATTGATACTGTATTTATATCAGGATTATTTTATGAGCTTACTTATTGGTTTTAAAACACCTGATTCACAAATCCTACCTGTTCTCAAACTTAAGGATGCTCAGCAATATGGAAAAACATAATTAATCTATCATTAGTAGCGATGATGTACTCATGTGGGCAAAACATAAATACTTAAACATTTAGCAATGACATAACCTACAGTCATTGGTTAATCACATGATCCTGCTAAGCAAACAATGTAAATAAAGCTGAACTTAAAACACCTAAAACAGTCTGAACTATGCAGATTCATTGGCAACATTTCCAGGGCTTGAAAAAAAATCCTATAGCCTCCCATACCATTTGTTACAAAGTAATGCATTTCTTTACTTAATGATATAGATGGTATTAAAAGTACAGAAACGTCATTATCCTCTTTCTGGTTTTTTGACAACAAGTGAGGAAGCACAATCTAAACTGCACAAATATGTTGGAAACATTGAGAAAAGTCGGTGAAATCAATGAGAGGATTATTATAAAACTGCAGTGTAGAAGGTGTGCAAAAGTTTGCTGTAATACAAAACAGTACAGAGTATTTATTGGGTGTCTAACACTGTTTTAATGCAATGGTATGAAACAGGTATACATATCATTTAATTTGAACTGGTAATTATACTCCTTCTTGCAGACTGATCACTTGAATGATTATCATATGTGAAATAAGCAGAACACTGTAAGACGTTCTCACTTCTAACATGTTACTGAGCACAGGCCTGCCAACCTTTTTCCACATAAATTCATTCAAGATGCACCCACCAATGGCCAGATGCTGACAAAAGAAATGCGCTGTGTTACTGACTGGAAAATAAAATGTACTGATATTTTGTTTTTTTGTCATAGTCACTTTGATCGTATTTCGATAAATCACTTGAAACACTGCCAAACCGCAGCACTCAGCACCAGACATTACAGATCTATATGTGTTTGTTATGCTTCTCTCCTCAGTAATGAGTACAGCAACAGAACAGGCTGATGTTGTACAGGACTTGTTTCCACATGTTGACATGCTCTCTTACTGTGCAGTGAATAAAGTAGGTCATAATGACAGAGTCACTGTAACACGGGTATTTCCACTGTCATTACATGCCATGCCCTCTTGTTCTGTCAAATGGTAAACAACCTGACCCCAGAAAACCCATGTGTGCAACACTAATCTAAACATGAACATTTTTCTTGTTACTGAACTTCACTTCACAAACAAGACTTTCATGATGACTTCAACACTGTTATGCAGGATCTTTCCTGCCTATGGAAATAATGACTTTTACAGTTACTGTGGTGACCTTAATCCTTATTTTACATGATTTATTTGTAAGTTTACTGAGCACATTTCCTCTGAAGTCAGTCAGTGTAGCACTGCTGCTTCAAACGATCCACCATTAGAGTTAAAAAAGCAAAACGGATAACAATACTTTGATTTATGGATCCACAGAGATTACAGCATGACAGGTTTTACATTCTGCAATAGGGAAACTTAATAAGCTTATTACATCTATACCAGCTCAGCTCTTCAGAATTCTCTAAAACGTACTGGAATAAAAACGAACAAAGCAGAGGGGAATGGACTTGAGGCATCAGACCTCCATCCTCAAACACTGTGTAAGCACTAAGCAGTTTCAATAATCAGGAACTTATTGTCAGGAATCATAACACTGATACTTTCCCCCAACATGTGAGGTAACAAACACATTGTTTTAACAGTAATGTAGCTTATATCTCCTTTGTTTGAGAGTCATGAATCATGCTGCTCATATAACTTCACAAAGATTTGAGGAGAAAATCAAACTTGTGAAGCATCGTTCTCTGCCTTATCTTCCACTGCCCTCTGCTGGTGTAAGACGGTACAACAACAACTCAGACAAGACATGCAACGTCTCCGATACCTTTGTTTACTCCAAGGCATTATTGTGACTCCCATCAACAACTAAAGCCACAGAGAGGCTAAATAAGGGAGCTTTGCACTGTTGACGTGTTGCATATTCAACAGAGCCACTTCTGTTGTAACATCCAGTGATTTATTTCTATTATGAATTCAAGTTTAAAGCAATTGAAGCAGGCAAAATGCAGAGCAATACAGGTGAAATAAGTGCAGTCAACAAAAAATACACACTCCCTACTCAACCCCCCTTCAACTGACCTCTCAGTGAACAGGTTTATATAATCCATCTCAACCATTTCACTACATGTTATTGCTGCCTGTACAATGCTTTGTTTATTCATCTTTCTCGATGTGGCCCACTCGTCACTTTTAAACATCATCAAATTGTAAAAATTACTCCCCCCAAAAAAAGCAAAACAAAACAAAACAAAAACACACACACACACACACACACACACACACATACACACACACACACACACACAGATTCTGCCAAATGTAATTCAGTCTGGGATGCAAATAAAATGCCACACATAACTCAAAATAATAAATAACAACTCTTATATTTCCTGGATTATTGCTATATGTTTTGTGTTTGTAGTAGTGGCAGTAGTTGTGGTGGCTGTAAGCATTAGTAAATTTACTTCATTACTATTGTTTCTTGAAAATGCATTAGAATTTAATCAACAGTATTAGAAATAAATTCTAAAATAAGGAAATATAATCAATATATACTCGAAATTCAAAAACTGGTTAACATTCACAGTTGATTTATCAAAAAGGCTTAAATTCTGTGTCAAACATCAAGTTATTCAATATTACCAATATTTGAGTAAAAAAGTTTATATTAGTATAACTGATTTTGGTGAGAGCTTATTTTATCATTACTAAAAGTTTTAATAACTTTAATTTACAGTATCTCACAATTTGAAGAATGTGGCCCTCAGACAGTGGGAAAACGTTTCATGTAGCTCTCTTGGTATCCAAATTTGCCCACCCCTGGCCTAGGGCTTTCTACTTCTGCAAACCAGCCCCCAGTGTGATTTACTAAGTTTAATGGGACATTTAATTTAGTGTAAGCACTCTGTAAAAAGTGTGAGTAACACAAACCTTCCAAATTTCTCGGTGTATCCCGTCTTGCCCTGCTGTATTACGTGGATGAAGTCATGTGTGAGGATAAATGGCACCCGCTCCCTCTTGATGCCAAACTTGGACTTGAAGTTTCCCAGGATGTGACCAAAGTCTATGTGGAAGAGCTGGCAGATGAAAAGGGAAAATCAGTGAGCAGTGTGTAACAAATAACAAAACAAAAAACAAAACTAAAATATGAAACCATGTGTCTAACCTGTCCAGTGCTGCGAACCATGATGTTGTCACTGTGACGGTCCCCAATACCCAGGACGTAGGTGGCTACACAGTAGCCTGCGCATGACAACGTGAACTCCTCAATGACTCTCTCAAGATTATCACTGTAAAAGCACAGGGGGAAGAAAAGAGTGATTTTTAAAATAAATCTGTTTTCTCTTCTGAACAAGCCTTGTTCACTACTGCCATCTACAAGACATGTTACTGCTAGACAATGTTTATTTTCTAAATGTTTTTTTCACTTCCAACATTATTTCATTTTAGTAACAGAACTCACAGAAGGTCCTTTGAATTGTTACACTGACTGCCTCATGAGCCATCCTGACCGCAGACAATTCAGACAGGAAACAGATTCAGTGTAGAAAACATTTTTCTGTTCCCGAAGATCTCTCAATACTTCACCAAGTATTAAGTTTCAGTTTTGCAGTTACTCAAGATTTTTCCAAAAATTGACTGACTGCAAGAATAAAACCTTTGGCTACAGAGATGAAACGCTGGAGTGTTTTTCTTAAGTTTGTCTGTCTGTTAGCAAGATATCTCAAAAAGTTAGGCATGGATTTTGATAAAAATTTCTGGCAAAGATAGCAATGGCACAAAGAAGAATTGATTAGACTTTGGTGGTGATCAGACTGCAGATGGGGATCCAGGAATTTTTAAATAAGACAAATAGTGTCAGAAATGCCTTGGCAGAGGTTTGTGCTCTCAGAGAAACATCCAGTTATGTTTTTTATTTAACTGGGTCATTTTTGTTTGCAACTTAAAATATGTAAAATATGTATGCCTTACGTATAAGACAAACACACACAACCACTTCAAAAATATTACAATGATGGCACGATGTACATGAAACACACGTTAAAGTTAAGTTTTAATTAGAGTTTTTTTTCTATTAATGTCAATTTGATGCAAACACAGACTAAATAATCATACTTTTGGTGTTACAGTAAACGTAAAGTATGAGTTCACCTGGAATTTCTCTCTTTGAGCCAGTTGAGTAAAGCGTCCTTGTTAAAGGCTGCGGCTGCTGCCACGTTGCTACTGGTCAGCTGGATGTTTGCGATTGTGTCTGCTGATGAGACCACCTCGATCAGCCCCGCTCTGTCTCCTGTGGCCAGGCATCCATACGGAACGATTCTGCATAAATATAAAGAGAAAGTGAAAGGGTATGATCTTTTACTTATAGGCACACTGGAATTGTATGCAACCTGGATTATTTGGATGGGTGATCTTAAAACTAAATAGGCCTACCGTATTAAATAAAACAAAAATCTGATAGATAGTGTAAGCAGGAATCTGATAATCTGATTAGGACATCATCCAGGCAGTGTGAATAAAAAGATATTACCATAGCAATGACAGTGTCTCAACTTTTGGTTTTCCCCCTGAAGTTCACTAGACTTGTAATGAGACTTTCTTTTCCCTCATGTTTAGGCAGTGGTCTTTTAATAGTTCCCAAAGTTAGAACTAAAACATACGGTGAAGCTTCTTTTCATTATTATGGCGACTCTACCTGAAGACTTAAGAGCGGCACCTACTGTTCACATATTTAAAGCAAACTCAAGACCTACCTTTTTAGTCTGGCTTTTTGCTTATTATATTTTTTATTATTATTACTTGTTATCTTTTTATTTATTGTAATCCTCTTAATCTGTTTTATTTCTCCATTTCAGTTCAGATGTATTAGTTGGATTTTTATTCTCTGTTGCCTAATTTTCTTTTCATTTACTACTTTGGCAGATTTCATTACACATTTGGTGTTAGGCTATCTCATTTTACCATATTATTTATCTAAATTGTATTTTATTTATTTACTTTTCCCTATAGTATTTTTATATAATTTCTTATCATGATTTTTAATTAGCATTTTAGTCTTAGCTCCTGTGTTTCCTCATTTTTAATTCAAGATAGCGTTTCTTCAGTCCTCCATTTCTGTTTTCTGTCAGAATCTCCTTTTAATGTCTCTGTGTGTTTGAATAAGTGAGTGTGTGTGTTGTATGTGGATTGCGAGGGTGGGTGGGGTGTTTTATTTTCATTGTATTCAATTTTCAAATTTTTATTTCACTTATTTTTATTTTATTTTAAGTTATTTTATTTCTTATGTAAAGCACTTTGTGCTACAAAATCTTGTATGAAAACTGCTATACAAATAAAGTTTAATTGATTGATTTCCTTTCCCTAATGCTTACACTTTTTTTTCACAAGATAACCGAAGTCTTCATTTTGCCTGATGAAAAATGATAAAAAGATGACCCAAACAGGTGTTGCACAAATAATTTCTTTTCTTGACAAAAAGAAAAGAACTTAATGCCCTGAAGACTTCAATATCCAACAGATCAGATAAAGATGGTCGGACTGGTAGATTTGAGGTGTTGCTCGTCTGATGGTTATGTTGGCGTCCTCATGTGCAGAGGCTTGCTGTCCCCAGTGGGGATTACAATCTGACCTGTGGCTCCTTTCCCACATGTTAATCCCAACTCAGCCCCCTCATTCCTGCATTTGCAGTTTCACAGTTTATTAGAGGCCAAACACCCTCAAGACACCTCAACAGGTCCTAAGTTTCAGAAAGGGACTCCAGGCACTAGATGAATGAATGATATATGTTTCAAAATACATCATTGGGAAATCCCAGAGCAAACTCACAGCCATCACATTACAATGGCTTCACTTCACTGTCCCTCCCTTTTTGTGCAATATTACTGTGATCGACCTGTGAACCCGAGTCCTCTGAAATCTGATGCACCGCCCTGGAGCTCAACTGTCAAAACATCCCCCGCCACCACTCAGCTCCAGATGTGTCGGGGGATGACGAAGGAAGAAAGGAGGTTTGTATGAGTGCAAAAGTGTGGATCTGATTAGGATGTAATGCTGATATTTTCTGTGTTGGTGTGTATATGTGTGTAGTTGTGTTCATGTGTGTGTGAATAAATCTGGGGTGTAAATGGTTGAAGGTCAAACTAGCATGGGTTTATATAGTGTGTCCCCTCCTCTGAAGCACCCCAGCAGAGCTTCCCCTTCCCTACAGAGAGCAGGAACAAACATGTTTGATAAAGACACACACACACTGAGACGGATTCAGCACTTGTTCATAACAACAAATGAACTGCAAACAATTAAATCCAAGCAAGTGTATTAATGTAATGTCTACATAAAAATTGCTTATTACATGCTTTATCAACTACATGTAATTGACAGGTCCGCAAAAATCTAAATTTAAGCCAAAAAAATCTCAACTTTATTCCTTTTCAATAATCAAACAACAACAAAAACAAAACAACTACTAACAGGCAAGCAAGATGCTACTTGTTGGGTGTCTTAAAATGTTTTGGTTTAAACTAGGGGTGTCCCGATCCGAAATTGATATCAGATATCGGTCCGATATCAGCAAAAAAACAAATATCGGATTATATCGGCCTGCATCTGAAATCTCTCCGATATAAGCACTCCGATAAAGCAGTCCATTCTAATTTATTTTTTATTTATTTAATTCAGTTGTAGATACGTTTATGTTTAAGTTTAACACAGTGGTTATCTTACAATTTAAAAATATATGTTTTTGTTTTTATTGGATTTATAGAGGTTACTTTTCAGGGTCTTCTAATTTATTTTTTTATTTATTTTATTTAATTGTAGTATATTCTTATGTTTAAGGTCAAAATTTATTTAACCCAATAATAAAAAATGGGCCAGTTTTTCTCATACCTACAATTGCTGACTACTGCTCTCTGTTTGAATCTCACTTGATCAAGCCTTTTCTTACAGTCCATACTACAAAATAAGTATTAAAAGTTCGATTGATATCAGTATCGGCCAATACTATCGTATCAGAAGTGAAAAAGTTGTATCGGGACACCCCTAGTTTAAACTGGGTGATATGGATCAAACATAATTTCTCAGAACTGTATATTTAAATTATAATGAACAGTTTGTATAAAGGTATTTATTTGAAACAAAAACAAACAAAAAACAAACACTAAAAGCCAGACTTGAATCAAATGCACAGAGACCAAACGACTTAGAGAAGTTTTCATTAACAGGCAGCTGCACAATGTCAACATATCCATGAAAAAATAAACCAAAAGTCTGTGAAAAAGTCAGTATAACGAAATTTAATTATATAAATAATTATACGATTTTTTGTCCATCTGGCACATTTGATTATTTTTCCTTTTTAAAAGGTATTGCAGAGCTTTTCCCTGGCCTTTTATTTCCTTAAACGAGGTTTTAAATGAACTTGTAAGATGAAAGAAGTTCATTATGAGAGTAAGAGATATTTTTGGACAAACCCACTTGTTTACTTTTGATCTATTGCTATACACAATGACAATTACACTGTATCAATCTACATACATAATCAACAAGATAAACATAAAATAGAGGTGATCGGTTGTGAATTTTTTCTACCATGGATAGGATTACTGCACACTTTCCTAAATCAAATGCAAAGCTACTTGAGAGACCTTAAAAGACTCCACAGAAAGATTTTTCCGTACTATATTTTCCAGTGTTCTGACTGAGTTTACTGAAAATCTAAATGTGGGCTAAATGGGCTGGATAACCATTCAAACAAATCTGAACATTTTCCTGAATATTGTCATTGTTAGACAAAAACCTTACATCTCCAAAATCACTACTTAACATATACTGAAAAAAACACATTTTTTAAGTTTATAAATATTGTATTAATGTATTCAGCAATGGGTTTTATACTTTTAAATAGGTTAAACCATCATAAAAGCCACAGAACTAGAGGACTGACAATAGCATTGTTTTCTGATTTTCTTGCTTCAACTTCCCATCCCTGCTCTATTTTTGTGAATGTTAATTTATTACTGTGCTGAGTTGTTGCTATGAATGCCAAAACATTTTATGACCTCATTTTAGATCTATAACCCAAGACTTTAATGGATTTGGATTATCCCTAAGTATTAAAGTGTATTTATTGCAATTAAAGGTAAATTAACAACATAATAAATCTGGACTTAGCAGTTTATACGCAAATCCGAATGAGCTGAGTAATTACCGGAGGTCTTCCCTTTCCCAAACCAATACCCAAGAATTTGAGTAAAAAAACATAATTGATGCCCTCCATAATAAACCGTTGTCAACTACATTAACCCCCCCCCCCAAAAAAAAATGTTTTGTAATTTTGTAAATAATATTTTTGTGTTTACATCACTCTGTACCCATCTTGTTATGTTTTGCTTTTGCCATGTTGCTTTTTTCTCTAATCCTTTGACATGCAAGTAGATAAAACTCACCGTAGGTCCAGATTAGCCTCCTTCCACAGCAGATCCATTAACCTCAAAATCTGGAGGGTCAACATGTCTTGCCTCAGGTCTGGAAAAAAAGAGTAAAATAATTATGATGTACTTTTTACATTTTAAGACCAATTTATCTGTAACATAAAAAGGGGCCCTAATAACTTGACCCTGCAGTATCTCCACCCCTCTGTCTTCCTTCCCTCTCATTTGAGCCCTCCTACCGTCTCCATTCTTGAAGATGATTCCCAGGCTGTCTCCACCCAGCAGCTTGTTGTTGTAAACAATCCAAAGTGGCTTCATTTTAGAGTCCATGTACCGGCACTTCTCCACACTGATGGAAAACAGGAAGACATAAACGTAATGAAGCAGTTGACCACAAAAGTGTTACAACTTGTACTGAAATGTGAACAGTGTGGTCTTACTTGATGCCAGACAGCAGGACATTGGGGTTCAGAGGGGAGTGCAGGTCTGACAGAGTCTCTGAGTATCCACTCTGCCTCAAACACGTCATCATGGCCTCCTTGGTCAACATGGCCTCCTTGGTTTTACTCCGAGCATTCTTGATGGTTCCCAGCTTGATTAGTTCGTTCACTGACTTTAGCTTACTCAGGGCTTCAACCTGACACAGTCAAAACAAGAGCATAATGCAACAACAGTTATGATGTCCTTTCAGAGAGCTACATCTTCTTCCATTCTCTGTTAAAATGGTGTGCACATTCTTCCAAACAGGAAAGAGGCCTAGATAACTGATGAGGAAGTAGGAAGAAGTATCTGCAGCACTAGCTGTCACAATCTGTAAAGGAAAGGGCAGGGGGTGACACTGCTGTCACTTCAGGGGGCTACAAATAACATAAATGTGGTGCCTGTAGAGGCTGACTAAAAAAAGCTATCCACAGCCTTGAGTGAGGAGGTCAATCTATTGTCTAAAGCATGAAAGATATGAAAAAGATGCTGTTTTTGTGGTCGTGTGATTGGTAGAAATGTTTTACTTTAACAATGTGGGTGTTATTTTTGAGAAGGGACTTGAGGTAACACTGACCTCGACCTTGTCTCCTAAAAATGTATTGAATTAATTCTTGAGGCAGAGAGGACACTTTTGCAGTTTGAAGGAAATCCCTTCAGTGTAGATGAGATAGTGCATTCACAAAGAAAGGAGGAACATGAGGCCTATTTACCTCAAACTTTGACCTATGACCGCCGAAGCTAAAACTAGCTGCTGGAGTGGAAATTTGAGCAAAGTTTGAAATCTTTCAAATTGTTATTTTTTTTACATTTTCTCTTTAAAGATACACCCAAACTGACAGATGATCCAAAACTATATGTCTCCAGCCCTAACTGTAGACGAAGCAGAGGCATACAAATTCAAAAGAAACTGAAAACTTGTGTGGGTAGAGTTGGTGCATGTAAGTGTGTTTGGTAACAGGCTCATTTTAACAATAACTTAATCAGATTAGAGCTATCACACTGGATTTAATTCTGAAAAAAAGTTGTTCTGAAATTGTGATGGATTATAAAACTGGATAAGGTTAGGTAATCCAGTTTTGGTTTTTGTCCAGACAAAAACCTAATACAGTATTTGTAATGTTCCAAAAACCTTGAATAAAAATTAGATAACTTTGATCCAGAAATCAGATTAACTTGATCTTGGCAGCTGGACTCTGACTAAATAACATGGAAAAAATGTAATCAAACTTTGAGTTAGGTCATATACAGTATACTTTACAAAAATGTCATTAAAAACTGCCAATTTCAACATATGAAAAGCCCCTCTAACTTGTTCAAATAAGTGTTAAACATTGTGATAATACACATGGTACTTGAGTCTAAATCAAACATTTGGTGTCATAATAACACTAGTCCATAGAATGCATTGATCATTTTAACTTTTAGTTGCATTTTTCATCTTTGCACTCAGATGCTATGTGAAATGTAGTAAAGTACAATAATTCCCATAGAAATTACTTGAGTAAAAGTAAAAGAGCTGACTTCGGAAAAAGAAAGTACACAAAAAAACTATTTAATTACTTAAGGTGAGTAAATGCCCGAAGGTAATTTCCACTTCTTAATACATTTATTGGTTCGACTATCAGAAACTTGGATTTCAATTTCTTTTCGAGGAGGTGGTGAGTCCTCAAGCTGGTCCACCGAGATCACTGATACAGCTCAAACAATAGTCAGAATTACAAATTATTGAATTTAATTAAAAATGCATGTGTCCACCAAAGGAGTCTTTGGTGATAACTGTTTTTAAACACAAAGTTTGTTGTTGTTTCGATCTTTTTCTTCAATCAAAGGCCCAAACTGCAATAGCTTTCATTACAGAAATGAGTGTTGGAAGATTTGGGATGTGATTTTGCCTCATTAAAGTATCTTTGGGTGTTAACGCTGGATCAGTTTAAAACCAATGATCTAGACACATTTTGGTTCACTCAGTGATGAACACATTTCTCCATAAATATCACTACAAAGGTATTTAATTTACATGGGGCCTTAAGTTAATTATCTTGAGTTAATCGGGAGTCATTTTTTAAACTTTTTGAAGAAATATGTCAATCTGATCAGGAAGTCACCCCTGAATACGTGTGTGGTTGACATTTATCAGAAATTAGGGTCACAATTTATTATAACAGAGATGTTGGTTCCTGATTAGGGATGGGAATCAAAAACCAATTCCAGTTAAGAATGGATAAAAACTTTGTCAAGGACTTAGAATCATAAGTCATTTTGCGGAACAATTCCCTTATCAATTTGTTTCCCTTACCAAACACCTCTTTGCTCTGCATGCCTTGTTAATCAAAAATGTCCCTCTCTTCTCAGAGGCAGTCAGCAAGCGATCATTACAAGGAAGTTAAAAACGTAATCATAGCAGATCGGAGGCAGAGGTGGTCAAAATTGTGGCTTAAATTTTGACTGCACAACATGTAGAGGGTGGAAACACCAGCAACTTGCCAAAGCATTTATCTGTACAGCACAGCATTAAATATCAGGAGTGATGTGTCTGACATTGTTAACACAGAGAACCTTTGTAGGTGAACTATTGCTCAGACAGAAAATCAACAGGAATCAATGATGAATCATTACAGAATTGGATCATTTGATAATGGCATCGGTGTCAATATAATCACGTCACGTCCCATCACTAGGTCTAAGATTAGATCAAACTATCTTGCAGTAAAACACCTTGAAAAATTAAGCTGGTCATACAACATATTTAATGAACAACTTTCTTACCCTTACTTTCACCCAAATTTGCCTTTTAGACTTTACATTACAAACTTTCCAAACGCACATCAAGCAGTGGCTGAAAGCATACCAGTCCTGTTACCATTGACTTTTGAGGTTTTAGAAATGTACTGTCTTTTGATGTGCTCTTATTGTGATATATTGTCCTGTTCTAAATCCTCCTTTTTCATGTGTGGTGTCTTTGGAATTATGTTTTTGTGTTACCTGCCTAGGGACTGCGGATGTATTAGCATTGTTGCTATAATCCGGCATATTTACATGTATTGTTTTCTGAATAGATATTCATTAATGTGCACTGTCCCTATTAAATAAATAAATAAATAAATAAATAAATAAATTATATAATTATATCCACCTCCCTCTCTAGACTGACTGTAACTTAGTGGTCTATTCTAGTTCATGTTTGGGACCTACTTGTTTCTTTAGGACCTCAATATGAGGAATGCTGCCTCTGCAGTAGGCCTCCAGAATGAGGGCAAACTGCACTGACACAGCTGGCATGTGGATCTCTGACCTGTGGAGGGCAGCAGAACACAGAAACAGTTAGAGGAGAAATCTCTGTCACACCGCACTGTCCGGACAGATGCAGGCATGTGTACTCACCGTAGATGCCAGAAGAGGAAGTGTCCTATCTTGCGGTTCCCTTGGGCACGCTTCAGCAGGAAGTGGGTGAGGGCGCAGTCATAGTACGGCTCATAACGCAACACCTGCACCAACTGTAGCAAATACTGCGACAGCTCCTCATCACTGGTGAGGAAAAACGAGAGGAGGGAGTGAGAGAAATGTAAGAGCTTCCTTAGAATCACATTTCTGTATTTGGTAACTTTTAGATGGAGTCTTAATGATTATGATTAGATGATATACTTCTTAAGTCACACTGTGCCTCCTTTCAGACAAAACTACAACAAAAGCATCAACTTATATAACTCCCATGAGGACATAAAACTCATCCTCCTGCCTGTTAATGTCAAACATCTCAGTCTCAGGGAGTCTTATGAGTAAAATATTAAAAAATACGCTGTTTAGAGGCTTTAAATCAGCTTTACATCACATGGCACATGGCAGCAAGGATTTTAACTTTGGGGTTTTGATTAGCGTTACTCTTACATTTTTTTAATTCCCTTTTCAATTCAGCTTCTGCAAGGTTTTAATCTTTTTTTTCACAATCTGTTCATTAAAATTTTCAGATAAACATTACAAAAACAAGATAAAGAGAATACAAGATCAAATAAAAAGAGAAAGGACAGGACAAATGTTACAATCCAAGGAACCAAAACCAAGACAGATGCATAAATAAATACACTAAAATAAAATAAAATAAAAATAACAAAGAAATTAAAAAATATTTAATAAAAAATAATTTACTGCCGGTCAGTCCGGGATCCGTCATGCCGGAATTGTTATCACTGAGATACCTGGTGGGTCACTCGGGAATAACTGGGGGGTCCAGCTCATGGGCGTATGCAAAAAAGGGATCCCACGTCTTATAAAACACACCTAATCTTTTCTAGTTTAACAAAATTAAGGACTTCATAAATCCATAATGTGTGTGAAGGAGAAATTGATGATTTCCATTTCAACAAAGTCATGCGTCTCACTAATGAAGAAACAAAAACTAAAAGAGCAGCTTCTTAGGAGGAGAGCGGTATTGTGGGTTCACATACACCAAACAACTAATTTATGAATAACCTTTGACAAAGTTTCAAATACTTTCCTCCAGTAAGAATGTAAAGCAGGACAGGACCAGAACATATGTACTCTGCTCACTGGTGCCTGGCGAAACCTGTCACAAGTTAGGGCCACGTCCCCGTCCCAATATTTTGGAGAGCCTGACCTTTGTGAAATGGGCGCAGTGAATAATTTTACACTAGATCAATCCATGTTTTGCACAAATAGAAGACTTATGGACTCTATCAAGAGCCTCTTCCCAAAGTTTCTCTGAAATCTCCTCCTTCAGATTTCCTCCTCCTTACGGTAGCTGCATGATTACCAAATACTGGGTGTGTGTTTACATCGTGACATTTACAAGCAGATGTGTCAGAAAAATGTGTTCTAATTAATCTGAATTTTCTTGTGTGACAGATGACTCCTGACTGACTGTGTCTGTTACAGTATGATGCAACACAGTCTCCCTATTTAACAATTTTCCCATCAAGTTACCATGACAATCCATCAGGCCTCTATGCATGTATGAGTGAAGCATTTGGGGGGAAAATGTTATATTCAGTAAGTTAATATAAACGTAATCCTTTCCTCAACTACTCTTCTAATTTTTTGTGTTTACCGAACAAACAAACAAAAAATAAACATAAATTTGATCATTGTTCATCCACAATTTACATGATAATTTATATAACACTTCATGTTTGGATGGACAGGATTTTTTTTTCTTACCTCATATCCTGCAGACAGCCCACAGCATATTCTCTGACATACTGGTCAGGGTAGTTGAAGTCCAGAAGCTCCAGAGCATCTCTGGGACAAAGTTTGGGCCAAATCTGAAGAAGTGCCTGCAGCTGAGAAATAAACGCACACATACAGGGATGTTCAGCAAAAGAAACTACAGCTTTACCAGAGCTAAAATCTGCATTTCTGTAAATCTGTATTATAAAATCCTTTTTTATAGATAAGCTAGAAGGAGCCACATTTCACCTAACAGTAACAAATACAGGGTATTTTAAAGCCAATATGAGCAAAGAGAGTGTTTAGCTTCGACTGTCTGTTCATATTTTCTGGATGTGCAATGAAATAAAGACCTTCAAGTTTCTGTCTTTTGGCGGCGTTTGTTTGCTCATGACTGTGATTGATCAGACTCTGCTTTTCAAACACACCTCTGTCTGCAGGCAACAGTAGGGTCTGTCTACACACACGCACGCACACACAGATGTGACTTGACCGGTGGTTCTTAAGTGGTGAGTCCAGGCCTAAAAGTGTGTTTATACAGCATGGTACCCTAAACTCAAGTTGTTGTTCCTTACAAAAAGTGCAACATGCGAGGGATTTTTCTATAAAGAAACTACTGTCCTCTCAGTAATCTCTCAGGTTAAGTCATCTTGTCATGCATGCATACTGACATAGCTGTATTTGCCCTTTGCTGGTGCACAACTACATACCAAGAAGTTTGAGAAAAACAAATGTATTAGCTGCTTTTTAGGTTTTCTGTCCTCTTCTTTTAATTTGAAGGCAACAAAGAGTAAAGGGGAATTCTTTTTTTTAAGTTATGCCTTTGTCAAAAGACAAACCAGTTGATCAATCTATGTCAGTATAAATAAAATGCACAGCTTCAGTACATGGGTGCTCAGTGATATTACCTCTTGGCTACTAGTGCTAGAGATTACTTTTGTAAAGAAGTGCCAACATAAAGGATAACTTGAATTACAGAACTTATGTTGCATTGCTTGTTAAAATAAAAAGTGATCTAGGTACTCCAACAGATAACTTTGTAATGTGTTATATCCAACACTGATTATCAACGCTAATTTAGCCAAAAATTATCCCAAGCCAATACAGAAGACACTTTTAGTCACATTAGTTTATGCTTCATTAATATTACATGGGATGGAGGGCAGACTCTTGTCTGTAAGGAGACACACTGATGTGTTAATATTTATCAAGTTTAAGCTCAACTGTATGCTTGAGGACAAACATCCTCTAAACATGAGATGCATGGACCTAACCACCGGGCTGTTGGCACGTCTGCTGTTTCAAAACTAAACTCTGCTGACTTTCAAAGCGCATCACTGTTATCCTCTCTAAGTGGTGGCGTAACAACTGTTCTTTGCTTGTGAATCCTTTATAATTATGAATAAACGGGAGGTGAAAGGAGAAACAAATATTTGTTCTTTTCTCATATTAAAGAAAACAGTAACTGTAAATCTGTGAATGACACTCTCTGAGCCAATGAAAATGCTCAAAAAATTACAAAGCTAGCTTTATCCCCTGATTGAAAAGAGGTTTTGTCCACTGTCAGAACATTAACAGCAAACTCTGGCCTACCTGGGCCATGTCCTCATGTTTGCTCCACTTCACAGAGAGCAGCAGTTTTGGAAGAGACTGGGGAAAATTCTCCCTACAGTCGTAGCGTAGTGTCCAGATCAGATCCTTCTCATTTTCACAGAGCTGAGATAGGGCATCACGCTCCATGATCTCCTTCAGCTCGATGTGGAACTTCTTACCCCCACGGCCCTGAGACAATCAAAGACAAATCAGAGTAAGATCAGCCCAGTAGATCTAGGGATAAAAAGACAGATAGATTTGAAACCTGAAATCTGAGTGAAAGTGTATTTCAAACACAATAGTATACAAAACCACAGTACACAAAATAGAAGCTATAACACAATACACAATTCTCAGGCACTTGATGACTTGGTTTGCACTTATCAAAAGAGCAGGGAAAAGTTCACACTAAATTGATCTCAGTCATTCCCCATAAGTCACTACTGCCTACGCTAAGAAGGTTGTTTTTGCTGGTGGTTGTTCAATTTCTTGCTTTGTTAGATTGTGAACAAGTAAACTCAAAAAGTTATGACCAGATTTTGAGGAAATTTTCGGGGATTTTTAGTCATGGCACGAGGAAGAAGTGATTCCATTTTAGTGGCAATTCAAATACAGGTGTGGATCCTGGGATTTTAAAAATTTCTTTACAGTGTGGCAAAGGACAGTTTTCCACATTTTGAACAACTCGCCTGACAGTTTTGAAATTGTCTTGGCAGGTGTTAGTTAATAATCCAGCAGATTCATAAATATTAATATTAGCTATTAGCTCCTAATTACCACTTAACGTCCTACAAATTACTTATTATTTACATATTATCTTTTTAAAAAGACAGTTTTAAGAATTTTCTTATATGACAGTAATTTTAAAAATGCATATATTTGTATACTTAATTATCAAAAATATCAAGTCATGGCTATCATATTTATAAACGATTATATACAAATTAATATCTTTACAATATATAAGTATCCACAAATTTTTCAATATGTCAACTCCAATGTTTGATCATTTAGTTTATTTTTTTGTATCTATATCTACACATTGCAAAATTGGACACAAACTTCCAATTTTGCAACGCTGTGCACTACCACAAAAGGAGCCATGAAATATTAAATAACAAAAAATACACACAGTCAATACCCTAAGGTGCTCAAACAATGTCCTCCTTAAACATTATGAAAATGAGGTAAAATGTTAATGGAAATGTGAGATGATGATAAGTGGCAGTGGACACTGTTTGATCCACAAGATGGCAGGACTGCATCAGATAAAGACATTCTTCTGCTTTCATTGCAGCTCACCACTGAGTATAAACCACAGACACCCGACAGTAAGTTCTATGCAAACTGGTTCAACTGGGACACAAATGCTTTTGGCAGCCAACTATAACACATTTACTTAAAATGATATAACTGCTATGGTGATCCACATTTGAAGTGAATTTTTACAGCTTTTATATTTAAGGAAAAATGTGCTTATTTTTACTAATGCATCAATAAACAAAAATGAATAACATTTCATCACACCAGGTGCTAATCAATGGTTTCACCACACATACCCATGTTAAAGGGGTTCGTTCAGGCATGCCCTCTACATAGCACAAGATTATGTAACAGTCTGTAACACACCCAGAGCACCGAGTTTGTATCCGAGGGGCCGAGGTAGGAAAATGGACTATAATCTGATTAGCGTCCTGCTAGTTTAGTAAAGGATTGAAATACTTTTGCTGCTACACCCTGCCAAAGTGATAACAAAGGATTTCCAAGGAAAGTAGCAGTGTGTATACGTGGAGCAGAGGTGTAAGACTGTGAGTATGAGATGAGAGTGTGAGGAGAGACTGAAACAGTTTCCTTGCAGTTCAATTTTAAACAAACAAACCACAATGATTAAATTAATGAGTACAAAACCTTTGACAAGCATTAAATGCCACTGAACATCACTTACTATGGGTGCACTGTCGCTTGCTCTGGCAATCTCTGCAGCTTTTTCCAGTATCTGTTAGAAAAGGCATCCCAATTAGTCAAGTCAGACTTAATTTAGCACATTTTATACACAGGAAAGGAAAACACATAAAATGTATTTCATAGTGCCAAATAAGAGCATGTGTTATGTTGAGATACTTCACAAAAAGAGCGGGTCAAGACTGTACTTTTAAGGTGTTTTTATTCTCAACTTTCCTCAGTGCTCCAAGTTTCTCTCTCTCTCCCTTATGATTTCCATTCTGTATTCTTTCAAATGTATTAAGGACAAAAGAATACTCACACAACATTCAAATAAACATTTAATTTAGCTAAGTGTCAAAGGAATAAGATCAATGCCAGATCTTGTGAAATCATCTTGTTTGTTCTAGAATATGAATCTTGTTCTCTCTAAATGAAGTGTCTCAAGTTAACCAGTTTAACAGTGGTTGCTGTTTCTTCTTCTAAAATAGAGGTGTGAATAGTGTACAAGTATCAGTCAGAAGACTGTAAGATAGGTGTTTCTGAGCAGTTGTAAGCAATTCAACCCTTCTGAAACTCAGAAAATAAACAGTACTAGATCTGGATTTCTCTCAGCTTTCGTCAATCTATTGAAAGAAAGTTACAGATCCTAGTCCAGAAATTTTGCAAGTTGTGACACAATGCATAGCTGTGTGCTAATGTTGTATCTGTTAAGTTGTATTTATCATAGCATGGGGAGGTATCAGGGAATATTCAGTGTAATTTGGATTTTGATTAACTCAGTGTAGAATTTCTTTATTGTATTAAACAATGGTGTGTGTTAATTGAGCACAGCTACACATTTTTCAAACATCTATCCCTTCAGTCAAACCTGTCTTGTTGTTTCCTTGAGACTGCTTCCTTACCATTCTGTTTTGGAAGTTTAAAGCAGAACTACACATATATTGGTAAATTTGCCTGTATCTGCATCACTATTGTCAAAAACAGGTTGGGGATATCAACAAACATGTTAGATATTGGCAAAAATCCAACACTGTGCATTTCTAACATTAATCCACAGTCAGTACAATATTTAAAAATAAATCCAGATTCGAGGAAACCTCAAGTAGACCCACTATGTCAAAAGCCCATATTCACTCATACAGAGCATAAGTAAGGCTGACCACGTCCTCTCACGATAACAGCCACCACTGTATCATCACTATAGATACCATCATGAAGAGCACTAGGACACTGCAATGGCAAATTCATCCTCAGGCACGGTGTTAAAAAAAAAGGCCAAAAAGGTATCACCAAGCTGTACAGAAGTACAAGAAAGATTTCAGACTGAACAGGTATGCATCCTTCCCTGCAGAAACTATAGATTTAAGCTCACTGGTGTATCCAGATGTTTGCAAGGAGGGATATTTGAATGAGTAGGACTATGAGCTGTCTGACCTTATCAAAGGGAGGGAAGATGATGGGGTGTGACGAGTACTCTGGGAAGTGGATGTGCAGTGCTGTAGCGTTCTCAGTGTACGGGTTGGTCTGAATGGTTCCTATGGGATTCAGCATCTCTTCAAGTTCATCTGAAGGAAAATGATACATGAAAAGATGAGTTCAACGCAAGGTTACGAGCACAGGAGAATAAGAAAATGGTAATACACTTAACACAATATTCTAAAGCAGGGATGGGTAACTTATGATACCTACAGGGCCACTGTCAGAGAGAAACATTTTTACAAACTGTGGGACATTCTCAATAAGTCAATATAATAACTGAATGGTAAAAGCATACACAAAGCTTTCTCCAAAACTAATTTTCTAACATTTGCATTTTAAGCTCAAATGAAAACAGAAATGGTCAATTCAATGAGTTCAGTACAGAATTAAAGACAATTCAAGAGTATATTACAGTTATATTCCTCGTTTCAAATTAATTTAGTCGTGCTTTAAAGACAGGGTTTTACATAGACAGTCACAACCACTTTTTCAATTTATAGTTGCAAAGAGCAAAAGGATTTATTAGAAAAACAATATATTTTTATTTTCACAAATACTTGTATTCTACAGTCTGATTTGTTAATGTTGTTTTTTGTCTTCCAAGCTCAAATTTCTAATTGGCAGCTTTTGTAATATTGTCTTTATGCCTTCATTATGTTGATATTTGAAATCAATCAGTGTATGGGGTATCTTTTTCTTACATTTCCTTTCAAGAAATTTTGAGCAAAATCATATCATAAATATGATTTATTCTTTTCCTCTAATTCCCAGATAATTTTAGACTGTGGGCAGTTTTGACATTATTTTTTTATTTTGTGTTTATAATGCATACTGACAGTATATCTTGTGTTTAATTTCTATGCACCACTGCTAATTGTCTGAAATTACATTGTTTGCACTGCCTGTCTTAGATGAGACACTAAATATATATTTTTTTCCAATACGTTTTTTTTTTTTTTTTTAAGATAAAGGTTGGAAAATATATATAACAATGGTTCATGGAATTTAAGTACTCAAAAGAATTGTATGTAGATAATAAAAAAACTAAAATACATTATTTTTTCTTTGTTAACAGTGACAATTACAATGTTAAAACAAAAAATACATATTTTAAAAGGAACATAAAATTTCATAACATATATTAAGAGCCAATCTATGATCATTTTATGCTGCAAGTAACTTTTGCATGAAGTTTGCGGCCAAAACAACTACGACCACTTTTAAATAGCTTTTCTTCCCTTCTATATAAACTAACTGTATGCATGAAACAAAAACTGGGATTTACTATTCTGTAAATACGTCTTCTGGAGATCACTTTTTTGCAGAATAGAGTTCTCAACTTAAAACAAGGACCAGCCAGGTCAAACAGAGCTGACAGTGCGTCTCCCCCTCATATTTTATTATTGTTCTGATTGAGGGCACCATACCAGAGAGGTTTTGATTCTGTGCATTTAAATATGTGAATAATAATGCTGTTTGGAGGCACTCTTTGAATTTGCTGTTGGTATCCTGGCTAAACCATCTTTCTGTTTTTTAGACAGTTCTGAAATAAGGAGATGATCAACTTATCAATATCATGTAGGCATGAGTATGTTATACCAGGAAATGAGGACCAGCAGTGCAGGATGATGTCCCCGGTCTTGAGCTGGCCTTTGTAGTCAAACACCATGGTGTTGACCCAGGCTATGGGGTAGTGCTGGATCACACAGAAGAAACAAAATAAGATTACCCATCAGTCTGTGATGTTATAATGATGCTGCCCTGATTTGACCTACAGTTACCTATGGAGTGGCTTACCACTTTCCCTGCTTTGCGGATGGTCTGGTACTTGTTTATGTGGGAGTTTTTGGTGGACTTCTGCTTCTTGACTTTATCCATTACAGCATAGATAGCAAAGCAGAGGCGGGTCATGCGCGGCAGGTCGCAGACAGAGATGTCAAACTCCAGCGTGCTGTCTTTCCACGTGTGGTCTGAGCGTCCACAGTTGCTTTCGCTGCTCACAGCTGGCTTGCACAATAGCTCGGTGCCATGAAAGAGCCCTGCTCTCACCTGGACCTAAGAAGCAAAAATTATGCAGTGTCAAACTTTTGTTAAGTCTGAAATGGAAACCTGACTTGATTTAACAATCATGGTTAAAAGACTAGATGAGAAATTGGATTTATATCACTGATGAATGTGTCTCATTGTTTTCTTTTTAACAGAGACAAACAATTCTTCAAAGGATATAAAAAAGCCTTGATTGGGCATTAATTACTAACATCGCTAAAGTCGATATTTTTGTTTACTTCCAAAATTTCTGAGTGTCTGTGTTCAAGTCAATAAACGGAGAAACCTGACCAATAAGTTTCAAAAATAGACAAATAAACAGCACAGAGTGGACTTCGGATACACAAGCAGTACTTCTTTGTAAGCTGTATTTATTGCTGAAAAAAATGAACTCCACAGTAATAATTCATCATCTCTCATATGCCTGGTGGCTCAGCATCATAGATACGACAGTGGTTACAAATAAAATGTTCAAATTTATCCGTAGCTGTGTCTGAGAGATGATGCCAATACAAAATTAGGCAAATAAGAGCCAAAGAAAGCCAAATAAATATCAGCCTCTTTGTTTCTGATAACACTTCAAGTGAAGAAAACAACAAAAGACTGAAATTGCCCTCAAAAATTTAAATAACTTTACTAAGGGTAAGGGGCTTTCAGATAGGAAGCTAAGGGAATAGCATGCACCTGCATACTGGTTTGCATATTTGTAAATGTTTGACATGACTTGTGATGTAGAAGTTGAAAACCTGCATCAACAAGAGGGGCTTTTGGTTTATTCTATAACAGAGTTTGATGACTGGGTTCACATTTGCACAAGTGAACCAAGCCAAAAGACTCACTCCTCTAAACGATCAAAGTGTAAAAGCAGCCTTTGGCGCTAACCTAAAGCATTTAGTATTCAATTTTTCAGAGTCGTGCAGCTCAGTCAGAAAGGCATTTGGGGGAATGAGTCTACTCACCATTTGCACTGTCTCCAGTGGTAGTATCAGAAGTGCAAATGGTGGGGAGAGTGGGGCACATGGACTGAGCTGGGGGCAGGAAGGCTCTGGGTGTGTGCCTCTGCCTTTGTACGTATGTAGAGCATGTGCAGTGTTACACTTTCTCAGGTACATCTTAAGCTGTATCGCACTGAAAGTTGACATGGGTATCATGTCCCTAAGCGTTAAGGTCTTGTGGCATAATGATGACAGATCTTTGTTGTGGTGCTAATAATGGTGTGAACAAAACAAAAAGACTGCGGCATTAAAACATTTCCCTCCCACCCTTTGTGGTGCCAGCAGGTGCCCAAGTTGTCACCAGACATGAAAAGGTTTTTCCTTTGCATTTTCAAAAGCACACTGCGTTCACACAGAGACGGTGAGATAATGATTCCCGTTTACACGAATCCGTGAGAACGACTGAACACGGTAGCATGCATGCCAGGCCTGTAGTTGGCGATGTAGGTCTGTTAGTGATGCGTCTCCACTGGTAAGAGTACTGACATAGCAAATCCACATTTTGTTGGAGGAGCAATATTAAACCTAGCACTGTTAGCAGCACACATGTTCCTTGGTAGTCGGCCATAGCTGTTATTGTTGTTGTTCCTAGGTGGGCGCGCTACCTTTATCTGAAAGAGTACTGCACATGCACCGCATGTCCCTGTTTTCCCTGACAACAGCAATTTGTGTTTACACAGAGACGATAAGAAAAAGGTTTTCAAAACTTTTCACCTTGACCCCGGTTTCAAAATTTTGCAGAATCAGGCATTCTGGGCAGCGTTCTTGTGTAAACAGAAGGCACAAATTTGACAAAAGCTCTCTGTTTTCATTGTTGTGTAAATGGGCCCTAATAGGTCTCATTCCCGCCCCCCCGCCAATTGAGCTACCAGTGTCTCATCTTCAGTTCATTGTCAGTCTGCAGAGTGTAGACTTGGATGAATGGAAAGTTGTTAGCCCTTTTCACTGCGCCTTTACCAAAAAGTGCTGTTATCTTACACCTTGAGGCCCTGTTTACACAACTCCGTTTTCGGCCGAATTCAAAGAGTTTTGATTGTGTTTTAGCCTCCCGCTTACATGAGACCAGTGCCCGGAGTGCTTGAATCCGCAAACTTTTGAAACCAGGGTCCAAGGCGGAGAGTTTTCAAAATGCATCGCCACCCGGTCTCATGTACACAGAATTCATCGTTTCAGGGGGAAACGCTGACGTCTACGCATGCGCAGCACTCTTTCACATGAAGGCTGTGCGCGCATACCAGGAACAACAACAGCTTCGGCCGTCTACCGAGTAACATGTGTGCTGCTTATCGTGCTCGGTTTGTTATCCAGACAAAACATGCAGACAGATTTGTCGTCCCGACAGATTTGTTGTCCAGACAAGAAACTCCTGCGTCTTCGTGCGTCCACTCGCCCTTGTTGTTTGTGAAAAGTTTTTCTTCTTTGTATGTGTGTCGTAACAGCGCTGTTTCTCTGCAAACCTACATCGCCATCTACTGGACTGGCATGCACACTACAGCGTTTTCAGTCGTTCTCGAGTCTCCGTCTAAACACTGATCGTTTTTGAAGACGCAAAGGAAAAACCTTTGCGTTTCAGGTGAGAGCGTCTCCGTGTAAACAGGGCATTAGACATTCATAATAATTCTGTGAGGGCCTAACGTCAGTGTCAGTTCACACTGTAATGCAGCCTGGAGGTGTGTGACACGGGACATGTCCCCACCTACACACAAGGGCACTGGCAGCGCTCCTGTCACCAGGTGAGTACGCGTGCTTTGTCCTGGTGCCTCCCTCTCTTCAACATTAGGCTTCTGATATTACCTCTAGAGATCAAACATATTGTGGGCAACTCATTCCCCCTGTTCTGTCCTCGTGATGTTCACAGTGAAGGCAAAGTGTCACAGGGTGTAAACATTATGGTTTGAAATGGCAGCGTGAATGGGGCTGATGACAATAAAGCACTGGGCCCACATGGGGAAGGTGGCCTTAAAGGGGCAGGGGCTCCAACAGAGTGTCTCAGACAGACTGAGAATACAGCATACCCTATGCTGTATTCTGTGAAAATACCCTAGTAGTCATCAAAAATGAATGAAAGAACCAGATTTAAGGAAAAAAAAGACCTCTCTAAATTCAAGCCAGTCTGTTTTCATAGACTATTACAGTGTGGACTGACCGACCGTGTAAATGTGTTACTACTGTAAATGTAAACTGTGTGAGAGAGAAATGTTTGTCTTCTGAGGGCAGTGACACATTAACATGACCGTTCAAGGATGTGGATACAGCGGGATTTTACCTTGGCAGTCTCCTCCGCGTTCACCTTGCTGCCTTTAACCAAGACAATCTTAAAGGGGCTCGACACACCCCACACACAGGTCTGTACTTGCTGCAGAGGAAAAGTGAGAGGAGAGAGAGACACTTTAGTGAGCAACATCAGCATAATGCACTGTAAAAATATGCACTCCTACATGCTGCTTCTTCACACCCACCACTTCCCGGCTGGCACACAAGCACACACTCATACGCAAACAAACAACGTGGGGGGTCAGGCAGGTCAGTCTGATGTCAAGCCAAGTGGATTTGCAAGGGTCAGCATTCGGCAGGAAAAATAGTGTCACATGACCTCTGCAGTGACTAACTAGCACACTTCCTGCTGTCTGGTGCCAGTGTGTGAGTGCATGTGTGATTCGCCCCCTTGTCAGATAAGAGACTATATTTATGTCTGCTTCTACTATTACATGCAAAAAGAAGAGCTTTCTGTTTGAACGGTCGCATCACAAAAACAAACTAGTCCTTGTTTCAATCTGGCTTTGATCGGAACAGTTATCAGCCAACTTCCTCCTAAATAGCGGTGATGCATCACATAACAGGTTTCTGTCCTGAAAATACACCTAATTTCCTATCACAGACACTCTGGTGTGGTTTTGTGTAATAAAGTAACAAGGTAATGATTCATAAAATGATTGACACCCATTATTAATTTGTAGACTGTTAAATCACCGGGGAAACGACGGTCAGCATGGCAGCAGGCAATTAAAACCCTCAAGAGACTGGTTAACAGAAGCCAATTAAATTCAACCTGACATTTAAAAAATGTCCGCACACATCGAGGGGTGACGTCGCTGTGCACCTGTTGGTAGCAGCAGCAGCATCACAGGGCTGGCAATGTTTTCTGACACTGTGGCACATTTTAGAGAGGCGGTGAGGGGTCTCCCTGATCAAAAACAGGTGGCAGCTGCAGAGCATATGTTTACTTGATAAAGCTGAACACCTGCTTCACTCAGAGCAGGTGAATCAGTCTAACTGTAGAGTTTACTATCATGAGAAAGAATGAGCACCACTCAGCAAACACTGGCAGATATTACAGTCAGATGCTTTATCCAGAAAAGATCCCTGTCCAATGTTTGTCCAGGCAAATATTGAGAGGAAAGTTAAACACACCAGTTACTGGCACTCAGATCAAGTAAGTAAAAAGGTTAAAAAATAATTAAAAAAAACCCCAAACAAACATCAAGTTAAGCATCTGCTGATTCATTTGACAAAAACCTTTGAGTGGAAAAAAATCTATTTCAGAAATTTTGATTCATCTGTTCGTGGGAAAAGGCCTTTTATAATGCAGTGTTATTAGATAAAGTGGTACCCAAAATGGTAACTAAAGTTCGGTAATACATGCCAGAGACAAATTATAATTATACATCATATCTTATTCAGTATGCTAGTGCCAACCACAAAAAACTAAAGACCTCTTTATCATACTATCTCATGTAATACTACCTCAGTTTAATTTTTATAAACAAAATACAAAGATGGCAAATTAGGGCCACTCTGAAGAGAACGAGAAAAAGGAATTTGTAATTTTTCAAGCAAAAACCTATAATTTTCAGATTAATGAATGTTGATTCATGCGAAACCAAGAACAGAGTTAATTTTGAAATTTAAAAACTCCTTAATTCATGCAAAAAACTCATCTGCAGAGTACCAAATGTTTGTACTGGTAGACAGTATTAATGCGTGCCGTTTTCCTTTAAAACGTACCAACTTACAAAGATGTCTCCTCAAAGTCTAAATGTATAGTAAATGACAATGATGACTACAAATTATGATAATTCTGGACTAAAAACACCAGGGTTTCCTTACTAATTAGTTTAGTTTAGTTTATTTCGGTCACTTTAAACATGAAATCTCACTTACAAACATTAAAGTGAGAAATTGCAAAGCAAAGAAGTGTTAAGTTAGTGCATTAACCCCAAACAATCAACAAAATAATGACAAAATAACACAACAAGACCAAAAAGTTGAAGGCTGAAGCCTTAGCTTATTTCGAGAACCCTTTTCAAATTCATAATTTACTCAGCTTCCTTTAGATTGATAGGAAACAATAATAAATGCACATGTATCCAAACTCTGGGACACATTTTGTGCTCACACCACAGTTCTGTACTTTACAATCATCGTTTGTTTAAGCAGTTTTTTGAACCTACCATGTGTTTGACATTCTTTCATTTCTATGTCTAATCCATTCCACAGACTAACTCTATACACTGAAACGCATCTTAGTTCAACATTGGTTCTGCTCTTTGTTTTTGTGAACATACAACTCCCCCTCAGTTCATACTCACACACTCAAATCTGAAACAATCTCTGGATACTGTCTGGTAACATCTTATGGTATGCCTTGTACATCAGTGAAGCTATCCTCAGATCCACAAGTTCACAAAATTTTAGAGCTTGTAGCTTTATAAATAATTTGTGTGTTCCAGTCCAATCAAAAGTATAAATTGATCATACTTCCAACTTCAGGCATGATACATCTGGTGTGATTTTTTTGTCAGTGCAATGAGCTATTTTATACTTCATAATATATATATTTTTTAATTTGGTTTCTCACATATGTATGCCTTCTTCAATTTTAAAATTTCAAGTTTCTATCTGTAAAATTTACAACCTTTGACATTTCTGAGTGTGGTTTCCTTAAGTATTCTTTACATTATAATCCTAAAATATAAATGTTTTTTAATCAGAAATGTAAATATTAATGTTCTTTAACTTTCTATAGAGACCCTGATACTCCATTGTCCAGTACATTTTTTCTGAGTCACTGGGTTGTATTGAAACCTAATTTTTTCTTTTTTTTGGTGTCAGTAAACAAAAATATTATTATATATATTTTTTTACTTCTTCTATTTATCTGGTTTCCATAAACAACATTAAGCTTGGCACTACTGTGAGAAAGATGTATATGTCTGGGAAAGTCTCCATGTGAAAATCATTTCATCTCAAAAAATGATAAATTCTTGTCAAACCAGAAGCTCCAGTAGTAGATATCCTAAATTGCTTACTGTAGGAGTGAAAAATTAGGGCTAAAAATCTGTCTTGTTGCTGTATGAATTTTGTTCATCAGAGCCTCAAATGCACATTATGTCATAGTATTATTGGTCAGCAAACCATCATTTTAAGTTGACTTTAACCTGAAAGTCTTTTCTTACCTACCAAAACACTTTATTTTGTCTAATGATATTTTCTAGCATGTAATTTTCAGGTAAAAATATAATTATGAAACCTGGACTAAATTTGCTGTGGGAAATATCTATCACTGGGTCTTGATGTAATAAACACAGCAGAGGCGACAGATCTGGGAAAACAAATAGACCTCCCTGTGGTTTCTATTATGTTTGTCTCTCTGTGCCTCTGTATTTCAGCCAATGAAGACTCAAAATACAGTTTGTTTGTTCCTGTGTGTTCAATGATAAATAAAGAAAAAACACAAATAAATACCACAACATAGAATGAACACAAAAACATGTGCTAGCCTACTGACCGTGGGGACTCTTCTCTTAGGAGGTAGTGGCAGAGGTGGGTTGGAGGACTTGCGGCTGACAATGGCTCCGATGGCCGAGATTTCCCTGTCAAACATGGCCTTAACAGTGCTGGTGTGGACCAGGGTGAGGTGTGGAGGCTCCTTGGCTTGCATGCATGTTCGGATATACTGCAAACAAAAAGGGACAGAAAAAATATTTCCATCTATAAGCATAATTGTTGCACAAAATGTATAAGATAGTGTGATTCAGATTGACCGTTAATTTGCTCACTAAGGGCTTTACGTTTGAGTCAGTCTTTATTACTCAGGTTGACAAAGCTGGACCTCATACCTCTTTGCTGATGCCTGCCTGTTCTCTCAACTGCTGGAAACAATGTACTAGCTTTTTGAAGGCAGACCTCTTCCTGTTGTCTTTATTAAGTCAAATTTATCACTCTGTTGATTACATGTAGTAAGAGAAAGCCAAATGACTCTTTCTATACGGACATTGCACTGTGCTAGAAGTATAGTGTGCAGGAAATACACTGAGCATTTAAGTTTGTCCATGTTTTCATCACTCAAGCTAAAAGAGAGAGGCTACGACATATCACTTTCTTTTAGCTGTGCACGGCAAATCATAATACAGCGGAAAGGTATGCCTGCACATTAATTTAATCTCATTTAAATGTTTACAGATCAAACTGTTTCAACCAGTGGTCTTTCTTTTGTTTAAGCTTTTAGTCAGTAGTGAAGTCAACAAAGGGAGGGTCCATGTAATTTGCTGAAAATGGGCAATATCAGAGCATCCTGCCGAGAAGAGGCAGACATACCTGCTTCAAAATATTGATTATCCCCTGGTGTATGCAAACTCAGACAAGGCCTTCATGTGTCCCAAGAAAAAGGAAAGTTTCGACAGCACAGACTGGCTCTCACTCTTCACAGTTCCAAAAGAGCCAGCAGAACAAATTATATAAAGAGTTAAAACAGCAGTTTATTTGACCTGTAGGTGAAAACTATGTAACTAAAGTCCAGTTGCACTGTCTGGTCAAGCTTTAACCATAGACTGACTTAGAGTAACGTGAGAGTCTTTGCTGTGTAAAAAAAAATGAGATTGATTTTACAGTGTGTTGTATTTTTTATGGTTTGACATCAACATGAGCGTCACAGTGATGGGAAAAGGTAACAATAAAAATATTTTTTAAAAATCATTTCCGTGACGATCTTGTACTCAGCGAGGGAAAAGGAGAAAAAAGGGGTGCCTTTCGTGTGTACTTATTCTTTATCTGTCTGTGACTTACTAAATGCATTTGCCTTATGCACTAACAGCTCAAATAATGACCTTAATAAAGGAGTGAATCTGTAGCATGAGTTAATTTGCCAGCATTCATCATCATAACAACCTCATCTGACACACTCCATGCTCAGTTAGTTCAATTTTAGGACACTCTTAACAAGACCTTACCTCAGATTGTCTTTACATGACAAACCTGTTGCTCTACGTGTTATTAATGTGTAATTAACTTTAAGCCCTGTAAAAAAGCACCTGCTTTCTATTATGGAACCATTCATTATTAGTCAGGTCAAAATGTGGCTGTCTGACTTTAAAAAATTAACACATAAAGAGAAAAAAATCATAAAAATATTTAAGATCAAAAGCAAATACTTTTCTCAAAAAAAGTAAAGTAGCAGTACATATTCACTGAAAACTACTAATACAAAAACTTTTTAAGTCCAAGCAAATGAATTGTAGGACTATCAAGTGTGTTAAGGAAACAGAGAAAAACAAGCACACCTTTACATCGGAATTGATGAAACCATCCAATACCAAAAAACTGTGACTTTATAGTTGTTTGGATTTTTACTAAATAAGTGTGATGAATTTTTAGTACTCTTTTTTGTTAGATAACTGTGCAGAAATACAACTTTATGCTTTGTATAGGGTTAGACGATTTAAAGTTCCCGTGTCCTAGTCTGTTTGACTATTCACATCATATCTTGGGTGATTTGATATGACTTGGAAAAGAAAATTAAAAATGTTGTCTCTGTAGAGGATCAGATTTGGCCCTTTTTTCATCCCCTTTGGAAAAAAATGGATCTGAGCAGGTGGGGAGGCTATGAGCTCTGCTCTTGGCTACCGGATATTTGATTGAAAATAGTTTAAGAGATGTTACAGAATAAAACCCTGGAAGTAAAAAACTGACATCTTAAAGGACATTTTCTTTAAACAGGCACAGCCCATTTCTCCGTAAACCAAGAGTTTAGTAAAAGGTGTCATGTTATTCTGCTCCAAAAGCCTCTTCTAACAACAGCAAAGCAAAGAAAATTGATTTGGGAGGACATGGCACCTTTAAACCAAATTTTTCTCCAACCCAACAGTTAGAAGGTATTGGAACCCATCAGTAGCAAAATTGTCTGTTTCATCATTAGTGGAGCGCCATAGTGAACTACAAACGTTTGGGAAAGATTTAAGACAGCCTGACACACACAAAGTCTAGCATGTTTGATTTTTGAACCTACCTCCTATGATTTATTCTGTCAAGACTGAGATGTTGACCTGTGAGTGCACAAAGCACTCTGCATGCCCAACAACCACAGATGTAAACTAACTGATTTATTGCCTTGAGATGGAACGATGAAGACAGAGGAGCAGTTTGTCAAGCTGTGACAGTAACGTCCCTGCTTTGTAGAGGGATAACCACAACAAACTGAAGCAGAGAAATTTTGGAGAGAAATAGCAGAGGTGCTTAACCTCTGTGAGTAACTGATAGCAATAAGCATGAACTAAAATCATAACGCCTAGAGAGACAAACAAAAGAATAGTGGTGTAATCGGAGTATGTTTGCTTGCTCTCTCCTGTGTTGCTTCGACTTTTGCCAACACCGTTGAATTAGCCGTAACATGGTCAGGCAGACCTGTGTAGTCCGTCATGTCTGTCAGCCAAGGCACAGCACAGTTTTCTTGCTCTGCTTTCACCTTATCTGACACAGTGACCACCTTTACAGACAAAAGTTATGACATGGTTTGACTTCCGCATTAGTCATCTCTTTTCTCCTCACAAAAGTGCTCGTAAGTTTATTCAGGTGCATAAACCCTCTGGCAAGCACACTTAACTGTTTGGCATAAGAATTAGGTCATCCAAAACTTAATGATACTTGGAGCAGAAAAAAGCGTCTAAAAGATTTTTGATATCCCAGATTAACACAAAGGTCATGTTTAAGTGAGATGACTTCGATTCAGGGAAAGCAGTTCCAGGGTAACAGACATTGAGAGCACCTTGTAGAAAAAACAAAAACACTGAAATGTGTTATTAAAAAGTATCCTTGCTGTCATTTCTTAGCAGTATCACTTAATAAACAATGTGTTGATAATAAATATATGTTAGAATATGCCATGTTTTCTTTCTAAATACACACATCATCATGAAGATGGTTGCCCCTGTCTGTTTTGAAACATAATTAATGAGCACATAATCACTCACACATTCAACATATACATCAAATAAGATTTTCTTGCCATCAGCTGCCATTGGCAAGTATTCATTTCAGTTTAAAGCAAAGTTTTTCACAAGACTCTCAAATTTTTCTCTATGTAATTATTGGACAGTCTTTGTGATGTTCTTGTCATATTTCTGTGTTAGTGTTTAGAAAAAGTCTTCATCAAATATGCTGCCAGGTGTCTCTCAATCTAAAAAACAACAAAAGGTAACCTGTGGATACACACTGCAAACTCTGCTCACCTCAGCTGGATACTTGCTGTTGAACTGAGAAATCTACTAAACATCATACACCTACAAAACAGAGAGCAGAGAAGTCCCTCATTATGTAAATTTTTTTGAAATTCATTTTGGGATGACTCTTCGACTAAACCAGGAATAAACACAGAATACAGATTTTGTTGGGAATGGTGGATATGGCTATGTGTTACTAGGTGACAAAACATGCAGCCAATTGTAGAGAATAAACGTACTCCAATCGATAACTTTTAGTTATGTGACTGTGTGGAGGGTTGGAGGGCAAAAGGAGTGTATAGCCGACTGTGCAGAGCTGCTCTTGAATTTTGTCCCTTTTCACAACAACAGATGTTTTTACCACCTTAAACTGTAGAAGAACAGATTTACAGCTGTTAATGAGTTTTTGCCATTTTGGATCTTATTACAGCACCCTGGACATTAATGTAATGACTGAAACAGCACTATTCTCACCAAAACATGCACAGAATCCTTTACTCTACTCCACAGGCATGATAAAGACTATGATAAAAAGTACAGGACAGCTCTCAGTACTTAAGACTTGTTTGGATCAGGAGTACTTTTATTTTGAGAATGAAGAACATGAAATTATCCATCATTAATCGACCAGTTAACCCCCTCCAGGTTTTCTCTTTAAGATGGGGCTCTAGAGTTGTATAATTCAAGTTTATCTCAACATACATCTGTGCATCCAATTAACAAACAACTGCCTTTTATTTACATCCGTAGCAACAAACATGCTGTGTCTTGACATGGCTGCTACCAAAGAAAGACATGGGCCATTACAACTACATAAAGGAAAATTTTGGGAGGCTTTAGACACTATTGGACACATTTGAGATTATGTTGGTCCTCTAAAATACAAAATAAATTAGGGCTGAAAGCAACACTGAAGGGGCGCTCTCCTACTCATTGTACCTTCTGAGTGTCTCAGAAGCATAATAACAATTTTGTCAAAAGATTATCTCAGAATTAACAATCCAAATAAACTGAAATGAGGACTTTCACTGTTATTTCTGGAAATGATATCAACATAAAAGGTGACACACCTTTCCTCACAGACATTTGAAAAGATGTACTGCACAGTAACTGACCGTATATTGACCAAGGGGTTGATTTCCACAGAGGTACTCCAGACAGTGGCTGACCCTCAGTATGTACTGACCCCGCCATGCCTCCTCCTCGGGCCCATGGGTGGTCAGCCACTTCCTAACAGCTTGCTCCATCAGCTCAGTGGGGGTGCAGGACGATGGCACCAAGAGACTGGCTGAGTCCTGCAAGACAAGATGAAGACACAAGAGACAGAGGGAATGACTCTGGTGTTTTCTTTATATCCAACCTTAGAGTGAAATCATGGAGAAATTACATCCAAGCATCACTTGTTTAAATTAGTGAAACTGAAAAATGTAGTGAATAATTCTGGAAGCAAATGCCAAGTAAAGGAGAGAAACTGTGACAGGTGAGCAAGATGAAGAGTGAACTGTCAGTCGAAAGCGGGAACGAGGTGTAATTGCAATAATACAATGCAACAATGAGTTTTAATGCTAAATTAAACAGCATTATTTTGTGGTAGGGTTAATTCCATTGCTCCATTCCACTGGATAAGTTTGGAAGGTGTTTATTTTTCTTCTTGCTGGATTGCTAATTCTGTGCCAAGGTTCATGTGCTTTATTTACTATTTGTTGTCTTCATGATAAATCAGTTTGTAAACCTCTGTTTTTAAAAGTGCTATAAAAAGTTATAATAATAATAAAAATGACAATAACAATAACAATAACCATAATAATAATAATAATAATAATAATAATAATAATAATAATAATAATAATAATGATATCATTATTATTATTAGTAGTAGTAGTAATAATAATTTAAAAAATAATAATAATAATAATGTGTCAAACTGCTTGTCAAATCTCTTTTGTTAACTTAAGAAATGTTTTGAAGTTATGGTTGATTCCAAAAAGTGAGATATACTTGCAAATTATTTTTTTGTTGTTTGCCATCTGTTATACTCTTGAACTGGTTTATGTCCAAAAGAAAATGAATTAAAGAGCAATACAAAACAGTAGTTGTGGCTCAGACTCTGACCCTTTTTGACTGGGTTCAAGGTTGTTAAGAAATAGACACTTCAATATTGCCAAGCACTACGATACCACAGACTTTTAACAGTATTAAAAATATCTAAGCTTACAAAACATGTGTTGGTTGAAGTGTCTGTTTAAGTTGTCCATCAGTATCACCTATCAGTGAGTGAATGGTGGGTACTGAAGTGTAAAGGGCTTTGAGTAGGAAAGATTGAAAAGCACAATATGAGCACATTTACCATTTACCACTTTCATTAAAGGGATAGTTCTTTTTTTTTTTTGACGCAGAACCAGCTGCAAACAGGGAAGTATTGTACCAAATACAGGGGTATTTCCTCCGCCTACAAGAACTCCCATCAAAAAATGATACCACAGTTTAGGAGTACGCTACCTCTAGGTGAGCAGCACTCTGAAAGTCATGCTGTGAACACTACCAGCACAAAAAGCAGTTGTGAAAATAATCCTGTAAAATGAGTGAATAACCAAATACTGGGTGTTCAAGATTTATATTTTCATTGCAGTGGTATTGAACTGAAATTAACATAATTTAATTTTATCAAATAACACAAATTCCCCTTTAACTAAACAAAATACAGATGAAACCCCATTTAAATAAAATAAAATAAAATAAATAAAAAAATAAGTTATCATGTGGTCAGAGTTACTATTGGTGCTCCTTACTTTAAACAGTCTTTCCTCTGATTATAAGACATAGCAACAGGTCTTATGGACTCATCTGACCCCAGATGAAGTAAGAAGAAAAATCAATGATATTTCAACCAAAAATAAACTATATCAACATCAAATTGTCTTACCCAATCTTGTTTGAAATATATTTAGACATATGTTCGTTACTTGTCATATTTACCGACCATGCCCTTCTGTATTGTTTTCTGCATATCGAAGAATTGATATGAACTTAAGGGGATAAGTCTGATAGTGTGCTCTGACAGTGATTGGATGGTTGCAGGTCCAGCTCCGGTTGTCACATGTCAATGTTTCCTTGGGCAAGACTCTTTTCTTCAAGTTGCTCTCACTGCTGCATCAGTGGAGAGTAGATGGGTGTGAAAGAGTGTGGGTGCGTGTTAGCTATTACTAATGGGCAACTTTCACCGATTCAGAATCATCACTAAAGCAGGGTCGACACAAGAATTTTCTAAACCTCAAGAGATTTTTTTTCTGTTAGAGACCTCACACATGAAAATAAAAAAATCAGGCATTGAAAGTTTTGATTGTACTGTGTGTGGTGTGCTCCGATAATCAGCACAACACACACATAATGATTCTGTCCCACCACTGATTTAGGACGAAGAGGAAGAAAACATGGCAACAACGATGAACGTATATGTCTATGGCAACAACCACAAAACACAAAACACAAAATAGGAGAGGACATATGAGAAGAGGAAATGATGGTGGTCTATGGACTATTTTTGACAGAAAAATCGCAAACTAAATAAAAGAAAAGACTGTCTCTAGAAAAATCCTTGTGAGAGCGTGAACACGTGAGCTGGTCCTTCGTTTCTGAGGTCCACCAAACTTTATGTTTATGTTTCAGATCGGCGAGCTTGTTTTTTATTTACAACTGCTTCCTTGTTCCTCAGTCAGCTCGTTTCTTGATTGGCTACATTCCGTTCCACGTCACAATTCACAGTCATGACTCGGGAGGTGTCGGCTTCCCCCACACACGAAGATTGTTGGTCGTAAATATTGAGCAAGTTTAATATTTACGATTGTCGGCCCCAACTCGTTTGGGAGCTGATTATCTGGACAAATTCACTCTTAACACAGCTCGGACCACAGGATAATCTTATAGGATAATCTTGTAAGACATAAGAAGAATTGGGCGTTTGCCGTCTTTGGTCGGGAAGGGGGAAAGACAAAAACAGGCCGGTAATCTTTATGTGTACACCCTGCTTTAGTAAAAGTAAGAGTGAATAGGTGTGAATGAATAGGTGTGACCCGTGGTGTAAAAGCTCCTTGAGTACTCAGAAAGACCACAAAAACATTATATAAGCTCAAGTTCATTTACCATTTAACATTCACCTGCCTTTAACTGACCAATGAAACCAGCAAACATATCTCATTGGGATTATAATGCACATAAATACTTCAGGGCAGTCAACCACACCACCATACTTCCTGTTACGTTGTAGGTAATTGTGTCTGACTCTCCAGTGAGACTTCCTGCCTGTGTGAACCCGAGCGCAGATGCACAGATGGTCCGTCTCCGAGTTTGTGTGTGAGCCTGTGACGCTGATCAAAACAGACCTACAGAGGTGTAGATGGACCTGACCATCTGCTTTTTTGATGAAATACCATTAAATCTTTGACAGAAGCAAAGAGATAGATGGCGAGAGACAAAGACAGATGGAAGCAGGCAGTCAGAGTTCTGAAGAGGAGAGGAATCATTTTAATCAGTGCAACGGTCCCTTGAGCTGCCATGCTAATGTGTGTGAGTGTGTCCGGGAGGATGGCATAATTTCTCTGATGATTTTGACCCACTTAGTGTTGTCACATGACTTCCTTTTTGGCCTCAGTCACGTGAGATTTGTGGAGCTGCCAACTTGGAGCAGAAAAAGACTGAGCTAAAGCAGCAAAGTCATATAGATGTTTTTACTACTAAAACAAAGAGGTTTTGTCTGCTGTGTTGATGTTGTAGAGGCCAACCACTTGTTCTTCAGAGAAACCTTTACACTCTGAAAAACTACCTATAAGACTTTTTGCAGCAGACTCTAAAATTTACAATTATTCTTCAGTTTAAAAGAGTCTAGAAATCAGTTGACAGTTACTAGATTCACCATTTGCAGCTGTGTGCTTCAGACTCTCACCTGAGACTGGTCGAAGTGGATGATGACTTTCAGGTCTACCTGCCGGTCGTTGACCCCGTCGGTGAGGGGCGTCCCTGCAGCAGACTCCAGCTGAGGGGAGAAGCAGGCCTGCAGCCACTCATTACACGTCATCATCTGAAATCGCTGCATCCTATCTTCACTGATACGTAACATCTTACTGCGGAAGTCCTTCACCTCTTGATCATTTATGGCATCCAGTTCGTGGAGACCTGAAGACAGTTAAAATATAATGCATTTGCAGAAGTGAATTAGAGTGTGGTACATTTTTAGAAAGAGACATTATTTGCAGAATCATTTCATGACTGCATCTTTGATATTGGAAAAATTTCCATTTAGTTATTAGGCATCCATTTGATGAAGTTCTTATGATATTTTCAGTTGAAGTTCATGAGTATGATCCTTTTATCCATTTTATCTATTTCTTCAATATTTAGGGCAAACATGATCCACTTTAATTAAAAATGCACAACAGTCTATTCCTTTTACACATGACTCTGCTTGGTCAACTCTGAAATAAAATGAAGCTAATGTGAGTGTGAATTGGTTGACAAAAATATTACATCAGCAGAAGAATGCCAAACAGTGCACTAAAAAAGTTGGAGTTTGAAGTGGTTAAAGGGAAAATTGACTCCTAATTACAATGACTGCCTATCCCGTTTTTAATCAGGTTTTTTAAGTGTCCTGGATTGTGTTCAGGGCATGTAAACGTCCTGGTTTTTGAAACTGGGACAAGCCCTAATCCTTAGTTGGAGAAACACTACCTGGACAACTCTTAAAAGAAAACAAGCCATTGTGGCATGTATACAACTACAGGTCTTTGCACACTGTGTCAGTTTTAATTGTTCAAAATTGTCACACGTTAAAAAAAGAATTATGCTCTCACAGGGCTACATGACAACAAGGCAGTGAGAGACTGCCCTCTGAAGTCAGGGCTCTTGTCTCTGATTGCTAGAAACACATCAGACGTCCATATTTCCAACACAATGCTGGTACTTTACTGCATAAGTATAAAACAGACAAAATTAGAGTGTTTTTGTCACGAAGTCTTAACATCACAGGCATTTCCTCAAACAAGATGTAGTAATCATAAACCTGGACGCACCTTGTCTTGTTTACAGAGATATAAATAACCAGAACCATATCCTGAGTACGACCAAAAAAAGAGTTAAGACTCATATAGGGCTGAACAATATATCGTTATCGTATCGATATCGAGATATGAACATTCAAGATATTGATATCGAAAAGCAACGATATAAACAAAATAGATTTCCCCCGCACTAAAACTGCACTTTCCACATTCTTTTGTATTATGATCTTTTTATTTTTCTGAAAAATGCTTGGTTTTCACCGAACCCGTAGTCATATTGTATCGTATCGATATCGAGATATCTGGCATGAATATCGAGATATGAAATTTTGTCCATATCGTTCAGCCCTAGACTCATACCAGGATACTCAAGTCCACTGGAACAAACTCTGTAAGTAAATTATACTTGCATTTTACCTAATTAGGGTCATTTTATGTTTTTCAGTTGATCAGACACCTGTGGCATCATAAAATGATTGATCTGCATTAAATTAGATATTGTAATACTACAGCATTGTGGTATGATAATTATTGTGAGCTCACACTGTTTCTACTGCAAAATCTTCTCCAACAGACCAAAAACATGCTCGCTGGGTTCATTAGTGACTCTAATTTGCCCCTCAATGTGTGTGTGAATGGTTGTTGGTCTCTCTGTGTGGCCCTGTGATTGGACGGCAACTGGTTTGGGGTGTACCCTGACTCTCCCTAATGTCAGCTAGGATAGGCTCCATCCCCCCACAAGCCCAAAAGTGATACGCAGTATATATAATGGATGGATGGATGAATGGATGGACGTATCTGATCTTATCCATCATCTCATCTTAAATTTCATATTTACTTATACTATGTTTTACAATGTATTGTGAATCAATATGCAATTTACTCCCCTTGTAATATTTCTCTTCTTGTGGATAAAATAACTATACTCTTAGTGTTTATATCATTTTAGTCTGTTAATACACTAAGAAAATAATCAAAGAAATGACAAACAAAATCCTTAAATATCTGTGCAACACTTCAAACACCTGCTAATATTGGACATGTAAGAAGAATTAAAAACAGTCTGAGGCAGATCTTCTAAATCTTCACACTGTTTGTAAATGCCAGAGGTCTGTTCTGTGCTTCAAGCTCTTTAGACTTATCTCTCTGCTTCCTGTTGACTTTTTGTTTCTGTGTTTTCATCACAAGGTTTCTGCACAATACTCTCTTGGTAATAAAAACATCATGCTGACATTTAAAGGCGTTTAACATTCATATGACCCTCAGCATTCAAAGAAGGACTCTGGACCACATTAGCCGAAGAAATACAAACACGACTGGCTGTGTGAGCGCTTTATGGTGTGTTTCTGTGGCACAGTGAAGTGCAGGCTGAAGTGTGCGTGTGTCTAACAGACATGCCTGTGGGGTTCCTCTAGAAAACACCACTTCACTCAGACAAAAGCCTTTAAAAGATCATGTCAGACCAAAGCGGAGAGGATATCGATAACGTCCGAGTCTGCTCCAGTTAGACTCGGAGACCCCTCACCTCTTTTTCCCAAGGTCTGCTGTGACCTCAGGACTGCAATAACCCCGGGTATCTCACTTACAAGACAGCACAAATGCATTTCTGAGACTTAACTCCTAAGAGAGAGGAAGGACACTTTTTTTCTTCATAAATATTGGTATAACAACAGACCAGACCAAATAGCTTGTTCCCTGTGTTTATTATCTTAAAGCAGAATACATTTATACTTATGCTTCCCTTTTTTAACTTCTATTTTCAAGAGAACAATGTCTGCGGCTGCCTGAAAGAGCTGACTGCCCCCTTGGATAGACCTACCATTGTGACATCCTACCACTGTTATGTCAGTAGCCAATTTGTTTGAGGCAGCAAGCCCAGTGCACATAGAATGCAGAAAAAGCAGAGCCATTGAAAACATGACACCGTTTTAAATTGAGCTTTTTGCTGTGGGTTAGCTCATGTTGTGTTTATGTTATTGTGGTTATTTTTGTGTGTTCCTGTCTCTACCTGTTATTAAAGTGCCATATAAAGTTATTATTATTATTATTATTATTATTATTATTATTATTACCACAGTGTAGACCAGGTACTCTGAGAGGACCAGAGGAAGGAGGCTAACGAGAAGAAATGGGCCAAATATGCTCAACTTGTGGATGTAGGTAGAGGTCATGGTGCCTGCCCACTGAAGTGGTCTGCAGAGGATTTGCTGGCCCATCCCTCTGCAAAACATCCAATCTCTTGGGCATCATAGGTGTCCACAAGAAGCACGCCATTAAACACAGCACTGAGGCAGCGGAGAAGGCCCCAAGACGGCAGTGGCTGAGGAAGAGCTTACCATCAAGTAGTGCTCTTCAAGTCAGGGTCTGATTAGCCCTGACTGGGTTCCTGGTGAGGGTGTCTGATGGTAAGACCCGAAACATCTGATGACCCAGGGAAACATCACTGATGACGTGTTCGAGTGCATCATATGATGTTCCATAGAAAACAGGAACACATTCTGTCAATCCCCATGGCTCTCTATCAGACAGCAGGGCCTCTGATAGGAGCCAACTGCAGATGGGCCTCATGTCTGACGGCTGAGTGCCAAGTAGCAGAGCGACTTATTGAACTTGAGGAGGTGCTTATAGCTTGATGTGTGTAGGAAAGATTTACTGACCCACTTATGAGCTTGTAAGTGCTTTCCTTTTATTGGCAGTGTCAAACAAGGACAGCAAACTAATCAATCAGAGGGAGTGATGTGTGTGAAAGCTTGCAAGATAATTTGTTACTTTACATTACAGAGACATAAATGTTATGTTGCTTACCCTTGCCAATGAGCACGCCTATTTTGGAGTCCAGGAGGCGCTCTGCTCGGCCGCAGTTGCGCATCACCAGCTTGAGGACAGGAAGGAAAGGGCGAACATCACACAGACGGCGAGTTTCATCCTCCAGTTCTTCGTGCACGGCTGCCTGGTTGACGCACTCGAACATGTGACTCTCCATCTCGCCCAGGGCGGGAAAAAGTGGGAATGACTGAGCCTGCTTCCATAAGAGCTGGAAAAGAAAATAAGGATCAAAATTCCACATTACCACAGTTTTGAGACTCCACTGAGCAATTCACAAATATACTGGTGTTTTGGAATTATTTTGGGGGATTTTTATGCCTGCATTCGATGGAGCAGAGATGAAGTGGATGGATTTGAAAAGAATGGGAAGACATGCAGCAAAGGGCACAAGCTGAATTTGAACCCATGCCAGCCATAGATCATTCGTACGTGAGATGTGCTTGCCTAAGTACTAAGTGCTCTGCCTCTAAATATTGGTCTTTTTTGTGTTTTTCAATTAGACCAGGGGTTGGACAGCTTATTAAGTTTCTAAGTTATAATGATATTTTTTAAACAAGATAAAGAACAAAACTTCAAGTACTCAAAAGGCACAAAACTCAGCCAAGGCATTTCTGACGTTCCTCGCCAAGTTCTTAGCAGAAAACTGCCCAATTGCGCAATGCTGACAAATACTTCAAAAAGTCCTTGTAAAAGAATAAAGGGATATACAGTATATAGCAGGCATGGTCAATTGATTCTCTCAATTTCAATTTTTGCATTCAGTAATGAAAGATAAGATAACCAAGAATATAACATTACTGCACAGCATGCTGGACCATTTACTTTGTCCATAGGTTTTGCCATGAGTGTTTAATGTTTTAGTTTGAAATTATTTTGTTTGCCACTAGAGTTCATCACCTGATTTTTGGTCCATCAGATTAAGCCTCCTCCATGTCATCATATCTACCAAGATAGGACATTACTGTATTTTTTTTAAAAGTTTAACCATAAACCATTTAACCATGAACCAGAACCTCGTAAACTTACAAGAAAACAAAAATGCAGCCTTAGAACAAATTAGAACATCACTTGATTACATAACATCACAACTGTAGCGTAAAGTACATAATTAGGAGCAATTATGACTCACGACAACATGAGACATGTTTTTAGTGAGCCAATCAGGATGTGAATAATGTGTTCACCATCCGTTCCCAGAATGATTCACATCCCTGTGCTCCCACAGAATGAGGTTGGAACGCTCTGATGTGGCACAGTGTAAACAGGTCACATATGCCCTCCTAACAAATATCTTCATCTACAGAACACTTGTGATTTTATGTCATATTGATCACATCTCTTCAGAAACCATGTACATAATGTTTGAAAGATTTGTTTAGTTTGTGGAAGTTTGCAAGTCAGCTGTTTCTAGAAACTACAAATAGAAAGAGCAGATCTTCAGTGATAACACAAGAGCCACAAAGGATTTGAAAACTTGTGCTTTCTTGGAACTCTTATCTGGTCATCCATGAATGAAACGGAGTCATTCATGAAAACACTCTCCTCTGATTCTTGATATCAAGTTGAAGAGACTATGAAGCTTGTGGAAGCTCTGCAAATATCTGAAAAGCCCTTTAGCTAAACATTAATACCTCATGGCTTCTTCTTTTTTTTGTCTCATTCCCTTCATAAACTAAGAAACTCTTTTCAAACATGCTGTCTGCCCATCTCAGAGGGAGTGAAAATCATCCAGGATCAGAGGTCCCCAACAGGTCTCATATTAGGACACATCACACCTCTTAGATGCAAACTAGAAACCCAAATTGATGAAAATTTGAAACCACTCAAATATAATGCTGAAAGGTTTGAGCCTCAGATGGAATGAAAAAGTATTAAACAAATATATATGACAAATAAAACATATCTAACAGGCGGATTATTAAAGCATCCCTGGGAGAACATGCATGTCTGCTTTAACTTTACTCCTTTTACTGTGATAACAAGAAATTTTGTTCTCTAGAGATATTCAGAAATTTGCAATCTCAAAGATCTGCTGCTCACTGGATGAACTCTTTTTGGGACCACTGACAGTAAACCCTAGAGATGACTTTACATGACAATCCCAGATCAGCAGTTTCTGAAAAACTCAGACCAACCCTTCTGGCACAGATGGCGATGTCACATTCTAAGTCTCTTATATCACATTTCTTCTCCATTCTAGGGCTTTGTTTAATATCAGCATGCTGTCTTGGTCATTTCCTCACACCTACCTTTCAGCACTGTTGCCAGGCTGACACAGAGTCAGACCTCTATTGCGCCTGTAGGTCCACTTGCCCTCAGCTGTGAGGACTTCAAGAGCTTCTCTAACCATTCAATTCTTAAAATTAAAGATAAAATGAGGAACCCCCTGCCCTCACCTGGGCCTGCCATTAAAATTTGTTAAAACTGACTTACAAAGCCTTTCTCCAATTGACCTTCAGAAACTAAATTCTGTTGTCTCCTCCTCCAAAACATCAACCTGCAACTAAGGAGGTCTTTCCATTAGTTTGATCCTTGTTAAAGATATTTAATATATTTTTATCGACAGGCTACATGCCATGGTCTTTTAAAGTAGCTGTAATCAAACCTCTTCTCGAAAAAACCTACCCTTGACTTAGGCACACTATCTAACTAGATTAGGTTAGATAGAACGTAATTAATCCCTTGGGAAGACTCCAGTAGTATTATATAGCGATAAACAGTAAAAAAAGCACATAAGGTATCAAAAAGTAAAAAAGTAAAAACAATCTGCAGATATAAATAAAAATATAAATATGGCTACTGACTACTGCTCCCTCCCATCCTCTGTCTTCCTGTTACTCCTCCTCCCACCGAGTGAGGAGTTGTACAGTCTGACGGCCTGGGGACAAAAGAGTTTTTCAGTCTGTTAGTCCTGAATTTGGAAAGGAGCAGTATTGGACTGAACAGGCTCCTCTGGTTGCTGATGTCAGTGTGCAGAAGGGTGACTGGTATCGTCCATGATGTCCAGCAGTTTGTCAAGTGTCCTCTTCTCTGCCACAGTCACCAGAGAATCCAGCTTCATGCCAACCACAGTGACACAACTCTGCTAAAACGTAATTATTTTCTGAATTTCTGAACTTTTGACTGGTCTGTAAAATGCAGCTGAAACTCCAGTACAACCAGATTTGTAATTATTGGCCTTGGAACAGTCCTGCTTTCCTGCGTTAACACTGTTGTTGAATAAGACATACCCTCCACTGGTTCTCTACGGTTGAGAGAAATAATGAACATCGCTCAACAATACTAACCGGTGTTAAAGGCAGTATTTGCATTGTTTTTGGATGTCACTGCATTCAAACTCACAGGTAATTTATTTGTTGATTTTTTGCTTTGTTATAACACAAATTGGGAAACTTATTTACCAAAAGTTGTTCTGTTTGTCCTTCTCTTGAAAATTTACTGAGTTATCAATCTGTCACTTTGTACTCCACAAAATGAAATACATCCACACATGATGTCATGGCTTATTTGTGTAATGATGCTCTTCCCAAAAAAACACCCAGCCAGTTGTGAGAGCCAAGTCTGTAAAAACAGGCATTAGATAATGTCTGAATGACCAGCTGTGTGATTGTGTGTCAGTGTGTTTGCTTGTTTGTCAGGGGTGCGTTTTGTACATTGTGCTTTCCCTGTTAGTACAATAGGCATGTCAGAACAATGAGATAATGTAAGGGTACAAAAGTATACATTTATTTAAAGCTACTGTGAGAAACTATATGTTTGTATTGACTTTGGTACAATCTGTGGACCCAGTCCACTCTGACTGGTTGACTTGTGTACTATGTGGTAACTACTCTGTTCAACACTGTTCGGCACCATACTATCAACAACTACCGTCAGCCAGTGGGCTTAAACTGCCAGCAAAACAATGGTAGGATGTCACACTGGTAGCCCTGCTTGGGAAGGCTGGGGGAACAAAATTTTTTAGGGAGTTGCTGGTGCCATAAAGAGGGTGAGAGATAGAAGTCCTGATGCCACAGACTTGTTGTCTTGAACTACTCTTATCATATGGAGTAAACATGTTAACTGCACTAAGGGGCATATAAAACAAACAAAAAAAACAAAACAATGATATATCTTAACTTGGGACTGCAAGCCTTTTATTTGTCATGATAGTGTGTTAATTTCTATTAGATCTTTAGAAAACAACAAAAATATACATGTCACCATGGAAAATAAAGCAAAATAAATGCATACATACACGTGAATCTCCTTATTCTATAAACATGCCTTTTAATCATGTTTGATCCTGTCTTCGTGCGCAATGATCAAGTTTATTCAACTTTGGATCAAAACTGCAGCTTTATGCCTTCATCAATTTGACTGAAGGATATTTTTTTAGAAACTCTGGTTAAAATCTCTCATTTAAGATGTGGTGTTGGGTCTGGAGACTTCAGCAGTTAAAACAGTGCCTTAGAGGGCATCCTCCAACTTTAAACCTTATCAAGTGTTTTTCTGTGACTTTTTTTCTACTCACCAGCTTGATGTGCTGTATGGTGGCCTCGCGTGGAACATCCATCTGGATGTAGATACCAGTGGGCAGCAGAAAGTCCACAGTGATCTTGTCTAGAGCGTGGCCGGCCAGGGGCGAGTGGGCTGCCCATATGTCCAGGAGGTCTGTCATGGCAGGAGGCATGGCAAGGGGCAACACACACCACCTCAACCATAAGGACCTGGAGGAGAAGAGGACATGACGCTACATTAATGACTACAAATTTGTTGTAAAAAGAATTCTACAACAGCATTTGCATTTGAAGGGGTAGTTCATTTCCTACCATTTGACATCCATTTGTTCTCTAATGGTTTACAACGAAGAAATTACAGACATGAAAAACAGAGTTGGGGTTAGAAAGCGAACCAAACACCATCTTCTGAGTAGCCAGAGAGAAAAAGACACCATGAGTCATTCATCCTATGTGAACTAAACCCAAAGGTGAATATGCTTCTTGCGAACAAGATAAGGGATAATCACATGTTAGGCAGACTTAAGACACTTTCCAGGAAAGCTTACAGCTAGGGGTGTTATTCCAATATCACGCCATTTCTATGAGTTTACTCAGATGGTCAGACTAATTCTTACCTGATCTTTCAAAGTCATGTCAAATGCATGCAAAAATGTAAGTGTCAGATCTGATAAATCAATTAATTAATTATATTTATTTCTCAAGAACAACATACACTGGTCCAAATAAAAAAAAAAAAATATATATATATATATATATATATATATAGATAGATAGATAGATAGATAGATAGATAGATAGATAGATAGATAGATATATATATATATATATATATATATATATATATATATATATATATATATATATATATATACATACAACCCCTGGCAAAAATTATGGAATCACCAGTCTTGGAGGATGTTCATTCAGTTGTTTAATTTTGTAGAAAAAAGGCAGATCACAGACATGACACAAAACTAAAGTCATTTCAAATGGCAATGTTCTTGCTTTAAGAAACACTAAAAGAAACCAAGAAAGAAAATGTTTTAGTCAGTAACAATTACTTTTTAGACCAAGCAGAGGGAAGAAAATATGGAATCACTCAATTCTGAGGAAAAAATTATGGAATCATGAAAAACAAACAAAAGAACACTTCAACACACCACTAGTACTTTGTTGCACCACCTCTGGCTTTTATAACAGCTTGCAGTCTCTGAGGCATGGACTTAATGAGTGACAAACAGTACTCTTCATCAATCTGGCTCCAACTTTCTTTGATTGCAGTTGCCAGATCAGCTTTGCAGGTTGGAGCCTTGTCATGGACCATTTTCTTCAACTTCCACCACAGATTTTCGATCGGATTGAGATCTGGACTATTTGCAGGCCATGACATTGACCTTATGTGTCTTTCTTCAAGGAATGTTTTCACAGTTTTTGCTCTATGGCAAGATGCATTATCATCTTGAAAAATGATTTCATCATCCCCAAACATCCTTTCAATTGATGGGATAAGAAAGGTGTCCAAAATGTCCATGTAAACTTGTGCATTTATTGAAGATTTAGGGCTCTAATTTCCTTGCGCAACTCAGGGTGGCGCACCCCGCGCAGTGGTAATGTCGTCCGGCGCACTGCCGTGCACAGCCAATTTGGCAATTTGGTAGACCGGCTGCGCCGAGATGGGTGTGACGGTGCACCAGGGGGAGGTGTCGAAAGATTCAGCTTGGCGCAGTGACAATTTCGTGCCAAAAAACGGTGCGGAAGGTGTGCTGAAAGCCCGCCAGCTCCAACCTGGTCTATTCTTGGCGCAGACAAGGCGCACCTCGGGCAGTGGTAATTTGGCTGACAGGCGCACAGTGCGCACACGTCACCAAAACCTCACAGGCAGGTATCCACAGTGTCAGGCACATTTCAATGTAATAAACAATCACAGCAACCACTATTTAATGTAACCGTCTGAGCCAGCATATACATTTGTATCTATATTAATTGTCTGATGTCAGATCAGAGACGTTTGTCATAACTAACAAGTTCACATCTCTCCAGTCAACCCAAACAGCCACATCATCCGATATGGAGTATCTGGCTTCTTTCATCTCATGAAATTAAATAGAAAAGAAAAAAGAGAGAGATGCTCGCTGAATAAGTGTAAGTCACTCAGTGTCTTAAGGATTTACCTGTGATTGCCCATTTTTCTCTGATTTAATCTTTATTCTTAACGTGATCTAAGAAGATGGAGTATAGTATTGCAAGGAGGATGAGGAGGAGATATATTTTCACCTGAGGTTCTGCTATTTGGCGATGACGGACCAGGAATGCAGGTGGATCACAAGCATGATGAATGGATTAACCTGCTGCTGTGTTTAAATGTAATTATCACTTAATTTTGTACTCATTACATCTAATTACATCTGTCCCGCGAGGTGGTCCACACGGTGACCGGTGGCCCCTGCACTCTCCCAGTTGCTGTTAAAGTGACAGCGGCTCTGACCTTCTTCTCCACCGAGGTGAAATTTTCACTGCGCCTCGCCCGCAGCGCATTTAAAGGCGAGGAGAGGCGTTCATTTGATTGGTGAAGATCACACTCGGCTGTGTTAAACCCACTAACGTCTTCTCTCCTCCCTCTCTGCTACTTGCACTGGTGGGAGAGATGGAGGCGTGGGTGCGCCTCTCTGCGCCAGACTGCGCCGTGCACGAAACTTGCAAAATGCCCTGGACACACCCCGTTGGCGCGGCGCAGGCGCGGCGCAGGGCAGGTGGGCCCCGCCTGCGCCTGGTCTACGAAATTAGAGCCCTTGATGACAGCCATCTCCCCAATGCCTTTACCTGACATGCAGCCCCATATTATCAATGACTGTGGAAATTTGCATGTTTTCTTCAGGCAGTTGTCTTTGTAAATCTCATTGAAACGGCACCAAACAAAACTGCCAGCATCATCACCTTGCCCAATGCAGATTCGTGATTCATCACTGAATATGACTTTCATCCAGTCATCCACAGTCCAAGATTGCTTTTCCTTAGCCCATTGTAACCTTGTTTTTTTCTGTTTAGGTGTTAATGACAGTTTTCGTTTAGCTTTTCTGTATGTAAATCCCATTTCCTTGAGACGATTTCTCACAGTTCGGTCACAGACGTTGACTCCAGTTTCCTCCCATTTGTTCCTCATTTGTTTTGCTGTGCATTTTCTGTTTTCAAGACATATTGCCTTAAGTTTTCTGTCTTGACACTTTGATGTCTTCCTTGGTCTACCAGTACGCTTTCCTTTAACAACCTTCCCATGTTGTTTGTACTTCGTCCAGATTTTAGACACACCTGACTGTGAACAACCAACATCTTTTGCAACATTGCGTGATGATTTACCCTCTTTAAGGAGTTTGATAACTCTCTCCTTTGTTTCAATTGACATCTCTCGTCTTGGAGCCATGATTCATGTCAATCCACTTGGTGCAACAGCTCCAAGGTGTGATCACTCCTTTTTAACTGCAGATTAACGAGCAGATCTAATCTGTCTGTTCCTATGGGAAAGGAAATTGACAGGGCGATTCCATAATTTTTTCCTCAGAATTGAGCGATTCCATATTTTTTTCCCTCTGCTTGGTCTAAAAAAGTAATTGTTACTGACTACCACATTTTTTTTCTTGATTTCTTTTAGTGTTTCTTAAAGCAAGAACGTTGCCATTTGAAATGACTTTAGTTTTGTGTCATGCCTGTGATCTGCCTTTTTTCTACAAAATTAAACAACTGAATGAACATCCTCCAAGACTGGTGATTCCATAATTTTTGCCAGGGGTTTTATATATATATACATATATATATATATATATATATATATATATATATATATATATATATATATATATATATATATATATATATATATATATATATATATATATATATATATATATATAAATATATAAATATATGTATATATATACACATACATACATATATATATATATATATATATATACACACACATACATATACATCTATATATATATATATATATATATACACACATACATATATATATATATCTATCTATATATATATATATATATATATATATATATATATATATATATATATATATATATATATTACACACACATACATACATACATATATTAAACATATATAAAAACTTTATTTTACAAATCCGTCACTGATTACAGCATTAAAAAATAATCCACTGCCTTTTCCTTTACCCTTACATCATTGTGACAGAGGAATGTGATAATGTGTCATTGCTGGTCTGTGGGGGCAGCACTGTGCTGAGTTCATAGGGAGACTGGAGAATTTAACTTGGGTGAGAGCCAGTGCTCAGAGGAATGCCCACTAAGCAAACAGAACAAAAGGTCAGCCTGCCCCCCCCCTCCTCCTGACAAGCTGGTCCCCAGGCAGAAAAAACACACACTTTAACACACACGTGCACACAATGAAAACACTTAAACTAAGATGGATAATGCCAGTTAAAAGTAGACATAAATACATAAGCACCCCGCAAGCTGTCCCAAAACACACACAAACACTTTACACACAAAAACAGAGAAAGGCTGCTACTGCTGCCGCTGAGGTAATTATCAAACAGGAGGGGGGCATCGTGCCACTTGTTCTCTATGTGTTCAAAACCACCAGCTCAGAAAGGCTATTTCTGTCAGCCCAGGAGATGTGAAGAAGACAAATCCCACAACGGGGGGCAGTCTGGCTAAATGTTAAACTGTATTTTTCTCATTTTTGTGATATTAACTCCACCTGCGATAAAAACCCTATTCAAACAGACAGCATGTAATAAAAGTTATAAGAGATGCACAATATTATTGGCACAATATCAGTGTCAGGGGTAATAACTTAAAAAGGTGATTATCAGTATTACCAGATATTAAAATTTCTGCTTATTTAGGCAGCTGTTATATTGGCGACAGACAGACAGACAGACAGACAGACAGACAGACAGACAGACAGACAGACAGACAGACAGACAGATAGATAGATAGATAGATAGATAGATAGATAGATAGATAGATAGATAGATAGATAGATAGATAGATAGATGGATGGATGGATGGATGGATGGATGGATGGATGCAGGGCTATGAGCAAGAACATCATGGCAGACAGGAGACAGAACTGGTTTGAATTGTGTCAGAATGTTAAATTTGACACAAAATGACTCCAACAGCATGAGAACAAAGACTGAGGCTGTATTGATTGATGCTGAAACATTCGTCAGTGCAACACAGCATTGGATATCTGCAATGCCAAGGCTTTCACATTGTTGACACCGGATAACTGTTTATGCCGACTGTTTTTTTCAACACAGAAAGTCTGCATGAATTTATAAGGGAATTGATAAAGAACTGTATCTGTAAGCAGAGTTAATAATGGCAACAGTATCAATTAAATGGTATCCATTCCCATTTGACATATATAAAGGAAAAACACAGAGAAAAGCTGCTGTGATTGACTTGTGTGCACAAGTCAGGAAATTTTCTGGGAAGGTTCATTTTAGATGCGCATGAGTGAAAAAGACTTTTGAAGTCCATTGCTCATTTCAACAAGAGTATACAATATCAATCATGCAATTCAAGGAAATAATATTATGTGCCCATAACAGCAACTGCAGAAAGTGGTTTCCTAGCTGCTGATGTAGAACCAGCCCACAGTTTGGTTTCCGTTAGGGCTCGAGCCTCAACCACAGCTGTACTGTCATACCACTTCCACCTGCCTTTTTCACATTAGTGAGTCGTCCAATGGCCCAGTACATTAACTCTTCTACCAAGCCACAGGTCCATCCCCGTCTCATCTCCATCTTCCCATTAGAAACGACAGCACTGATTGCCTCTAATGGTCTTTCCTCTGAAAGTTAAGTGCTCTAGCTATGAGCAGATGAGCTGACTGTACACCACGAGCCTCAGGATGGAGCTGGAGCTGCTGTATGTTTGAAGCCACCACTTAACATTATCAGCCATGCAGATAAACAGTTTTTGGTATGTTGGGTATATGCAATCAGAATGTAATTTGCTGTTTGCACATATGTTAAACAAAAATTCTTTTTATTCACATGGTTGAGGATTTGATTTAATTATTCATCTCTGTGTAAACATAGGTACTGTGTTGTTTGCTACAACATAGGGCACAGCAGCAGTTTGGGATGCAAGTACTTCAAGAAGGTACTGGAGTCAACTAAACTGAGCTGCTATGACCTGGACATAGACAGACAGACACTAGCAGCAACAACTCACAAGCTAGCCTGGACACCTCAAAGGTGCTTGGTTACACACGAAAAGTAATATGACACCAAGTATGTCTGCACGATAAATAGATAACACTGGCTGCTCTGAGACAGATGGAGTAAATGCGTTTATGAATAGAAACTCTTGTCTCATTAATTATGGGTTTTCAGACTGACATTTTTCAGCTTCAATAGTGTCTCATCCATCTGTGACGCTGATACACTGGGCCAATCTCTCTCACACACACAGTACAGTACACACAGGTGAGCAAGGTCACAGAGGGTACAGTGGCAGACAGCGAGGTCGGATTTCAGCGTCTGGATCAGACGAGAACAAGTGGGTTTGTGAGATCGAGGAGGAGAGCAGGAGAGAGGTTCATGTGACAGCAAACAGCAGAGCCTGAAGGCAACCGTCCAGTTAGCTACAATGTCAGACATAAATCTTGTTTCATCGTGATCCTTCAGTCCACAGCTTCACAGGCCGCAAGCTTTGATGACTGCTTGTGTTTGAAGCTGCAGAAATAAGATCCTTCTAATGTTGCTTTGCTGCTTTTCTGTGCAAACGAAGGCAGATTTTGTGTTATATAACAGTCAACAACATACTGTCACTCAGTATATTTGAGCAGGATTTTATGGTATGTTTAAAACTGCTGCTGATTATGGAGGAGAAAAATTGCGAAATTTCTAAACTGATGGCCAATATAAAGAATAATGTAGTGAGAAAAGTAACATGAATTAGTTTTATCAGAAAAATGAGATCCTAGTTTAAATAATTTCAATTTTTGTGTAATTTGGCCTCATATTGTTTACTGCGCCTGGATTTAACCAAATAAAGTTGCACCATTGCATACCTGAAGATAGATTACCAAATAGCTGGTTGTTGTCAATAGTACAGTTTGTTTTGTATGGTGTAATTTAAACTCCTCATCCAGAGGTTGCCTTTAAGTTTATACTTATATACACAATAGACATAATAACTGTGTTTTGAAGCTTAAGGTTTTGTCAATCTATGAAGGGCTCCAGGGCAAATATATCCCTCAAAAAAGGTTTTAACCCAGCCACGAAGAGCAGTTGTTTTTTTATTATTTTGTATTCATAGATCCACAGTGGTAAGTCCCAAATTAATGTTTTTTTTAATCACATTTCTTGATGAAATTAAGTTAGTAACATAATTTAATCTCTATTTTAAGCTGAAAACAAAGGGACAACTTCTCTCAAGTCTATTGAGACTTAACTGATGGGTCAAATCTCTTCTTTGCTAATTTTCTTAATGTAGCATCCAATCAGGAGCAGTCAAGGGACAAGACAGTTACCCATCAGTTTCAAAGTATTTAAGAGGGAAATGTGAGTCAAGTGATTTGGCTTTCTATACCATTTGAGGCCGAAATTGCTCCCAAGAGTAGCACAAATTGTTCGAGCAGGTATAAGCTGAGCAATAAGTGTATTTACATGAATAGTTTTGGCTGCAAGTTAATACACATAATTTTACTTTTCTCTCATAATAGCCAAGGCTAGGGAACAACATTTAGATGTGAAAATGCTTGTTCGTCTTTGATCCGTGTGTGGTTTGTTTAAAAGTCTGTGATATTTAAATTCAATTTGGACATTATGTTTTGTTTTTATGGTTATACAACTTTTGATGCATCAATCTGACATCATCACAGCATAAATGTTCTGATGCATAGGCTGTCAGGAGAAACTTGATTTTGATTGAATGGTTTGAGGTTTTACATATATTAATACACATCAACAACTACTACTACAACAGTTAATTCATATTGCATAATAAATCAATTAATCTCCTCCCTAACATAGCTGTTTCACAGAAAGAATTCAAGTTTTGTGTCTCTATTACCCTCATACAGGAGATTATTTTCTGTTCTATACATGTCTTAGTCATAGACCAGGCCTCGGGTCAGCAACCTTTACTCACATCCACCAAAGTGCTGGCTTTGGTGGATGTGAGCAGCTAAGCCATTTTTTCCAACTACACGACATTTTTAACTTCAAAAGCAAACAACATCAGATGAGTTTTACTATTTTAATCTTGTATTTATGTGGTCCTCACAAACCTTATTTCAGGTATTTATGCACTTAGCTATTCGAAAATATACTTTTAGCCTTTTAGCAAATGTCAGCTTGCTCTCAAGCTAGGAAGTGTCACCAACCTGAAGATGTCTACTTTTATAAGTCGCAAACATCGCTGAAAACCTGAACACAGTTTAACCACCCTTTCACCCATCTACTTTTCTTATTTTGTGCAAAGACATACAGGAAGTGTGTGGTCCACTCTGTTGTATGTGAGCAATAATGATTTTAAAAAGGGGAAGAAACTGTCAGTCTAGTGTCCCCTACATTTTGAAAATTGGTCATCCAGCATGCTGTCAGTCTGACTTGTTTCCTTTTACAAAAATCCAGCTGCCTCTGATGAAAAAGAGGACTGTCCGCATCTCTGATTCTGAATGTCAGATTGAGCTTCTGAAAGGAGAGTTTCAGTGAATAGAGAAAAGAACAAAGATCAGAAAGAGGTTTCACTGAGGTCAAATTATTTAGATATTAATGAACCTACTTTAGGTAAGTAAGAACAAAAAACAAATCACCCCCTGCATACAGTTCAGCAAAACCAGCCATAAAATATATGTTAAATAATACAGGCTGAGCAAATGGGTACTGCTGATGGAAGCGGTCCGTCTGAAGAAGTGACAGTGACATGTTGTGAGGGCTTTAAGGCCAGATGGGATTATGGTTATTTAAACACTAGTGTTACTCAGCAAATTCTTTCTGAGGCGCTTTCTGTCTGACAGTAAAAGGCCTGTGAGGGGCCTCACAATTAAGTGTGTGTCCATGCGTCTGTGGGTGTGACTGATTAGTAATGAGGGGCTAAAATAAATGAGTGTGTGTAAAAAAAGGTCATGTGTGGTGATTAAGAGTCTTGTGACACATTTTCTTCCACTGTGCTAAAAAAAGTTCACAAGCGATCCAAGAACTCTTCACCTCAGCACCAAAAACACTATACTGTCATAAAGTAGTCTGAGACGTATACACAGGAATGAGTCAGTTTTTCCATCGGGCAGAGAGAGTGGATGTGACTGTGTGGGCTCAAGGAGTTTTGGTTGTATGCAAAATACAATAAGACCAGTATGGCTTCCACAGATTTGGGTTTCAGTTATACTCATATCTTTTGGATTTAAAGACCTAAATGGGATTATTTAGATCAAGAGCTGAAATATTAAGAAAATGTGCAAGTGCAAAAAACTGCAGTTCCCCAAATGTTCACTTAAGGCCAGATGTAGAGGCATTGAGTCACTCAGAAATCCAGTCTGAAAAAGTTTATATTCACAATAGAAATAAACAGTTTGGTTAAAAAAGGGTGTTAGGGCTGATCGGTATTTTAGTGCCGTTGCCACAACTAGTTTCAATTTCAGCCACCAACCACGAGAGCTCAGATGAGCACGGCAGTGATGCTGCATGTTTAACAATATCCACACAGCCATTTTTTTTTTCTTTTTGCATCTTGCGATTACAGACAGTAGGTCAATATTCACAGAAAATTACCCTAAAAAGAGTCCATGATCAATTTATTGAGGGAAAACTTTTTCTTTACCAATGCTGACACTACCCCCAAAACTACCTGAGGAAACTTGGATCAACGTAACGTGGCAGAGCAGCTGAGATGAAAGAAATGTGCTTGTAGCTTTGCTCACAATGTACTCACTGTGCGAGGTGCTTGTTAGCCCGTATGTGAGAAACAGAACGGGGTGTGTTTGTCTGGTGAGGGGATAATAGTTCAGAAGAAGTGTGTGTGGTAATAAGCAGCAGAGAAGTTCTTACACTTACTGTACGCAGGAGTAGACAGTAAACAAACATACACGGGTGTAGCAGCTATATAACCTCTGACACACTTACAGGCTCAGTCAGTGACTGCACATGTTGGTGTCCATTAAGGCTGAATGATACAGTTTGACCTACTTTTTTTTCTCTGAGATATATTGTGACAAAAAATCATGGATATTAATTTATTAGGTTTTCTAAAGGCTTGGATATGAGCGATAACTGTCTAATGCAATATCTGTAATCATGCTGATGCATCTTGCAAAGCTCCAAGCCTGAACAACTGAGTGAAATCATTTTAAATACTGTGACTTCCGTTAAACATCTACTGTGCTAAACACGTATTTTAAACAAATGTCCTTTTCTCTTGTGACTCAGTTGATCACATCAGTGTAGGTGTCTGTTTCATATTGTGTTGAAAATCTAATCACCATAAACTCAGAGCTGCTTCCTCAGGTAAAACAAAGACGCTTCATACCCAGAACTAGAAATGAGGAAGTGTGTTGAAACAAAATCCCCTATGAAACTATTCCCACAGTCACAGGGGAACCAATTGACATCACACATACTATATCAGAGAGAAAACGTAAATGAAGTCAGTGAGTAGGAGTATGTGTGAATGGAAGACTGACTATGTGTGTGACCCAACCACATCCACACAGCCAACAGTGCTCTTTCATACCTATCACCTTCAGTGACACAGTGGCACGCGGCCACCTCTCAGACAGGAAGCAATGACACCAAACAGGACACGAGTTGACAAACGGCAACAGGAACAAAAGTCCCCAGCAGTCATTCATAAAAACTATGATCAATGCTGAATCACAGCTGAGGTTCAAGGAGAGATATTTCAGAGTTGTTACTTTTATTCAAGCTAAATCATCTGGATAAAAAAAATGTTAGTATGGCTGGAATGCAGTGCATGTTCAATGTGTCCACAAATACTCCAAAGAAAAATCTGAAAATATACCAAAGCACCTCACTTGAATAAAAGCCTTCTTTTTACATAAAAGCTGCCCTGACAGCATGGTGGCAAAGCAGACCCACGTGTCGGGCCTTTCTGTGTGGAGTTTGTATGTTCTTCCCGTGCATGCGTGGGTTCTCTCCCACAGACCAAAACATGCTCATTGGGTTGGTTGGTGACTCCAAATTGCCCTTAGGTATGAGTGTTAGTGTGAAATGTTGTCTGTCTTTCTATGTGGCCCTGTGATCCGCTGGCGACCAGTTCAGGGTGTACTCCTCTTCTTGCCCAATGTCAGCTGGGATAGGCTCCAGCCCCACACATGCCCCCAAAAGGGATAAGCAGTGTAGATAATGGATGGATGAATGTTAACTTTAAGCCATAAGCCATGGGTTTACCATTACAGAGGTCATATTTTGCCTTCACTTAGGTTCATTTTTTTATGATTGTTAGAGTACGTTCACAATCACCTTCTAGCTGTCATATTCTAGAGTTCACATACTTACTCAAGCCCATTGACATTCTGCCATCTACCCCAAACTATACTTGTGGGCCCAAGCCTGATTTAAACTGGACATTTTTTAAAATTTTGGCTTCAATAATTAAAGATTTTAAGTGCAATTTCCCAGCTGTTTAATGACAGAAATCTGTTTGGGCAAGACCTTAATGATGGCATCATGGAGGCAAATCATACACAAAAAAACAAGTTCAAGTTGCTCCATACCTCCAGTTTTTCTCCACACTGAAACAGAGTTAAGTCTCCAGATAAGATTTTTCTTTTTACATCTTCATCTTCATTTTCTTGATAATCTGTGCGCTGTGCAAGTGATGTGGGAAGCGGAGAAAATTGAAAGGAAGAAGAGCCAAGCATGTGTCGTGCATGCACACAAAAAACAGTTTGTCAAAGCCTTACTGTGTGTACTGTATATATTATGGTTTAATAGGGATGCTGGCTAAATGCATGTCATCTATGGTTATTCCCTCAGTGTCACAAAAAAGGAAGCATGGCCCAACCCGACCTGAATGAAAGGGGAGGGCTCTCCAACTGGACCCCGCTCCAGAATGCGGATCGGGTTAGGCCTGGCATGGGTTTGAACTGAAAACTGAATCTCTAATTCCATTCCCAGTCCATCGAAGATGCTCTGTTGGAACCCCTGCCACTTTCTTTGATTTTTAAAAAGTATCAAACGTATGAAAAAAAGTTCTGGCACTCAGTCTTATTCCTGACCTGAGCCGCCCAAAGAGAACAAAGAGAGAAATGAGTGGCAAAAAAATACGGGGAGCACATAGCAGAAACAGCAAAGGTGAAAACACTTACTGTTGGCTTTTTGTCAGCGTGATTCTAAGCTCTAAAGAACTCAGAATCACACTGAAACAAATATGCAGGAAGGTGCAGTGTTTTCAATGTTGTGCTCTTACTGTCAAACAGTGCCCCCCTTGAAAACACGATGATTCATCTCAAGGAATTATGCCTTAATAAATTGAATTGAAACACATGATTTTTTGCCCTTCTCTATGCAGAATATTTGACACTGTGAGACAGAATCTAAAAAAAATATTATTTTCAGGTCTGATTTAAAATTTATCAAAAGAGACAGGACTTTAGCAGCAGGGGGCAGTAGCATCACGTTGCACCTACACGTATGCTAGGCCTGTGCTCAAAATATTGATGCAGCAAAATATCGTCATGCACTCCTTGGGGATTTGTGTATCGATATGGATTCAACAGAATTGATACGACCTCAATGTTTTGAAAGTTGTTGTCAATACTCTTTGGGGAATGTTCACAGTGGCACAGTTCAAAAAGTAGAAGCCAAGCTACGTGATGAAGCACATGTTTCAAATTTAAACTTAGGTCCACCATCTCTGAGGACTTGAATTTAAGTTTCTTAAGTCGTAGATCATTTAAAACTCATCCTTGTTCTTTTTCTTCTTTTATTAAAAAACAAAACTTGTCGGGAATTCTGTTAAAAGCGTAGTCAATGTTCACAATTTACATGTATTGGGATACATATCGTATCATGGCCTCAGTGTCAGAATACATATTATAAGTTGCTGAAAATACCCAGCCCTAATGCACGCCTTGTCCCAAAGTCATGGGACCTTTGCTAGCTTAAAACCATGAAAACACAATACTTGTGAACCATAATAAACTAAACTAAATGAGGCCACTTGGTAGAAATAAACGTATGAAGAGCTAAGCAGAAGGACTAACTCTGTGTATTTCCTTTCATTTTGTGCTTCCATACTGAATAGGCTTTTCAAAGCTGCTCCTGTACATCATCTCTTGGGTCTGGGTGATTGCTACTTAATCCCTGCACCTGTCCTTATTCTTGTTTAGGGAGGAAATAAGGCAGAGATGTGCGAAGTTCATAGACATATCTGGGACATCATAATGACAGTAAGAGGTATAGTTACCTTGAATGACATCTGACCCATTATCTTTACCTTTTTATTTAGCTCTAATGAAATATGAATCTCTAACTTCATAATCAGTCTAATATGATTCTAATCCTATTCAGTACCATTTTCTTCCATCAGACAAAACAATAAAATCACATATCAAACACTTTTTGTGACAGCTGAGCACGAGTATATCAATATACCTCGACCATAACATTATGAAGGATCAATCTACCAGACAAATGTTGACAGTGAAGGTTTGCATCGTGACTTTATCAGGTTTAAATGACATAAGTAGTTTTGATGAGAGCTCCTTGCTGTCTATTTCTGCCAGTGCAAGAGCAAAGGAGGATCAGGTCATGTCAGGTTACTGGAACAAGACAGAGCCCGGGAAGTCGGAGATGAATTCATCCATATTATGCACACTGTGGGTTGCTCTTATAGTAATGCATAATACTTCTATGACTGCTCACAGTTAGCTATAAAGACACGTTCAAGTGGTGTTGCACCTAACAGCTGTGAATGCAGATCTGAGGAGGAAGTTGTTTCTCTTTGTGTTGTTCGCATGTACCGAGCCTCGAAAAATATCACAGAATTTAATGAAGATTATTGTTTAATTTTATTTACGCAGCAGCTCTCATGCCCCTCTGTCTTTAAATCACACAGGGCAACATCATAATGAATTCAAATAGATAAATATTGTTTTTAGATAAGTAGATCAAATCAGTAGAAAAATATATAAAATATGTGACTAATTCATTTTAAATTGTCTGGTAAAGGCTCATGTGTTTGAAATCATATTTTGATTAATACAAATATTTTGTTATTAATTCATAGCTTGTGAAACAGAAATGTAGGTCTTTAAAATAGTATACATGAACAGGAAATATTATTTTACATATTTATTGTACATGGATGAGAAAGTTTCATAAAGAAGTATTTCATCAGGCTGCAAGGTGGTGCAGGGAGTGGGGCTGTTACCTCACATCAGGAGGGTTGTTTTTTTTTTTGTAGTGCAAAATATGTAATCTTTCTGACCCTGTTTTCATGGTCACAAAAAGTAACTTGCTAGCCTTGAAGTAGAATTACAACAATAGAAGGAACAAAAAGCACTGGTATAAGAAATAAAACATTTCAAACATCTGTGTCAGTACTGGGCTGGCCTTATAGCAAGAAAGTTGCTGGATCAAACCCCCCATTGGGACAGGCCCAATCTGTGTGGAGTTTGCAAGATCTCCATGTGCATGCATAGGTTTTCTCAGGAATCCTGGTTTCCTTTAAAACATGCCTGTTAAGTGACTCTATATTGCCCATTGTGTGAGTGTGCAAATGGCTGTCGGTCTCTACGTCAGCCCTATGATTGGCTGTTCACCAGTCTATGGTGTAGCCTCTCACTCAAAGTTAACTAGAAGAGGGTCAAGCCTCCGTGCCCCCTGAAGGGTTTAGGGGTTTAGATCAGTGGCTTCAGACCTTTTTTTCTTCTGAGCCCCCTCCTAAAGTAGTAAAGCTAGTAACAGTTAAGCCTTTATTCAGATCTACATAGGAAAATGTGATATATTGCTGTGGCACTCAAACATCAGTCTAAAATGCTTTCAGAACCAACAGAGGTTTGCATCCCTTCTGACACCCTCTAGCGCGCCCCTTAGGGGTCTCTAGACCCCAGGCTGAGAGCCAAGAGTAAAAACAAGGGACACACAATTCTATTGGTATGATATCAGTAACTGCAGATATTGGCCAAAAAAGTTAAATATTGGTATTGGCCAATATTGAAATTGTTGCAGAAATGCAATTTTTTTTCTACAGCCAGTATGTAGGCCATACATATTGTCCATATAATGCCAGTGATATCAGCAAAATACACAAATGTATCTTATCATCACTGCATGGGTACATTTAAAAGTCAAGGGTTTCATTTTTTCAAGAGTTAAATACTGCTTTTCTTGTTTTACATCAGTTTCTCATGCAAATAGACTGTCACACTGAAAGAAACAAGTCCATTTTCATGAAGTAAAGACTTTTCAGTCTTGACTAAAAAAGGTGAATCTGTATCGGCAATAATCAGTTCAGAAATATCGGCATGTTGGATATCAGCAAAAATCCAATACTGTGCATCCCTAGTAAAGATGGATCAGTGTAGTCACATTTTTTTAAGTACAGTAAAGTGTTGCAAATCTAAGTGTTAAAATATGTTCATTTAAATGCTTCTATCCCTTTTCCTCAGCAAAAGCAATTTTTGGTGTCAGTGACATCAGTCGAGTATCACAGCAGAAACTGAGCCTGTCACAGCTGATGGGAAACACCTGCAGTGTCGTTACAGACTGAAATGTGTGAAAGGAGCATGTTTTTCAACAGTTTATTCAAATGCTGGAAACAAAATCATTCATCGTGTCTTGAAAGGCAAACAAGGCAACATTCAGCTTGAGAACAGTTTCCTAGCAACAGCAGCATTTTGAAGTACAACTGAACACAGAACATGCTATGTGCTAATCCTGCCCTGTCATAAACATGAGCTCACGAGTTCCAGTAACTGCTGTATGAGTCTGAACGTGCCCAGAACACACTGTCCACACTGGACTAGGGTGCTCAAAAAAGTGTGTCTATTATTGTTTAAATGCGTTTGTGCGGCAAAAGCATGAGTGACCAATACACAAAACTGTCAATGCTGTATACACATAGTTTGTTGTAACTGAATTTTATAAGACTGAAGGTCAACATTTGATGGACACAATATCAGAGTTAAACATTTTAACGTGATTCTAAAAACAAATTATACTGATCACCGTTTGATACCACAGCTCCAAAAAGGTACAGATAAACTCATATTTTGTGTAAATTGTGCAAAATGATTTGAACCACTTGCCTCAGTAAAGCATGCTACCATTAGTTTGTCACTTGATGGAAACAGAATTAGGCAATTTCCTTGTTTCCTTGACTCTATACTATAAAAGTCCCTCTGATAACGCCTTTAACAGGCTCACTTAGAATGGACCACAGCCCATGGAGAGATTTTGTGTTTCCTGGATGTAAAATGCACAACATGTAGACAACACACTCTTTACGTATACAGAGGTGTTACAGTTCAGAGAGTGACCAGTTTAAATGTAGACTTCTGTTTTTCTTTTACTTTTTTTGGCCTTCTTTAAAGTTATTGAAATACTCATCTATGCCTTTAATAAACGTCTAAACCAGGGGTCCAGGACCCAACCCTTGATAAAGGGAAGAGACTGGATGGATGGATGGATAGATGGATAAACCAGGGGTTTAGAAACTTTTCACCTTCCAACCCTAATTTAACAGTGCAAGAGGCAGGGGACCACAATAATCACTGAAGGGGGTCAATACTGTGCATTTAACAGACTTACATACAGAGGATTGTTTTTATCTACTACTTTAATCTAATTAACATTTTACCAATCTACTCTGATATTATTGTATTTATACCTATTTTTCTGCATAAACCTTTATTATATTGTGAAAAATGTGCCATTAAAATTATTTTAAAATTTTCTTTTGACAGGAAGGGCATTTTATGACCACTCCTGCTCCATCCCAGTCCCCACTCATAAACTGTTTGAACTGAATTGATCACAGGCACTCAGCAGAGCAAAACGGTGACCAATTACATGTAAAAACATGGGACTACACATTGAGAATTTCCTCAAAACATAAGAAGAGATGCAAAGATATTGCATTTATTTGGAAGTTCCCTTGAAAAATCAAAATGTACATGGTAGAAGAAAAAAAAAATTGCAAGAACCTTTTTACCAATATCATTCACCCCTAATAAATATATTTTCAAACATGAAAGTCAGCACTGACTTAAAGTGACTCAACAAGCAGTAGACTTAAAGATACGTTTGTGAAATCTTCTCAGGGTTTAAAGTTATACAAACGTTATACAAAGCTGTTCTGCTTTAAATCAATATGAGATGCCAAAGAAAGATGTCATTCAGGCTCTTCTTAACACTTCCACTGCTGCATACTGTTCATGACAAATCAATTAAGAGTGGAGAGGACTTAAAGTGGAAGATGCTGACTTGCCAGAGAGCAGTGAAAATATCTGTAGAAAAAAAAGGCTGTAATCCTGCCTCATTGCTTCAGGAGATCATATTGGGACACAACTGCATGATGATATGTTTTTTTTTTTTAACCCAGTCAGGGAAGTAAAAGCCTGGTTTCCGCAGCAGGATATTCCCCCAGGGATCATGAACCTTTGGAAGACTAATTGTTTTTCCTCTGCTATGGCGAGGGTCAAACAAAGTCAAAAGACATTAAGTCCACAAGAAGAGTGCAGCACAGGGATAAGCTTTCAAGTAGTGCACTTTGAGGGTAGTGGTTGAAAACTTCCCATTAAGAAAAAGAGAGGGGTTTGACCATCTAAACCGGTTACTTTCTCACTGGCCTCCAAAGCAGAGAGGAAAAGAAGAGATCAGTTACAGCTCCATTGACCTATATTTACAGTATTCTCACTCTTTTCTGGAGATCTGTTTAAGTACTTTAGTAACACTTAAGCTGGTATGACAGGAATGCCTTGTGCTCATACACCAATATGTACCTGTCTGTGAAATTCTGAATCAAAAGATAAGCGGTGTATCGTCCCTGATGGCCGAAAATCTCTCCTCTTCAAAATTCCCACTTTTCAAGAACTGAAAAAAAAAATTCACTACTGAAATATTTAATATTGTACCGTCCAAATTAAAACTTTTTTTGTAAGTTTAATTGGTTTAAATAATTCTTAAAAACTGTCATCAACTATACGTTGACCAATAGCCCTGTTTGCAAAAAACAAAAACCATACAAAAAAGGAGATAAGTGATTTTAACCTGACAGTCTGAATAATATATTAACCAAGAACTTGTGCATGAAATTTACAAAAAATAAATCATTCACCTATATAGCACTTTTACTAACAAAGTAACTTGAAATAATGGTTAGAAGAACATATATGAAAAATGTGTTCTTTCATTTTGCAGCAGTAGGCTGTTGCAAAATAGACTGAAAAAACCTGAAAACGCCAGCCTGCTGTTTCTGTGTGTACAAAGAAACAATGAGCGGCCCACCTCTTCCTTAAACTGCATGCACGATCCCTGACAACAGAAACAATGCCAGCATATGTTGTCATGTTCATGATCGGAAGCTATGACCATACCATGGCTTTAACAATAAAATCTTCTGCTCCTATACTACCACCATAAGTAACAAGAGGACATGGAAGACAGGTCATCAAACCCACTTACAGTGGTAGAGGGTGACCAAGAGGACAATTAAAAAGAAATGGAAAAGGAGAGAAGGTTTCTGCTCTACAGCTTTGATGAGCTAGGTTGCAGTGACCTATGACCTCCTAATTGAATTAATTCACCTTCAAGAGTGAGCCTGTTTTTGCTTTACTAAGAGCTTACAGTACTTGAGGTCACAGAAGCACTGCACCTTGTTGATTTATTCAGTTTATCTTTGAGTCAGCATGGATGTTGTGGCTGAGCATTGTATTGTTTTAATAATGAAACTGCAATGTGTGCATGCACAACAACAGCATTACAGAAGGAGCAATGTCAGTCATATGACTCAAAGCATGTTACATAATGTTGATATTTGTGTTTATGACAACTCAAACTTCAAGTGTTCGAATTTCCTTGACTTTCTACATTCAAAGCCAATTGGATATCCCCATCTGTAGATTTTTTTAAGAGAACAGACCACCGTGCTAGCAGAGTGTGTAGGTTGCAGACTTTCAGCATGATAACTATTAAAACATTTGTTTTATGGGGCTTTAATAAACACCTATTAAGTCACTGTGGTTGTAACTGCTTCAACCACAGCTACTCAACATATTGAGCTTTAGGGAGTTAAAACAGGGCTGCTCAGAGCAAGTTAACTTTAAACATCATCAAAACTTGTTATGTAATAGACCAAAAGAAATTAAATGGCAAGTCACAATCAAACTCATTGTCATTCAATACATTTGAATCGGAAATATACAGTCCACTAGCACATGGGGGCCTGGAGTAGTGAACCACTGATCCAGCAGAGGGTAAGTCTGAAGAAAATTCTTCATATGGTTTTCATTAATAACTTTCACAAGCAAGGATGGAAGATTATGACCTTGACCTTTGACCACCACAGTCTAATAAATTCATCATTGAGTCAGACATTTTAGTTGTCTTGAGATACTGCTTTCACAAGAATAGCCCAGAGGGATGTATGTACGAACAAGCTGATGATCCATTAAGATATTAAGATGACCCAGGCTATTGCCAGAACTGAGGCATAAAAATCAAGAAAAACCTATGATCCTAAGACGAGAAAGTGTGTACGGCAGAATTTAACAGTATTCCTGCATTAGTAACCATGGTAATATACCTCATGTCTTCCAAAGAATATCACTTAGCTGAGATTATAGATGGGCTGCACTTATAAAGTGCTTCTTTAGTCTTCAGACAACTGTAAGAGCTTTTCAACACACACATATTCAAACACTCTTACGGGAGGCTTATTAAGTTCTTCAGCCATTAAAACACTCACACACTGATGGCACAGCGGTCAGGAGCTCACATCTTCCAAAATGACCATTTCATATTGCGAATTACTCACCCTAATACAGTGAATAGCATTAAGATGTTTTTAATATCCAGGTAATAATGCAAGAGCTATTCAATGAGGCTGATTTTAATTTCCATTGCAGACTGTCTGCATAATAAAGAGGGATTATGTGCCAATCGTTCTTGCTTTATTTCAGGTGTCAGTGTATTTGCGAGTGTGTGCCTGGTAGGAGAGTTGTATGACAGTTTACTGTCCCACAGAACCTGAGTCACTTTACATTAATCAAATGAGGAGAGGACACAGACGTTAGTAAGGGAGTACTTTCAGATTTCTCAAAACTCCCTGAAAGATGACAGTAAATAGAGGAATAGAGGAAGACCTCAGAATGAATAAGAAAGGAGTCTATCATTGAGAAATGGTCTCCAACCACCCTTTTTAGAGCTTGCAGGGAGTTGTCTTTAAAAAAAAGACCAGATTCTCTCACTATGTGTCTTTACTGCTGCTATGACAGGAGGCTCCCTGTCCCTGTCACAGCCCTGTCAAAACCAGAAAGAAAGGCTTGAAATAAACTTGCTGTTTAACCTCATGTTTGCATGGTCGCCCCACTACCCTATGAATTTAGCTGTAAATACAGACGTGGACAATATTGTTGGTACCCTTCCGTTAAAGAAAGAAAAATCCACAATGGTCACTAAAATAACTTGAAATTGACAAAAGTAATAATAAATAAAAATTTACTGAAAATTAACTAATGAAAATCAGACATTGCTTTTGAATTGTGGTTCAACAGAATCATTTTAAAAAACAAACTAATGAAATTGGCCTTGACAAAAATGATAGTACCCCTAACTGAATATTTTGTTGCACAACCTTTTGAGGCAACCACTGCAATCAGGCAATTTCTGTAACTCTCAATGAGACTTCTGCACCTGTCCACAGGTATTTTTGGCCCACTCCTCGTGAGCAAACTGCTCCAGCTGTCTCAGGTTTGAAGGGTGTCTTCTCCAGACAGCATGTTTCAGCTCCTTCCACAAATGTTTAATAGGATTTAGATCAGGGCTCACAGAAGGCCACTTCAGAATAGTCTAATGTTTTATTCTTAGTCATTATTTGGTGTTTTTAGCTGTGTGTTTTGGGTCATTATCCTGTTGGAGGACCCATGACCTGTGACTAAGACCAAGCTCTCTGACACTGGGCAGCACATTTCGCTCCAGAATGCCTTGATAGTCTTGAGATTTCATTGTACCTGCACAGATTCAAGACACCCTGTGCCAGATGCAGCAAAGCAGCCCCAGAACATAACTGAGCCTCCTCCATGTTTCACAGTAGGTACAGTGTTCTTTTCTTTGTATGCTTCATATTTGCGTCTGTGAACATAGAGGTGATGTGACTTGCCAAAAAGCTTCAGTTTTGTCTCATCTGTCGAAAGGACATTCTCCCAGAAGCTTTGTGATTTGTCAATATGCATTTTGGCAAAATTCAGTCTCCCTTTTTTATGATTTGCTTTCAACAGTAATATCCTCCATTAAGTCCACTTTGGCTCAAACAGCTGCGGATGGTGCGATCTGATACTGATGTACCTTGACTTTGGAGTTCACCTCTAATCTCTTTGGAAGTTGTTCTGGGCTTTTTGGTTACCATTGGTATTATTCGTCTCTTCAATTTGTCATCAATTTTCTTTTAGGGGCCACGTCCAGGGAGGCTGGCTAAAGTCCCGTGGACCTTAAACTTCTGAATAATACGTGCAACTGTAGTAACAGGAACATCAAGCTGCTTAGAGATGGTCTTTACAGCCTTTTCCTTTAACATGCGTGTCTATAATTTTCTTTCTAATCTCCTTTTCAGCCTTTAAATAGGCAGACTGACTGATTACAAACTTGAAGACGCCTGTGATGCTAATTACGTGACACACCTTAGTTTAACATGTCCCTATGGTCAAATCATTTTCAATCTTTTCTTGAGGTACCATAATTTTTGTCCAGACCAGTTTCATTATTTGGTTTTTTAAAATTATTCTGTTGAACCACAATTCAAAAGCAATGTCTGATTTTCATTATTTTATTTTCAGTAAATTTTTATTTATTATTACTTTTGTCACTTTCAAGTTATTTCAGTGACCATTGTGGGTTTTTCTTTCTTTAACGGATGGGTACCAACAATTTTGTCCACATCTGTATACTTGAAAGTGTGAGACCTATGTAACTGGAGATGACACAAGACACACAATGGTTATTTCAGACTAACTTAACTAATACAAACCCAGCCACACACTTATTTAGCAAAATGACAAGTTTACATGGTCACCAGGTGAGACCAATGCACTGGACTTTGTTTTTGCAGTTTTTCAGGGAAACAATCGCATTGCTCACAGTTATCATATGATACGGTGAGTTGTTTGAATTATACACATTATGATTGTATTTTTCTCTTCCTGGCCCTTCCTTTGCTGGCTGGCCCATGAAAATATTGTAAAGCTTCAACAATGAATCAATAAAATAACTATCCATTATAGTAAAAGATGTCAACAAATGTGGTTATCAAGTCATTGTGTCAGGAGATTATTACGTCACATGCTGTGGCACGGACCTGTTTACATCACTCACAGATCATATACAAGATACATAAATGTTTACTTTTATCTTTTACAAGATGGGAGAAGTGATTAATATGATGATTACTAAAACACATGGATCACCACCTGTTTTTCCATGGTGGAGACAAGACATCCACAAGCAAAAACCAGGTGCTTTCATTATCAAAGATCTATGTTTTTGCTTGTAGATGTTTTCTTATTCAAGACAAAAAAAAAGCCACAGATGAGAAGCCGTCACCACAACAACACTTGAAAATCACTGTCTAATGAGTAACTGAAATGTGTAAACCAAAATATTCATAACATTTGAAGGACAAACAAACATTTTAATGATCTAAAAAGGTAGGGGCGGCTGAGCCAGAAGATGTCTACAGCCTTGAAGAAGAAATAAGGAAAGGTGATGAAAGCTGAATCTGAAGGGTATGAATAGGGATGGGAATTGATAAGATTTTATTGATACAGATGAGATTAATGATCAGATTCTTTAACAATGCCTTTATTGATTCCTGCTGATTTTCTATCTGGGCATAAGTTGGCCTAAACAGGATTTCAGTGACCACAATGACAAACACATGGCACTCCTGATACCCAATGCCGTGCTGCATCGATAGACAAAGCATGCATCTGCAATTTGTTAGTTTTTCTCTCTTTTTGATCACTTCTGCCGTAACTTTCAACATTTGTTATTATATTTTTCTGATGCCTCTGATGAGAGCATGATGTCTTTGATTTGTAAGGCAAGCAGAACAAAGTGCAAGGAATTGGTAAGGGAATCAATAAACAGAAACACTAATGATATTGATTCACTGAGGCAGTTTTAACTGATTGTTAACTGGAAATGGATTTGGATACCCTTGTTATAGATGATGAGTGAAACAATGATTTTGCCAGTGTTGCTGTTAAGAATAATTAAAAAGTAGAGCAAATGGTTTGTGTGAATACAGAGAGGAAAGATAAGAGGAAATAAAAAAAGAGCTCCACAGGCGAAGTGTGACACAATGTGTGACTGTAGTACGTGGACCCTACTGGGCTGCTGGTCCACAATGAGCCTGTGTGTGTGCATGTTTGTATGTGTTTGTGTGCGTGTCAGCGAGGACGGTCCCGTGCCCTGCACAAACACTGCCCTTGTGATGCCCTTTCCCCATCAACCCTTCACAACAAACCCTCCCCCTTGTAGCACTTCTCTCCCTCACAGAATCACAGACAGATACACAAAGCTCTGACCAGCTCCGCTACACAGGCAGACATACTGAGATCCAGTAAAAGCTGGGAGGGGCTAAGGAGCAACACTCTTCCCCTCAAGCCATCCAAAACAGTATACAACTGCAGTCCAACATATAACCAAAAGGGTTGATGCAAATTGATTTATTTTTATGGAAAAGCACTTCAGATCAAAAGCATCAGAACAAACAAGTAACAAGGCAAGCCAACCATCCATCACACAAAACCATAACAAGTGACACAGCACACAGACGAGGTCTCTCTGTTGTTCTCTTTCAATTAGAGAAGCCTAACAATATTCAATCAAATTATGTTTTGAAAATTGTAACAAGGGATATCTCATTATATTTTACAGAAGGAGCAGGTCTAAACTGTTTGATCAAATATGTTTTTTGGGGAGACACAAAAAGGGTAAACAGAGGGAAACATTTGGTAAGTTGGCAGCAATGGCCAGAAAAATGTTCTTTTAACAGGTGGAGAAACTAAACTGGAGTTAGCCCTTTTCACACTGCATTCATGCAAGGTGCAACTAAGCCCTGTTACCATAACACCTCCAGACATTGGAATTAAATCCACTTTTCCTATTCTGTGATGTTCACGAAGCAGGCCAAGCATCACAGTGGCGTAAAAATTACAGCTTGAAGTGTATCACCTGATTGGGCTACTGATTAACAGCCATCTGCTGTGTATGAAAAGAAAACAAAAACTATGATCTTGTGGTTATATTGCTTTGTGAGCCCTATTAAGCTTGGCCATTGACCTCCAAAATCTATCACATCAAGTTAGAAGAAAATCTGCTGCATTTTGACAAAATCCGTTCAGATATTTTTGATTGGAACTGAAACCAATCAGGACTATCTAAGATGATCATTCAGGGGTTTACAACAACAGTTTCATATGCAATCATGATCTTGGATTTTTATGCTTGAAAACTGTGACTTTTGGGAAAAGCGACCTGCCTAATAAAGAATGATTTATTTTTGTTTTATTTTAGGTGGAAACATCAAGCAAACCCAGACTCATTGTGACTGTGGACGAGATGGATACAGAGTGTATACAAATAGCAACAAAAATAACAACAGACAGCACCACACAGTGTTGTTCACGTGAACTGGACAGCTAGAGGCAATGCAAACTCTTTAACCACCACAGGTAATTATTCAAAGTGAGTCTGATACATGCAAACACACAGACCACATGGAATGATGGAAAAAAATCGATGAATAAAAGAGAAAAACACACACACACACATGCAGTTATCTTTGCTATGACTGTAATAAAGGAAAATCTGAAGCTCTCTATTTTTAATGTTTAGTACTCGGTAAAAAAATAAAACCAATGTTCACAGAAAATACATTTAAAAGAGCCTGTTCATCTATTAGTGGACTTCAAGTCATCAAAACAAAACCACAGAAACTATTCTGAAATGTCACATAGGCGACTTCTTTATTTCATGTCTTTCAAAAGAAGCAATTGAGTAACTGGTGGTTGAGCCTCAGCGTCCACTGATCACCTAGGCAGACTAAAAATGGTCAGTTAGTTGAATCCTGTTGAGTTGGTGTGGAGAATCAAGAGCGGTAACATGAGGGTGACATAATGACTAGCCTTTGTTCCATTTGACACAACAGCTTCTTTTTTGAGAAGCACACAGAGAGGCTTCCTCGGAAAGTTTGACAAAGAGGAAACAAAACAGTCATTAGTAGGGGGAGTGAACTTTTTTTTTGTCTTGAGTTTTTAAAAAAATCTATTACAGAAAACATTTACATAGTTTCTTCATAGTGTTACATAGTTTTCTATATCATATTCTGTGAATAAAACCTGTCCTGTAACTTGTTCAATCCAATTATTATGATGAATAGCATCAAAACAGTCTGTTTGTTGCAGCTCAAGGAAATGTATTTGATGAATCATGACAATTATTTAAAAAATGGTTCATTTAATCAAAAATAAAACTATCTAAAGTTCAATATCCTTTTGATGGAGAAAACCTTTGTAAATCTTAACCAAGGGCTATTTTATTGAAAAATTTGTATGTAAATGATGAGTTCACTGTCAAGGTAAATAGATTGAGCCAATATTTAGTTGGTCAGACAGTTAATGGAAATTGTAGAATTTTATTATCAAGCAATAAAACAGACTGCAGTGTCAGGAGAAGACACCTGCATTCACACCTGTGAACCTGTTGGCTGTTGCTGCTCCTGCTGCTTTGTGGTCTTTTCAAAGAACCTTTCTAACAGGTTTTTTTTTTCAAAGATCTTTCTCTGGCCTAACTAACTTCTAACTAACTAACTCTCCCACAGACACACGAGTGAAGTACTGCAGGCTTGAGGCAGATAGAGAATAAGTTGTGATGGGCAATTATTTGCATAGAGAGCTTTTTTCCAATTGCACTGTCCTGTAGGTTTTTATCTTGTATATATTTGTATGTATTCTGTATTCTCTTACAACTTTTTTATACTTTGTGTCTGTTTTTTTCTTATGTAACCATCTATTGCACTGGAAAAAAAGGAGAGACTCTCCAATCTCGTTGTACATTTTGTATGATGACAGTAAAGGGCATTGTGATTCTGATTCTGATTAAATGATAAACACACATCATCAGCAGTATGACTGTATGACTGCCATGACTCTGTTGTTTAGTTGAAGCATCAATATATATCTCTTACGCTCCTCACTCCCCTCCTTACGTTTTCTGTTCTTCACTGGTTATCATCACACCAAACTTTATTTCTCCTCTGCAGTCATTATTTCTCCTCATCCTGACCTCTCCTTGACACCTGACATGTTCGAAATCAAGTCTGTTGACGACTGTATACATATGAGTAAAAAACATGTCCTTTCTATGAATAAAACTGTCATTAATATCCATATGTGATAGTACAAAATGTAGGCAAACTAAAAGATGCACATCACCCTTTCAAGTTACAAAATAAAAAAAACATCTCTGTGAGTGATAAACATAGCATCTGCTGCTGCTGAAGCTTTTGATTCATGAGCCAAATCGTGGTGCCAAACTTTGATAAGTGACATCCTGTTGTTTTCAGAACAGCAGTGTGCATGTGTCCCTGTAACCTCAGGCAGCATGTGTCTAATGTCTTTTTGTCAGCAGCCTCAGGCAGAATGATGTAAGAGGCAGAATGCACATTTGCTAATGTTGATGTGATTACATTACATGTACATTCTGAACAGCATCCTCGAGGCTTACTACCTCTCAGCATAGCAGTATTACCATAATTTGGAGCCAGGGCCGAGGATGTGAAAAACAAGCTCAGCAGAAGGACAGAGCTGACTGAGAGGTTGTTTGAGGTCACTGAAGGCTGAACGTATCTCTCATCACAGATTCTACAAAACAGGGAAGTGTAAAAAAAGAGTAAAAAAAAAAAAATGTTTTACTGCAGTCACACAGCCTCCACAACTGCCATCTTGAAAAGTGGACCAGAAAGAGAAAAAAAAACAAAAATATCACTGAGCTGGTGTGAATGTAGCAGGGACAGCTCCCACACACACTGCTGATTTTTCAGGATTAGCCTTCCAGCATCTTGCCAATACGCCATTTATCTCCCTCACAGACAAAGAGCCCCACACTGGCACTGAATGACACACACAGGCCTGGAATGGGAGACATTTCTTGGCTGCTGCTGTCATCTTACTACAGAGGTGACTGGGATTCTGGGAACATTTCGCTGCAGCATATCACATGCTAATGTCCTCATCTACAGCTTATATCCATCAATTTGTCTGTCTGTCTGGACTGCTTTACCACAGCATCCAGTTCTGTTACACTATCAAAACAGTTAAGGGTGGGCAATTAAAGACGGTTACTGAAACATTTAAAACAATATTGGATAAGTCAGTAAAATTATACAATCAACATAAATAAAGTTGATGTAGATATTAAGAAAAAGAGATGCAAGATCTAACGGTCAGTAAAATGATTGTTAACAGAGAGAGCCACTTACAATATTAGGGTAATTAACCACAAGATAAACTATTGGAAATACTCAAAAGAACATTTTTGGTTAATTACCCATTATCTATACCACTTGAGCCTGACTCAGGTGACATTGTCAAAAGACAAGGTACATCCTGAAATTAGGGATGCATGGTGATATTGGCACAGCAACTCAATTGGCAGATAATTGCCTAAAAAGTTGATGATCTGTATTAGCAGATAGGAGCCTTTTTACATGTATTTTGGCTGTACAAATTAGCCTTACATATCCCATTTATTGGCTGTAATATTGGCAAAATGTTGAAATGTACCACAGTGATTCACTTCATCATAACTGAATATCCACTTAGTTTTGAAATTACCATTGCCTGTAATTCAACTGTATTACAACTGTAATTCATTTAAGAAAAAGAAATATTGTTTTTCTTTGGTGCACATCTGTTTCTAACACAAATAGTATGTTACCATGAAAGGAGCAGGCCAACTGTAATAAAATGGAGGCTTTGTAGTTGATAAAGAACATTGGCATCCTTGTTGGGGGTAATGACTTTGGAAACATCAGCATATCATATATTTGCAAAATCCAATATCGTGCACCCCTGATTGATTGAAATGGCCATCAATCCCAGGGAAGGAGCATTTTTGTTGTAGGCAAAAATCAGATAGTTAAAATGCCTTTTTGATACAACAGCAACAAAAAAAGAGTACTCAGATCTTAATATTAGGCAATTTATTGTGTGGATTATCAAAATTATATAAAGCTTTAATGGAGACAGAGAGAGCACAGTGCAAGTTTTACATACACACAATGTTGTGTTCCCTGCTGGCTCTGTGTGCTTCATTCTCTCCTTTATTTTACCTTTAATAGTACCCACCGAGAAAGAGGGTGTCAAATCTCTCCATCAAGCCTCTTTGCAACATTTACAGCATAGGTGAAACATAACAAGTGCCTTAATTTCTCCCTTATTTTTTCTGAAAGCAGCCCTTAAAAAGATCCCGGACAGTTTTCATGGGTATTGTCTAAGTCAAAATATCAACTAAAATACAATACCTCTCACAAGTAAAATTAAGACTTTTAGATTTTCTATGGCTATAAAGATCAAATATTATGCAGAACACACTTTTCAATGATTTTAATAGAAAAATATGCTTCTTTGGGAAGAAACCCCAACTAAAAAAGATATTTTAGCATTTTAAATCACAAGTTATTAAAGAGTATTAAGCATTAATCTGGTCTATATATTCAAACATTTTGCCCATTTTGTTTTCCAGTTTAGAAAGTGTGTTGTTTAACCTGCATTTTCATCGATAAAACAATTGATTTTGGGTGTAGAGAACTTTTTGCTGCTGTTGTAGGGAAAACAAATCAATAATGTCTCATTTTTACAGTAAAACATATTGCAGTTTTTTCTTCAAGCACTTTGATGGCCATCATCGCTGTGAATTATTTACAAAAAATATACATCAGGATATCTATCTTGTACCATAAATCAACACCTAAATAAAACTTTGATGTCTGGTCCATATTACTTTGCGTTTATAGACTGAGCCCCCTTTTTGATAGCATATTAACCCTGTACAGGTAAAAAGCTTTTATGGAGTTCTATCATTTATGATTTTACAGGATAACGTTTTTTTCATCTGTACAGCTAACAGGAAAAGATTAAATTCCTGACTCAAAGCTGAACTTTTTAACCTGTTAACAGAAAAAAAGTGTTTCGGTATATCATGTATCATCATTCAGCTTCAAAGAGAAAAAATACATTTTGGTCCATACTTCCCAGCCCTAATTCAGCACACAGAAGCTAAAGCTGTCTCCATTAATCAATGCCAAAGACAATGTGTTGTCATATACTGAGGCTGACACACAATTCCCTCTCTTGTTCCTGTAGACAGAAAAATATTATGTTTCATGCAAGAACACTGCCTCTCTTTACAGTCTATAATTAAACTGTGCTAGTACACTCTGCATTGTCCAAAAAACACATGCCAGTCTAATTATACCATGAAATACACTTGGTTTCAAGGTCACTGCCAAGAGTATAATGCCACCCAAACACATTATCAAGAATGAGCCTGAGGGCAGGGCTTCCTTGGATTGTCGGAGTCTAATAGTTTCAGCATACGGTTTTAATAGTCAAAGCCATAAAGGTCATTTCTGGAAGAAAAAAGAGGCTGTGCTGTGGCCCACACGAGTTCTCACACATACCCCAATGACACATATTTTTCTCACTGATGGATTGTAATATTCTTGAGCACAACAGTCACACTGCAGGATATATGTGACTTGAAGTCCATCATTTGTTTACTTCAGTTTTCTTAATGGAAACAAAAACCACCAGTTTTCTCATATCTATGACAATAGTCAATGAAAGTCTGTCTGATACCAGTCTGACTAGTCAAATAAGTGACCATTGAGCATGAAGTCATCACACCGGAGGCAGACGCAGCAGAACTTCAGGGAATGTTCTCCAGCTATCATCAGTACCTTGTCCTGCTGCTTGTTAATGCTCTGATCAGATGTGAGGTCTGTTCATGAAAAATGTCCTGCTGGGCTTTTTTTTACTGCTGTTGATGCATACTGGTGTGTGTGAGAGTAACACACAACTTAACACAGTGTGCTGTTGTTTAATTCAAAGTAACTGTAACCTAGACCAGGAATTACCACATTTCCTGAGTGTGATCCCCAAAATAGAAGTGGGAGAAACTAGGGACCCCCACTGTCTCTGGAGCAGATGCCTAAATGTTTGGTATCAAACTTAAATTTTTGGATCTCATTGTTTTGTTTTAAAGTAAACCACTTTTATTTTATATTATTACAAAACCAAGCAACATATAACATTAGAAATGATTCTGTTTACTGTAAGGTATCATGTGACCCCCATTTCAGTTTAAAAATGAGATTAACTTTTTATATGGTCAGAAATTCTGAAAATTTGAATTAATACAACAAGTAACAACTTCATTTGTAAAGTTAAACCTCAAAATAATTTTTTGCTCCAGTTTTTTTCTTCTTCCACTTTTTCCTCCTTCTACTCAGTGTGTTTTTCCCTACTTCAAATAGAAATTTCAAATTGATCATCTTGTGGAAAATAAGCACTAATAATAACTTTGTTAGTGCTTCCCACAGTAAACTAACCTGACACACCAGACGGACAGTTCCATATATCTGCCACGGAAATATTTCACTAGACCATCGTTCTGCCAGTCACATTCATCACAGACCAATCCATATCAAGCCACAGTATAACGCAGCAGCTTATCAAAATAAACAAACTATATCGCTTCACACAATACTGCCTAATCACATATATTGATTGAACATATATCAGTATATCTTAACAACTCTACATATGGTCCAGCCATGGTCTTGCAGAGCCATCAAAACCTCTCCTCTGTGATGATAATACAGCCGGTGTTGGTGGGTAGATCATCGGAGACAGAACACAGCGTGAGTAATCGGATCAGGCTATTTTTTCCACATTAAGGTAGAAGTGAAGGAGAAGGACAAACAGAGTGCAGGTGGAATGCATCTGGACTGATTATTGGTTATACTGGACGCCTGCACAAATTGACAGCAGGAAATGTGATTTTGACACAAGTCCCTGGTGAAGCTGCACCTGGAAGACCCAATTTAAACATGTCACCTGTGCGGAGGAGGAAGTTCAGACCGTGTTTGTTCTGGGGGCTTTGCAGATGGTACACATGCCAGCATGGTGAATAACAACAGGAATACTGTGATATACCTTAAGGCTGAAACTATAATTATTTCCTCTATTGTTTAATCCATTCATTACTTTTGAGATGAAACCAATGCACTAACTAAAATTTACCATCCTCCATTAAGAATACATTACATAACTTTAACCATTTATTGTTTCAGCACTGATTATCAAACCCATTCATGCTCATTTTTGATCAATCAAACAATAAAAGAAGGTAAAAATATGGTATGAAGTGTGTTTCTAAGAAAAGGGATTATAATGCAACTGTAATGACAGAACTTCACTCCAAATGATAAGCAGCAGGCCTGCAGACACCACTTGGGATTTGTTAACAAACTGGGTCAGTTGAGCTGAGAGTAACACAGTTCACTGCTTTATAGTTAATTTTAACTCCCAGTTTAAGCAACAACACATCTGCTCTAAAATCTGGACACCCAGTCAGCTCACAGGGTTACTGCAGAGAGGAAAAATCATTGACATTTTCTTTGTAAATATGACAGTGATGGCTGATATACTGCAAGGGTCATGTGCTCTGGATTCAGATTTAAAGAAACGTCCCTGTGTTGGCACTCTGGCAGGTCTGATGATCCCCCAGTTAAAGAGCTCTCTCTTTTGGCATCTGCTCCTGATTCGACTGTTTGTCCCTCTGGCCTTGCCTTTTCAATGTATCACTTATCATTTCATTACTACTGCATGGATAGAGAGTTTCAATCCAACAACCGAATTCAACCCAACAACATCCTCAGAGAAAACCTACATGTACTCAAATGTTATAGAAAATATTCCTAAAACTGTGAGTATGTGATGTTCACAAACATAGCACTTAAAAAGTTAGCATGATGTAATGCTCATGCTGCTAATCTGGAATGTAAGCTAATTACTAGTGGTGCAAGGACAAACTTAGCCCTGCATTAGTTACCAGGGGTGTTCCAGGAGCTGATCCGATAGATGGATCAGATAGATGGATAGAATGATAATAAATCAGAAATTTATGTCCTGTGGAATATGTAGACCACATAAGACAGACAGTTGTCACATCGTCTGCTGTCATTAAAAGAAATACATGAACACCATTCAGAGTGAGAGGAGAAAACAATGTCTAAATGTAAATACAGACTGACAAAAACATGGGCAAATACTAAAACAACAACATCAGATAAAATGAAGTATATTTGGGCTGATATTGTTATTGTTATTATTTATCATTATTAACTTTTTTTTTCTCAATTATTTTGTTACATTATTCTCCTACATATGCAGAGATCTTAAACAATACTGTCCAAATATTCTTGAATTGTTAATTTGGTTTTGATTTGTACATCTTTGGGAAAAAGATGGCTTGTTTGTACTATTAGCATGTTTTTGTAAAGTCAATAAAGTGTCATATTGAAGGGCAAATATTCTGTTCCGATAGAAAAACTAAGTGTAAACGTGTGAGATTATAAAAATATTGCATGCATAAAGATATTGTCAGAATGTTTTGTATATGAAGAAGAGGCATGATTATATTTATACATATGTGTGTATATATATTTGTGTGTGGATGTGTGTGTTTGTACACATATAAACTAAAATAAATATTTTTGTTTAGAAATGATAGCCCTATAACCGCTCTACTCAGCTTTTTTTTTTTTTCCAAACTAATCTAGCAAAACCGAAGTGAGTTGAACCAAATTGTTCCATATTGTAATGAACTGTCATGTGAATTGAACTGTTGTCTGTGAATCAAGATCTGGATTAAATCATTCTGCAAAGAAGAGATTCACATGCTCATTAACCATCTCCAACATCAACATTAACAGATTTTACAAAATCAAGCCTTAGCTTTCATATTTTAAGTGAAAATCGTGTAGCTGATTTAGAGAATTCTGACAAAACACCACAGTGCACAACACACAAGTTTTGTTTAAGCAGGCAATATGTAAAATTGTTGTGGAAAAGACACCCTGGTGCCAGAGTAGATAAAACAGGAAAACAACAACTCAGTACCAAAGTGTTTCTTTCCACTGCCCTGACAAGTTCCACAGAGATTCAGCTGAATAATGAATTATAACACATCAAACATAGAGCAGTCAGAGATGGTGTAACACTGATCTCTGACACGAGAGTCAAGCATGCTGGCTGACTTCCCTGCATTCCCCGCCTGCCAGGACAAGGCCCACTTTCCCAGATTCCAGCCGAGTCAGCCTTATTGGTGCAGTCAGCGCTCTGCTCCTCCTTTACCAATAGGGCGCACACGGACAGTATACACGCAAACACGCACACAGCAGTGGTACAGGTAAAGTAGGTCAAGATAATTATAAGATAGATTGTGTTCTCGTACACGGAGGCAGAGGTTTTACCTGCAGTTTCCTGAAGTCTCTTTTTCCTGTGCCTCTGCTCCTTGCTGGAGGTGTCTGGACCACGGCTGGGACACTACATCTGATCAGAGAGAGGACAGAGCAAACTGACTGTTAGGGGAGGGGGACAAACTGCAGAATGTAGTGGAAGTCTCAAAGTGTTATCTCTGTGTGTGCTGGTGTTTATAATGGTTATAATGAGAGTTGAAGAACAAGTTTAAGAGACTACATTCTCATGAAGTGGAGAAAAGATTGATTTAACACAGAGAATGAAAACAACAGAAAGCTGAATGAGTGAGAGACTCTGTACCTATGCAGACTGCACCCTGAACAGGGCCCCAGCTGCCCCGTCACTGAAGATAAGACAACAGAAAGTACAGAGTGCTCACAGACAAATGCCCTTGCTGACCCCTCCTCACTGATAGACTTTAGGCCAGTGTTTTTCAAACTTTCATCTGTCAAGGCATCCTTTACAATGCAAAAAATACCTCCAGTCACCCCAAACAAAGTGTTTTACATCCCTCTGCCCACCAACTGAAGCACACAGGGTTACTGGAGGACATTATTAAACAAACTAATAATGTGATTGAGAAATCTTGAGTCGAGGATGATGCACAGAACCCTGCTGTTATTCTAGCCACTAGGGCTTTCTCTGAAACTTTTCTCACCATCATTTCTGCCTTTTATTTGTGCTTTACAATCAAATAAAATGATTTATAGCCTTTTTGGCTAATGTCAGGTGAGTCTTTAGCAGCTTTTATTGAGTTTACTTGGAATCACAGATTAGTTTGATAGTTTTTATAGCATATGAGGTGTAATGAATGAAGGCATGATCAACCCCAGGTAAAGATAAACCACACAGCATGTAGCTGGATGCTACTGCATGATCAAGCTGATGGCTCAGATTCATCATCATGTTTTTACTTCTAGCTTGTTTTCAACAGCCACTAGTTCGAAAGGTTAGAACCTTTGGCTCCAGAGCCCCTCACTTGTGGCTCTCTGGACTTGGAGAAAAAAAAATCTCTTTTTTCTTGCATTGAAACTCTTATTCTTTATGTAATTTCAACATGTTTTGCATCATCTAGCCGTAAACGTGTGTTTTTTTTCCTTCAATGATCATGTTCTCTATTTTTGATATCTTGACACTTTAACTTGCATCATGGGTGCATCTTCTGTTGTGCGACTTGCAGCTGCTCGGAGGGAGAGTCCAGCTAATTTGGTTCATGTTTAAATGCTCTCTCTTACATCAGTACAGGCAGCTGCTGCTGCTGTGAAGGGATGGAGAGTCAAACTTCTGATAATGGAGGGAAGTTGGTGACAAAGCCTCACAAAAGACAAGAAAAACAGAGGGATATCAATAAGCTAGATGATGACCTTGTTCTCTACGTGGGGTGATTAAGCAGAATCAATAAAGGCACTGGCATCAATAAAAAGAAGTTAAGAAGTTTCTGGCTTTAAGAAAGTCTTATCTGATGAAGCAAAGGTCATAACCCCTGTTTGTGTAGTCACAGTGCCCAAAGCAGCTCATAGGTCCCTCAATCAGCCTCATCTATCTACAGTTCAAAGAGTGCTACCATCAAAAACATGTGATACAATAAACAAATATACTGTGGGCAAAAATAAACAGTGAGGCTATACACACTGCTGACAAGCAACGCTAACACACTGATTGGGGCTGGTAAACTTCCCGTTTTTCTCCTGTAGTTATGATTCCCAATCTTGTTTACCACCATGTGATAAAAACAAAAAGCTCTGATGTCAGTGTGTGCGACTGATATTTACTCCTTTTGATGAAGTCAAGGACAAATAAAACCTTTGAGTTCCCTCCAAAAAGGGGGCAAAAAGAAAAAAAACTTTGTTTCTGTTACACACAGCAGGGAAACTACATTAAGGATTTGGACTCTAAGGTTTTAAAGATTGTCAATACAAACAAAAACAGAACAATAGAGGGTAAAAATGCCACCTACATCAACGCAGTTCATGTACAATGATGCCCTGCCTTCAAACATGTTTCACTAATGACTGATTTTACTAGAACCATATCAAGTGCAAAATGTTTCTTATTTATTGCAGAAAACAAATACTAAAAATGAGTTGTGTCTTGACATTTAGCTCAAAAAATATAAATAAAAATGTCCTACTGCTTCACGAGGGGGATGACCAGCTCCAGGAAATGTGTTGTTTCACAAAAGATAAAATCCGAGAGCAGAGAGAGTTGATGTTCAACGCCCTGACTGGATTCATTACAGAGCATCACATGATCGTCAGAGAGCATTTTTAGAATAGAAGAGTTCAGGACAGACACAGAGGGTTCAGTATAGAGAGCCTCAGTGATGACATAATAGCTGCAGGGCTCAAACCAAAGTTAGCTCTGGGTCTGAAACATTCGCATTCTTGCGTCAATGGGAGTTTTGGGGGGCTGATGCTAAAAATGATCCACATTTAATGACCGATTGTACAAGTTCTGTTGTAATATTTTGAGGCAGGAAAGTTTGGTTCATTGGTTGTTTTCAGTGTCTGGGTTTCCTCGGGGCTTTTCTTTTCTTGGAATTTTCGCTTTGTGTTTCAGGTCACGCCTTTCTCAGCAGAGCATAGATCACATCACCTAAGGGTGTTTGATCACCTGGGGAGCCGTGAATCAAACCCCCACAAGCACTACTGTTTTCACCCATGGAGCCGTTTGTTTTCTGTTTTCACTGCCAATGCTGAGCTGTAGAAACACTGCAGATGAACACAGGTTTGGTACAGCTACACAACAATCTGCTGTATAGTTTGATGGATGTTAACTATGAGGAAACATATCTTCTTCTTAACAATGTCTTATATTTGAATAGTTATGTCTGATTGTTTTTTTGTGTTGATACAGGCGACTTTATTTAGACCCTGGGGATGGTTTTAAGTTATGTGAGTTGATTAATGAGGTGGTAGAAGGAAGTGTTTTTGGGTAGTGGGTAGAACTGGATTTAAAAAAATCAATTTATCGATTTGAATCGATTTTCCACTGAATGGCCCAAGATTTATTTATAAAATCCTTAAATCGATCTTTTAATACGTCTTTGCTCAGTGTGTAATGCAGCCTGCAGTTTAATGCAGAGCAGTCTCGCGTGACCAGCCATTCATTTCCCATAAAGCCATGTCACTCTGCGTGACCAGACCAGAGATCTTGTGAGATCTCGTCACTAGGCGAGGAGCGTTGATAAGCAAAACATCATGTTGGGAGCACTGAAGGCACTGCTAACAAACTTGAAGGCAGATGTCTGGGTGCACTTTGGATTTATAAAATACTAAGGCAGCAATGAACTGGACAAGAGCAAAACTATATGCAAGATATGCAGTGTGCAGGTGACATATTGTGGAAACACAACGAATCTCCGAAATCATTTAATGAGACATCACCCGAAAACGCAGTCTGCAAAAACATTAGACCCGAAGCAAATGCAGCTTGTGAAGGCATTTGTATGCAAGTTACCAGCAAACTCTGACTCTCCACGAGCCCAGAAAATAACCAAGGCTGTCATAGCATTCATATGCAAGGACATACGACCATACAGCGTTGTTTGTAGCCACCTTATTTACACTGCCTGCCCTGTGGTTTGAGTTGATTTGATTTAAATTATTACATTTTTGTTTTGGCCAGGTTATGTTTAATAAAAAGTACATGATTACTGTAACTGCTTTGGGCTCAATTTTTAATGTAAACAATATTTTTAATAATGCACAAAGTTAGAGTTAGTTTCTTCTATTTACGGCATTAGTTCTCTGAGAATCTCTTCCATATTAGTAAGTCGTATAAGTATAAGTAAAATTGGTACTCTGGCTGAAATATCCTTAACTGAATCAAAATCAATCAAATCAAAATTGAATCGCGAATCAAGTCGAATCAGGCCCTTGTGAATCGAACTGAATCGATTTGGGAAATCTGAATCGATCCCCAGCTCTAGTAGTGGATGAACAGGGCATCAGAGGGCATATGTGATGGGAACACATTTTTCTTACTTTTTTGTCAAAAATAACATTTCAAAAAGAAATGTTACAAAGCCATGAGGTTTTACAAAACAGTGTTGTAGCATTTTCAATAGAAATCTGTTTTGTATTTTTAGCCCTCTACAATAAACAGGAACGTCACTCTAAGATTACCGTTTTGGACATTATTGGGTTCATGTCATAAGTACTTTACACACCTAAGAATTTGGACTTTAGTCACTTCATCTATCATAAGTTAATATGTTGCACGGGGCTGGAGCCTTTCCCTGCTGGAGGGGTACACCCTGAACCAGTCACTAGCCAATCACAGGGCCACATAAAGAGACAGACAACCACTTACACACACATTCACAGGTACAGAACATTTAGAGTTATCAATTATGCATGTTTTTGGTCGGGGGGGGATTTGAGAACTGGAGAAAACTCAGAGAACATGCAAACTCCACACAGAAAGGTCCAGATTAGGAAAGGGGAATTGTTACAGATGAATGCTGTACCTTTTCAGTGTAGATCTGTATATATATATATTTAATATATACATTAATATTTTTCTGAGGTGATTGTGAATTATTAATTAATAATAATAATAATAATAATAAATATTATTATTGTTATTATGTTTTTGTTTCCGTAATGGATCTGATTTGTAAGGAAGAGGCAGGACTAGATAAGCTCTTAGCTTCATTCTGTCCCTTCTCAAACAGGGTATTGTGTGACATACATGTGTATGTATTCACATGAATAAGTTTAGTTGGTGGACATATGTATTATGTTGCCTTGACTAATTGTTGATTGTTTTACTTTCTTTTGTTTTCATAAGTTTGAGATGAATAAAAAAAAAAAAAAAAAAAAAAGAGTTAAAGGTAATTAAAGAAAAAGTCAGTGAAAAAGTTACAAAACATTCAAATGACAAGGTTCATTTAGGTGACTTTAATGACAGAAAATCAGCTCTTAACTCAGATCCACTACATTCTTGGACTAATTCTGCACTCTGATCAAACAATTATTTTCCTGATTCAAGTGGTTTCTGAGGGTTCATACCATGAAAACAATTTCCTGTACATCGCACACAGAAGTGGTCAGTGACGTTAGCTGTGAGGGTCACGTTGATGGTTTCTTACAAAAAAAGAATCCACAAAAATCCACAAAGTACCTAGGCACTAAAAATTTCACTCAGAGCCTCCCCTGACAGTGTTGTCACTGTTATCATTACACAAACACCAGAGTGAGAATCCAGTTTTGATATAACTCACTCTCCAGATACCCTCCCCACACACACACACACACACACCCTTCCTCTCCTCCACCCTGTCGCCCTGCTGCAGGAATGTAAGGAATGCTAGCATGCTAAATGACCGTGGGCATCAGAAGCCAAGTTTCTCCCCGTCCCTCACCTTGGACCACTTCCACAGGCACACACAAAGTAAACCTTGCTTGGAAATATGTCCTTTCTTTTTGAGTTAATTTAGGGTCAGTTGCTGATAAATGCTCTTATTGATTGAACAGTCTTAAAAATATGAAGAAATGCTCCATCTCCAGAGGAAATTTCCTGCCCTGCGTCATAAACCTCCTGAAGGTCCATTTTCTGAAGCTGCACCAGTGCACATTTATTTTTATTAGAAATAAATCCTGGTGCCATATTAAAAGCAAATTTGCAATATTGGGTAGGGCTGGGGAATATGGACCATAACCATATGAATATTTTCAAGCTTAATGGTAATACACTACATCCCTTTTTTCTGTATTTCATCATCTTTGATGAAATTCTAGAAGAAATCAATAAATACATGTCCATGCCAACCCCCGAACATAATAACATTTTCTCCCCTCCTACTGTTAGTTGCTCCACTTCTCAGACAGCGTGAGCCCAACACAGTCCATCTGGAATATTTTTACCATTAATGTTATTAGCTATATTCCACCTCAGTTGGATGAAATACACAGAAAGAGTTGCTTTTTAGCCCACAGCTAGCTTCGATGAACATGTTCAAGCATGTCTGTAGCTACAGTAAAAACAAAAGAGCACAGAGCTGGAGAGCAAAGGTCACATCCACTTCTTGAAGTGGCGTGGTTAGACAAAGCTCATAAGCATTTACTCTGAAACAGCCTGTTCTGAGCAGAGGTAAAATGGAGGGGTTTATGCTAAAATCAGATATCAGAGGAATTTTATGCAAAATCTCAAAAATATACGCTGTGGACATCTAGGACCAGTGTCTTTTTTTTTTTTTTTTTTTTTTTTTATAAACAGGAGTAAACCATGTGACCTCAAATCACTATAAGCAAAAACTCCTTAAAAAATAATATAAAGAAAGTGTTTTCCATTGAGGTTGAACATTTCTATTACATTATCTTGTGGAAAATAAGCATACTATTGTTGGAAGTTTTTACTATGAACATTTTTGATAAGCATTGATAAAACTTAACAGCCACTTACTTCACCCTATAACTCATTTGAAATTATAGTGATTTATTTTAGATAGAAATACATGGAAGATTCATAAAGGCATTGCCGCGAGTAAACTAAATGTAATTTTATGAAAGAGATGTAACTGCAATCAGGAGCAAACTATAAGAAAAAGGTCTAAAACTACAGCCTATAATTTTCTTTGTCTTTTGTCTTTGACCGCTGAACTAAAGTGTGACTGGTGAACTCATTTCCTTTTTGAAATGCAGCCTTGTGGGTAATATGCGTGTGTGACAATAAGAAAAAGGTTTAAGTGCAAGGATGATTGATGGGCCAGTAAAGTGCATGTTCTCCTGGTGGCGCCTTTCATGACACTCAAGGACACTGTACAAGATAAAAACAACAACAATAAAATCAATAATAAAACAATAAAACATTAAAATCAGCAAAGCACAACAGACTAAGACAGATGAGTGGATGAAAACGGCAGGTTAAATGGGGTATGCAGTTAGCAGAAAGCAGAGAGCAGCAAAGTACGGAATAGTTCAGTATTTTTAAAGAGGGTTTGTATGAGCTCCATATAGCCACTAAGTACATTAGATGCAGTAGAATGTTCTCTCCTCTTCCTCAGTAAGCCACAGTCTGTAAGAGTCTGATACGCAGAATCAGCCGCAAACAGGGAAGTATCATACCAGGAACAAAGGGTATTTTCTCTGCCTACAAGAACTCCCATCAAAAAAATAACACCACAGTTTAAGAGTATGCTACATATGCATGTTTTTAAGTGCATTAACTTTTCGGAAATACAAAGTTTATCTGGACCTAACCGACTCACGTCACATATTCCTCCACACAGCACTTCCACGAGCTGCCAAATCACTCCGCCTCCCTCTCAGCTGTTGTAAACATAACAAGCTAGCGGCTTCAGACGCCGGCTGTAGCCTTGTGTAACTTTTATCAAGTATTGTAATTCCTTTGTTCTGACTCTTAGCGGTGTGAGGAAGAGACAGCATAGGGAATTAAAAACGAGTGATAATGACAGTGACGATGAAGTTCCATTCACTTTGGAGCAAAGAGGATACCTGTATAAACCTTGGATGTCTGTATGATCCGGAGTTCACAGGAGACGAGCTGCTGCAGATGGAGACCAAACAGGCCTTACCCCGAGTGCTACTGATGCCAACTTCAGCATGTTTCTGAGTCAGAGGATACTGGAGACTCTCAAGCCATCTGTACTGCTCATCATACAGATTTTCCTGCTCTTCTGAATCCCGGAGTATTGTGGACAATACTCTGGGATTCAGTTTTCAATTTTTCAATTTCCCGAAGATAAAATGAAAAAAACGTCCCAAACCTGAAGGACCTAATGACAGTTTATCCCCAAAGAAAGTAATAATGATCTGTCAGAGACAAACAAGCACATTTGGAGAAGGGATGGATGACTGTAGCCTTTTTCACAGTGCCTTTATGCTAAAGCGCTGCAGGCAACTCTGTCATCTTTACACCTCAAGACATTCACTGGTGTTGAAAATTAGCACTGTGCTATAAATACTTACAGCAGTGCATTTGGGACCTGTGTGTATTTAAATATCACAGCATCAATTTTACTGTGTGTCCATGTCAAATAAACAATAAATAAATAAATTTGCTCTGTAAGCCTGTGATGTCTGTGACAATTCATGCTGTGAACGACACGGCGCTTGACCCCACTTACACCTATTGGCAGCGCTCCTGCCTCCCACTGAGTCCACTAACAAAAAGAGTCAAGAAGCAATGCAATAAAGTAAGGACTTCTGAATTACACAATAAATTGAGTCATTTATTAGCTGTTTTTATTTATGAGAACTAAGAAAATTATTGACAGACTGGCTACAACTATTAATACAATCCAACAGGCAAACATTGCAAATAGTTTAATAAATAAAAAGGCAATACATTTATAAATATTAACTCAGTCACAAAATGTACCTGATGTAATTATTTCATAACGCCAAGAAAACAACATTCACACCAACTCAACTTTATTTATTCAAGGCCCAGTCAACATTTAAATCTCCAACTCTGCAAATTAAATTTGAACACATCATGTTGTTAGCGTCATAAAACGGTCATTTTCAGAGCTAACCTGAATGCATCTCAATGTCACCTATTGGTCCTCAAACGCACCACTAAACACCACGTGAAGATGTTGTGTGGCAATGTAGCTAGTTTAGCTTGAACATTTAGTTTGAACATTTAGCTTTTATTCTGCTGGTCTCAGTGTGATTTTCCACACAGACTTCAACACTGCATGAACATTTCTGACCAAAAGGACTGAAAACAACGTTTTGAGGATTCTACGTTTTGAGCAGAGGAGCAAATGAAATCTCAGGTAAACATGAAGTTAATCCACACGTGATCCGTAATTGATCCACCGATCACAAGGTTGTAACAGAAATCATTCAGTACTGATCGTTGGCCAATGTATTGGGCAGCTTTAATATGAGCAATACTGTCTTCATTTCTTTTGTTTGGAAATATATTGATATTTTTCAAAAACTCAATATATCTCCCAGTCTTAGTTGCAACATCCAGCAGATTTACACATCAAAGGAATTTCAGAAAATTTCAAGACCTGTAATTTCAGAGATTTTTCAGAAACTGTGAGGGGTTTATTCAAGAATATGTTTCTTTACAGCCCTTGTATAGGAACCAAGGTGTCCCCTCAAAATTATTCATTGATCAAAGTTGAAAACGAAATCGCATGATCTTACACCGACAAATATCTTTGCGCAGTTTAAACCACATTTAGAATCTGCCAGCAAATTTTCCAATCAAAACAAACAACCAAACAAAAACAACAGTTTGGGGTACCTATAATTTCTGGTTTCATTGACATGGTAATTACAAAGGTAAATATTTGTGTTTGTAAAAGAATCATTAGCAGAGCTAAAAATCTGGTAGTGTGCCAGCCCTATCTTACATAATTACTGACAACCTTAAAAGAGGCAAGACAGATCAAATAATGGCCTTTCACTTGACTGAGAAAATCCTGAATTAGCTCTTAGTTTCAGAGGAATCTAAAAATTTGAAACAATAAAAGCATTTATAAAGTGAAATACAAAGTCACAGCTCCTTTTTCAAACACACAACACGGTTAAATCAGTGTCAGTCAAATCAGTAAGGAATATTTTCATTGTGATAGGCCTCAAGACGAACTCTGGAAATTATTCAGCAAAGGCGATTAAGGCAATGGGCTCAAAGCATGCAGGAGGAATGCAAGAGGAATGCACCAACACACAGTTCACACTCCCTAAACCGAGTGTGGTCTGAGGGGCCATTGCTCATGACCGTGCGTAATCACTGCCTACCGTAAACAACGTCTGCTCATCCCTAAAAAACAATGCACAGTAGGATGTTTAAAGCTCCCCTACAACTAAATAACATGAATGCATACAGTGAAGGGTTTTGACATCATTTGAGTAGAGTAACAGGTCTTTGTGGTGTCTGTCCAAGCGTGGCCTTTATACACTTCTTCCTCCCGTGGACTTTATTTAGCCTCCTGCTTCAGTCTCTATTTTAAGTTGCTATTGCGCAGCTGCGCAACTGTGGGCGGAGTGTTAGTGAGTGTGTGTTAGTGTGTGTATGTGCTGTCAAAAGTTCCCTCGGATGCTGTAAATCAGTTACCTTCCTGCTGTCTGACTGAGCAAAGGTCCGTCTGAGCCCGACGTTTAGCACTGCTCATCACTCAGAAACACGCACAAACACACACCACTGTCACACAATAATTGGAGCTCAGACAAACTCAGCATGATACAGCAGGCTGAGATCAGTCATACGTCATAAAGTTTGACTGAAAGAGAGGAAACAGAACTGAGAGAGGGGAAAGGACAAATAACAGAAGATTGTGAACTTAATGAACCAATGAGATCATACGAACAGCTGTAAACTGGATTCGCAACACACTGCTGCGCTTCTGTATTCAACAAGCACGAAAAGCGCATTTCTCACACCTCAGCTGCCAGTCTGTTCAAAATTAACTCTGGTGCCCTTTGTCACAGATTCTGTTTGGTCCTGGGTGCTGTGGAGGCTTTAACAGTGGGGCCTTTAGGTGGGACCTTAAAGGACCAAACAAGGAAAGTAAACTAAAAAGCAATGCATTGTGGGTTGAATTTAGCCAGACATTTCCGACTGACAGCAACAAAGCAAGTGTTTTCTGACTGTGACTAATGTTATCAGTGTTAACACCAGCAGCCGCCAATTGGCAAACACGTGTCTAAACTAAATGTGGTTACACATTGATCAGGTCACTGTGCCAGTTTAACCCAACAGCCCAAAAAAACAACATTATCTACATTTTATTGATCAAAACACCAAACTGTGTCATATAACAAGATGCCATTCCACACTGCACTGTTGCTTATTTCTAGGTCATTGTGCAACAATAGGCTGGATGGCCTTAGCCAAACCAAATTTTAGAAAAGCAACAATGCTAAAATTCTTAAATCTTACTGAGTCCATCAGTAATTTTGGTCCATCAGGACAAATTTATTGGGTACACTTTTCAAATACCAGGTTGGACCTCTCTTGCCCTCAGAACTGCATTGACTCTTGTCCCAGATATTCAATAAGGAAACATTCCTTCTGACATTCTTGTCCATATTGACATGATAGCATCACACAGTTTCTGCAAATTTGTCGGCTGCACATTCATGATGCAAGTCTCCAGTTACACCGCATCCCAAAGGTGCTCTATTGCATTGAGATTTGGTTACAGTGTAGGCTTCAAGATTCAACAGGTGTATTTAGGGACCTACAAAATCTGTGATCACAGACTCACGGATGGAATCCTGGAATTGGACGGTAAAAGCGAAATTCAATATGCAAGCAGGATATCATGGAAATGGCCAACATTTTACGTAAAGTTTTTTTTTTTTTTTTTTTTTTTAAATATAAAAGGAACGTATCTCTCAGGAAAATGTTCCGAGGGGGTCACTTAGGCTGGGGACAGTGCACGCTTCACTTCCCTCCCCCCCCACCTCCCCTCATTAACAATGCAAACATGTCGAAGCAGCCGCTTGGGACACCGGCTAAGTTGGCAAAGAAGGTACCAAACTCCTGGCTAACTCCAAAGTACAGGGCAGAGCAGTATTTTTTTTAATAAAATACTGAAAACCAAATTCTCAGAAAATTAAAAAAGAAAAAAATGGAATAAAGGGAAAATTAAAATCAAATTTTGGGGAAAAAAAATAACACAGATTTTATAGGCCCCTTTATTTAGACATGGCCTGCAGCATACCTTTGTTGTAAATAGTGGTAATTGGAGTAACTGTTGCTGCCGTTTGATTGGCTGATTAGCGATTTGTGTTGACAAGCAATTAAGTGGTTATATCTAATAAAATGCCAGGTGAGTGTATGTTGGTGTATGTATTTTAGCTAAAATAATTGTAAAGTAGTGACTAAATAGGGCCTTCATCAATTAACTCTGGAAGGATTTAGGAGTAGATGGATCTAATCAGTCATATTACCATGAACAGCTCATGACACACTCAAAGGTCCAAAAATTAAACTTTAATGAGGGACACAGATAAAAACTCTTTGTTATTATCAGTAATGATTTACAGCTGATCCCAGATTAGCAGTCATCAACTTAAAACCTGTTGTTGCTGGAAACTTCGAAAAAAGCATACGTCTGTGTTTCCCTGTGTTTGTCTTCATGTATAATTAACCATACCAGAAGAAACATAACTGCTTTCTTCCCCTGCCTGGATCAGTGCACCTTGTTTCAAAAGTGTATCATGCTTCATAATCGAGCGATGCTGTGAAGAGTGCTCAACTGCAGAAATGAGTGAACATTGTAACATTTGTGCTCCCCTCATCTCAAAGGGATTTTTGAATGGGGTTTTTTTGTTTTTTTTGGGTGTGGGGGGGTTACATTATTAAATGTTACTGTGTTAAGGGTAATTGCTGTACAAGTTGCAGCATGACTACAAAGTTTGTCAGGACATGTCCTCAGTTTTGATGGTCTTGTGTGTCTTTACTCAGCCATGACCACTACTGTCACATTAAAATAAAGCATTTTAAACAAGAGGGGGTTCATAATCCCCCAATGGCGTCATTAGTTTATTAACATAAATAGGAGTATTTTTGTTTGAGAGGGTTTGTTGACAGGTCATGGACACATTTTTTCTATGAATAGCTTTAAAAAGTGTGTTTTGCACAATTTGCGACCTCTAAATGCTTCATGTCATCAATCTACAATACCTGGTACATTTTAATGACGATCAAGTTCTCAAAAATCCTGAAAACAAGATAATCATGATAATAATGTGTGGGACATGTTTCAAGGTTTGTAGTTCTATTTTGGCTGAAACAAGAACATCTCCACTATCTCCAAAGCAATGTTTAATTATCTTTTACTTGTTACATATATACACATTGTATATATTAATGAATTGCTATATCTCCTATTTTTCATTTCTAGCTTGTCTTTTGGTGTTAAAAATGTTAAAAATGTTAATAGTATACAAGTTCAGTGAAAATTAGGGGTGCAGGAAAATGCTGATTCACCAATATTTGACAATATTTTCCTGTGTGATCCTGTGTTAATATCTTAAAGTGTAGAAATCAGTATTTCATACTGTACAGGACATTTCTTTGTGTTGTGTTGCAACAATCAGCCAATCTCCGTGACATCATTATTAGTTCTGTCACTTGAACAGACAACAAAGTTCATTCATGTTGCAGGGTCCATGCTTTATACGAATAAAACTGATCAGAAAATTTATTTTCTGCACATAATATTGTTGGCTCTTTATAACATCAAAATGATCAAAAAAGATTACGTAATGAAATAGATTGTGAAATTACCCTGCTAATAGTATTGTGATGTTTTCTTTGGTCACCCTGTATCATAACAATGCCCTTCTTGCCAATACATGCCCTATTTAACGTACAGAGGTCTTTAAATTGAGTAACAGTGATCTCAATATAAGCCAAAACAAGTGTGACAATATTTTTAGCCATAATGGAGCAGCCGTTGAAGATCTGTTTACTTTTAGATGATTTAACTGTATATGAAAAAAGGTCTAGCCAATGAGAATAGAGGTAAGATTCTGTTAATGGACCGGGAGATTAGTCACAGAGCGTCCTGCAGGATTTACACTGTGGAGTTAATGTGCCTTCTAACACATCAGCATCGGGCCAATCTTGTTTAATTTTCTTTGAAAATTTTAAAGCTTCTGCTGACTGCAAATAAACCATAAAGAATAAATAAAGATGAATTATTGCTTTTATTTTTGTTACAGTTCACTTTATTGAAAATCTTTCTCAGTAAAATATCTCACTGTACCTTCTCTGACAGCTCTCTCTGTTCATTATATCTGTCTTCCCTACATTCCTTGGCAGGTCTCAGCCTGCTGTGCAGCAGAGTGAAGAATTCCCGCAGGCCGCTCTCATCCCACTGTCAGTCCCATTTCTTGCCATGACAATTTCTACTTCCTCCTCTGGCTTTCTAAAAAGGCACCAAGGCACAGTCAGTGTCCTTATATTCAGCAAAATCTGAGCATCCACCGGAATTCTGTCTCCATTTGTTATCATATAAACTACAGATGGCAGCAGGCATCTACAAACAGAAAAATCCACTCATGTACAGACTCCACTTTCAGCCTCGTGAGGATGTTACAGTGGCCTTTCAGCATAATGAAGGGTGATTACTCTAAAACTATAACAGCAGGAATTGTGACTGAGCGTAAGAGAGTTCAACCAGAGAGAGGGTGAAATACAAAATACTGAGGATACACACACGTGATTCACAGCAGACTCTGACAATAGAGCACACAATTCTGACTGAAAACTGGGCCTTCAAAACCTATGAAATGTTTTTTATAACAAAAAACACTGAAAAAACACAGTGTTCTGAAAGCTACAGCAGTGTCCTTTTCTTTATGCAGATGAATAAAGCTTCCTTTCAGCTCCACGGTAACATTAAACAGCATTCAAACACAGCAGGCAATTATACGGCTAAAACTGAAAAGGTAGAGAACACTCATCAAGAGAAAATCAGACCAGTGACATAAACAAAAAGAGCCTGTCGATGCAGCATGTTACACAAATAAACACACAGTTAGTTGGTGTTCCTTTTCACATATTCTCAAAACAGTCTCTTGTACATGTTTTTCATCTCTTCCATGTTTACTTGTACTCTTCTTGTTCAACAGTCTCACGATTGATAACTACTTTAGCAGTGTCACATTCAAAAACTCAGGAAACCATGATCAAAATGAGCAAGTGTCAACGTCAAGACCACAACACCACTGTTTAAAAATAAACTGGTGAGAACAAAGACACACTGCATGTCCATTATCACTCAATATATAATGTTGGTGACTCTTAAATAGATTATGGGTTTGCTATGAATGCATTAGCTATGATTACAATGATAACAAAGAGGACAAAGACTTCAGTTTAGTGTAATCTTATCAACAAGATATTGGTATCTATCTCAATATTTACAGTCAATATTTTAGCCACACTTATTGGCCATGTACACTCACAGCCATTTCATTGGGTACATCTTAATAGCATTGTTTTGGACCCCCTTTTGCCTTCAGATCTGCCTTAATTCTTTGTTACATAGATTCAGTAAGTACTGCCAGTAGCCATCAGAGGATACAATACAAACTCTGTGGTCATACAGGGATGGACATGGTTGGCAGAAATACTCAGGCAGACTGTGGCATTTAAACAACACTCATCTGGTACTGAGGGGGACCGAAGTGTGCCAAGAAAACATTCCCCACACCATTACATCAACACCAGCCAGAACTTTTGATATGAGGCAGGACTAATCCATGCTACCATGAGATTCATCAGACAAGATAACATTTCCTAATCTTCTACAGTCCAAATTTGGTGAGCCTGTGCAAATAACCAATCTAGGGTTTACAGGGAATGCTCCAAAAAGAGAAAGTATCCAATGGGTGGCAGTTTAGTGGGTGAAAATGCCTTGTCAATGCCAGACTTCAGAGGGGAATGGCCATAGTTGTTGGGGAGAATAGAAAGGCATCAGTCACTCAAATAAACACTCCTTGCAACCAAGGAATGAAGAAGGCAATCTCTGAGTGCACAGGAGCACACCAGGTACCACTCCTGCCAGCTAAGAACAATAAACTAAGTGAAAAACCCAGCCTCCCACATCCATATAAGGTTCTATCAGAAAGCAGCTAATGTTTGCAATCAACCAATTTCTTAGAAACATTTATACATTTTATGCTTTATATCATATTGTACATTGTAAAAAAAAAAAAAAAAGGCCATTTTGGCATTTGACCAAGTCATTAACCTTGAAGTACAGAAACTTTTCAACTTTTGTTTTACCTGAATTAAAATGTCCCTCTAAAATGTGTTTTGTCAGATGTTTAGATTCTGAGATGTCAAAAAAGGTCTTGAGAATATATCAATCTTGAGTTCATGATCATTGTTTTTTGTATCTCAAAGTCTACAAGTGTCAAGAAACTCTACTCCAGAAATAAACGCTGAACTGTTGACTCAAAGCTTTCACACACTCTTCAACCAGCATGGATGTGAAGAGTCTTCAGGTTCTGAGTCAGCGCGCTCACCTGAGAGGCCTTGTTTCACTTGAAATTCAATGTGGTGGAAAAAAGCCAAAACAATGAGAGCTTATCACTGACAGGCTGTGCTGTGTGTTTAGTTTTACCATGACGCAATATCCCATTACAACTGCTGTTTATATTCACTTTACTCTAATACTTCAAGAGTCTCTGCTAGTGAAGGCTACTCAAAGGACAAATTGGAGAAATACTGCAGAGGTATCAGAGTGATGGTCAGCTTCTCTCAAAGAGGTGTCCCCTAAGCAGATTGGCTTGTGGTGCCTTGCTCAAGGAAACCTCAGCAGTAACTGGGAAGTGGGTCAGCGTCTCTCCAACCACCGAGCTAACTTCCAGACCTACCAACCTACCAAACTCACAGTCCCTCACAGACTGGGCTACTGGCTAGAGACCCTGTAGGATCAGGTAAGGATCTGCAAGAACCCTGAAAATAATTGCAATTACACCCGAAATTGGTGACTATTTAGACAAATAATTGGATAAAACTAGCCGTAAAATCACAACTTGTCGTTGAGAGGGGGAGTGGGGTCCAAAATTGGTCTTACATCATTAAGAGTGTGGCCTGCCTTGACCTGGTATTAAGCTTAATCTATTATTGTCTCCATTCTGTTGATACTAAAACCAGAAGGACACCCTCTCTGCTCAGCTCTGAACAGACTTCAAGTCCAGGTCACTTAATCAGAAACCACAATGCAAATAAGAAGCCTTCCAAAGAAAATTACATCACATTACAGTAGAGTTCGACTAAGTTAGGCCAGTGTTGATAAACATGCACATCATTACTATTGCAAAAGTTGTTTTCAATGTTTTTTTAATGCAAATATTGAAATTGCTGCTGTTATTTATGCCAAGATTGCTGGGAGAGGCCTGCTATGGGACTAAATCTGGCTTGGAATAAATAGCTGCGTTGTTGGCTATGTCTATGGAGTGACATCAGTGAATCTTACCAGTGTTTTCTAAGTTTACCTCAGAGAGGGGCCTGAGAGCAGACCCCACCCAAAACAGAGGAGCCAGCATCACTGCCTGACAACACACTCCCCATTATAATCTTAAGACCAGATGCAAAACTGCAAGAATTTGTATTTTGCACTGTTGAGTCTTCAGCAGATTCTAAGGAGAGCCACAAAATGCAAAAAGAAGAAATGTGAGCAAGAGACAAAAAAATATCAGCAGACAATTTATTAAAAACTGCAGTTAAACTCAAACATGCCTATAAGCATGTTTGAGTTTAACTGTCAGATGATCAAAAGTGTGAAACCACAGCCTTTAAAAGCCAAAGTCTGCACAAAAAAATTCCATGGCATTTTCTGTCAGATATTTATAACGTCATGACCTCCTGATGGCAAAGACAAAAAACTTTCTGTCTTTGAATGCTGTAAGATGGTTGAGCTGCATAAGAAAGGCCTCTTGCATTGCATCATTGCTGCTGAGGTTGGATGCAATAAGGAGTCATTTTGAATTTCTTTAAAGATCCTGAGGGTTATGGAACAAAAAAGTCAACTGGCAGACCCAAAAAGATTTCACTAGTGCTGTGCCAGAGGATCTGATTGGCTGTCCGTTGAGACACAGGACGATCCTGAGGTCACTACTGGTGCTGACTGCAGCCTAATAACCATCAGATGGCATCTGCAAGGGAAGGACTTAAAAAACAAATACCTTCAAAGTCCGCATCTCTTTCAACAACACAAAATTGCGCATTTGGACTTTGCAAGGGAGCACCACACATGGGACACTGAGAGGTGGAAGAAAGTTTTATTCTTTGAAAAAACAATTAAACCTTGGTGGTCCTGATGGCTTCCAACATTACTGGCATGACAAGGAGATCCCACTTCAGATGTTTTCTACGCAGGGACGCCGTCGTGATCTGGGGCGCATTTTCCTTCAGTGGAACAATGGAGCCTCAGGTTGTGCAGGGGCGTCAAACGGCAGCTGGCTATGCGAAAAAGGTTGCAGCGGGCATCCTTCATGACTGAGGGGCCTCGTTTGTGTTGTAATGACTTGGACCACCCTGCAAATTTCCCTGATCTAACTTCAATTGAGAACATTCGGAGATGGGGGGGCAAGGGAAGTTTACAAAAAAATGGGCATCAGCTCCAGACAGTGGATGCCCTTCGTGAAGCCATCTTCAACACTTGAGGCAACGTTCCCACTATCGTCCTGGAAACACTGGCATCAAAAATGCACAAATGAATTTTTGATGTTATTAACAAGAACAGTGGAGCTACTCATTACTGAGTCCTTTTATGACACTTTTGTTTCTGTTGTGAGGGGGTTTTTGGCTTTAAGCTATGGTCTTAAACTTTTGATAAGCTGTTGTTTTCAATAAATAGCTTAGCAGGAGTCAGGCTCATCTGTTTCACTATCTCCTTCATCTACTGGTCAGCATACTGCACTCATCTTCTTCGAGCTCCATCACGCCAACAAAGTTTGTCAGCTTTGTGCAGGTTTCACTGGTTTGGTGTCTTTTTGAACAAGCTATCAACGCCGTCCCTCTCTATGGAGCATCATCTCATCCTGGATACTGATATGTTTCTGATGAAGTGGTAACTAGGGCTGACCAGGGCCCCCTGAAATCTAACTGGGCACCCACAAATTCTTCACAATAGCCCCATTCAAGCTACCATTTCAAGCATTATATTATAATATACGACCCAGCATAATTTTGCTTCCACCGTGAAGGTCCAATCAACGGTGGGGTGACGAGTTGACCCTCCATTTGTTCTGACTCCAAAAATAGTATCAAAAGGCATAATATTGGTGAGGGGGGAGTCTGCAGACCCATTGAGGGGATAGCAGCACTGTCTACATGTAAACCCTTTGAGTGTATGTGAAAACACACACACAAACTACCAAAATAAAACAGATTATTTGCACTGTTTGCCTGTTGGATAGAACCAATATTTGTTTCTATTTTACCAATAATTTTGTTAGTTCATTTAATAAATGCAAGTAATAAATTAATCACTACTTTGTTTAATACAGTTACAGAATACAGGATATTTACTGCACTGCTCCTGATGAGGTTTTTGTACTTCTCTATTGAGCAAACACTTAATGTGTTGTTGTGACAAAAAACAACAATTAATAAGTAATGGCTGATTTCAATAAAAGGTGATAGGTGATCATTATTGGCCATAAAAAGCCCAATCTGGGCATCCTTACTATGGTCTTCAATTATCAAGCAACATGCATAGGGTCAGTCACCGACATAAACACATGAAAACAAATCCGCACTGTTGATGCCTCACATTATACCCTTATAAACTCTCTCCATCTCCACTGACACAGACTGAGATCAGTCTGAGCTCATAATAGCAATTCCATCCATCCATCCATCCATCCAAGCTTGTTATGAATGAGGAGCAGCAGGGACCTTTGAGGTGAACACAGCCTAAGGACTGACACTTTTTGAACAAAAAAACACAACAACCTCACACTACATAGTAGGGTCCACTCGATATATATCAACTCTTTGATAAATGTGATACAGTAGACAAATCGTAAGTCACTGACATCATGTTGATTCATGAAATACATTTTTGGCCTTATGCTCAGTTAAAAGACAGCTGACAGAACAACAACTATAAGTTTTGGACCAGTAAATAATATCTTTGAAAAGTTTTGTCTGATAAGGGGAATCATCATTTAATCTTATTAATATCATCAAATGACCATTTACATAGTAAGTAATCAAATTACCCTGATACCTGCTACACATCATGGAAACAAAGTCAAAGATTTTCTTCACACCCAATACTGGATAGTTGCTTGTTTTAAAGAGGTCATATGATGCTTTTATATATCCTTTAGTGCATTTTACACACCTCATTGGCATTAAAAAGTACTTCCACGGCCAAAGTCTGATGCATAGGACTTCTCCTGTGAACAGCACTAATTTGTGCCTACTACAGCTGGTTCCCCAGACAGACCTGCAACTGTGACGTCCTACCGCTGCTCTGTCAGTGGTTCAAGCCCGTACTTTCAGGGCAGCAAGCCCCGAGCAGTCTAAGGCAGAAAAACCTTTTAAAAATTGCTGAACTGCCTAATTACTAGGGGTGGACAGAAATATTGATTCAGCAATGCATTGCAATTATTCCCCTGCCAATTCAGTATCGATTCAGCAAATCTTCTGAAACGATTCACCTCCAGTAAATCAGTCAGAACAGACTGGGCCCACGAGGATAAGGGGGCCTTTAAGAGCATCTTAGACAGAGGGAGAAGAGATGTGGGTCGGGGTAATCATTATGTAAAAACTGGCAGTGTTTTTTTAACATTAATAATTGTGGACAAATTTTTTAAGAGTGGGACAAATATCAGTACCACAGTATTTTGTAATTTGATTTAAAAGATGCAAACATGAATGTGGTATCAAGTCAGTCTTTGTCAAATTCTGTGTAAAATTACACCAAATTGAAGCATAACTATATTATTACAGCAATTTTGAATAGCTCTGTTAATTAGAAATCAGGATATATCATCCTATCTTATGTTCCTTAAATTAATAATTGTAGTATTGCTGTATCATATCATTAATATCATACCCATATGGTATATTGCACTGAATCATGAGCTTGTAAATCCAAGCTCTAATTTGGGATGAGAAATCAATTACATGAGCCCTGTACAGGTAAAACATGACAAATTTTAATGATCAAGAATTGTCTACATATCTCTATCTGAAGGAAACCCCTGTGCGTCACCATTTCCACCTACTTTTTTTGAACTTTGCAAAAGTATTTAACCAGTTTATACAATGCTCTCTTTTGGTCAAAGATTAAACTGAAGATCATAAAATGTTTTTACTTACTGACACCACCAACCACTAGAATTATGGAGATTTATCATTGTGAAACATATTTTAGGGTAAACACAATTTTGAAAACTCAAATTTGGAAATATTGGCAGTGTTTTCGTACAATTTAAGCTGTGCATAGGAGTCAGCCTGCGAGTGATGACAGTTCAAAACAAATAATGTTGAGTGTATTTTTGCTGCAGTTGGGCCGTGCAACTACTCCTGATTTCATCTTTATTGTGATACGAGCCTTTACAATAACCACAATGCAGTGGTCTCAATTTATAACAAAAAATTACAAATATTTTTGAATGAGGCTAAGCAAAGTCTTGTGGTATAACAGCCCTGCTTATTCACTTCTGATGCAGTCAGATGAGGCTAAAGCTAAAGCACGCTACAAGCTTCCTTTAAATCTATTTGTGAGAGTGTGGAAAAAGAAAATGAGAAAAAGATTTAGGGATTTCTTTCAGATTTAGAAAAATCTTGTTGCAGCTGAAAGTGTTGCATAAACAGGGCAAATGGCTCAGGCGATAGGATATATGCACTCTATCCATACATTATCTATACTGCTATCCCTTTCGAGGTTGCAGGGGGCTTGAGCCTATCCCAGCTATAATTGGGCGAGAGGCGGGGTACACCCTGAACCTGTCGCCAGCCGGTCGCAGGGCCACATAGAGAGGAGGACAACCATTCACTTTCCCACCCATACCTACAGAAAATTTTTGAGTCACCAATCTACCTAATGAGCATGTTTTTGGTCTGTGGGAGGAAGCCAGAATGCCTGAGGGGAACTCATGCACACACAGGAAGAACATGCAAGCTCCATACAGAAAGGGGATCAAACATGCAACCGTCTTGCTGCGAGGCATGCGCACTACCTGCTGTGCTACCGTGACACCCTATACACTCATCAGCCCATATCTTTCTTTTTTTTTAAGATTATTTTTTGGGGTATTTTATATCTTTATTATGAGGAGATAGAGTGACAATGGATAGGGTTGTGAAAGCAGACGAAAGAGAGTAGGGGGAGGACACTCTGCAAGCTGGCCACAGGCTGGATTCGAACCCGGGCTGGCAGAAGCATGTATATGGGAAGTGCCTAAATTATCACCATTCATATCGTTACTGCAATGTTGCACAATGTTATGGCATACTGAGTGTTTCTCTCATATCATGCAGGTCTACAAACAAGTGTTAATATATTAGAACTTTACAGGAATAATATCAGATTTTTCAAATGTGATGTTCTAACAATATTAACATTACTTTATAGAAGAAAAACATTGACTATTGCAAGCTATTATATCCATTACCACGCACACTATGAAAGCAGAATATGTTGTCCTCTTTGTTCCCTGAGAGAGAGGCTGAAATGCCCTTCAATAAAACAGCTCATTCTAAGAGGCTGAACTGTCGTCACCTTTAAAATGTTAAATACTCTTTTATATCATAAATACTATCTCTGATTAAGCTTCTAAATAACGTGAAGAGTCAGAAAGACTTGTTGAGATGGATGATGAGCCCAAACTGAGCATGAATAATCACAACTTATTCATACATGTTTTCACAAACATATCTAATGACATAACTGTAACTCCTATAATCCTAATTATCCAAATAACTTTAGTTTCTGTAGCAAAACAGCTGACCAAACCAATTGGGCTGGCAGTTTCACATCCTCTTTAAATAAACATGCAGTTGTCATCAGTGACACAGTTTACTGTTAACGCAGTGACTTTTGGTTTCACAAATCAGAATTTCCTCAAACTGAGGTTTATACATATGTGGTCAGTGTAGAAGGTCTATTTTAGTGGTTGATTATACCTGAAAGTTGCAGTATTTCAGGGTATTTGATCTAAAAAAAAAAAATTACATGCTACAAGTGTAAAGCTAAAGTCCTGTGATGGCTATAAGGAGTCGGTCTGTCACCACAGGCTAAATCAGATTCACCTATAGGGAGAGTTCACTATAATCACTTTGGAATGCCACATTCTGTTCCCTTATGGAGGGAGCGCCGAGAAACAGTTCAGATATTTAACATGTTAATCGTAGTTAGCAGGTGTATTCAACAGACTGATAGCCATGTTTAAACTCTTGAAACCTTTTCAGGGTCTGCTGATGAATTCAGCTCCCATACAAAGCAGAACAACAAATTACAGTTACTGACAACTCAACCAGTGTAGACACACCCTCTTTCCATGTGAGTGAACATCATTTTAGGCACTAAGAAAAAAGCCCCTACTGGAATGTTTGCTCTTATTAGGCAGAGGGAAGGCCATTGCCTGGGGCCCTGTGCGCTAAGGGCCACAAAATAATGTTATTATATAATAATATATACAAGACTTGTACCTTATAAATTTATTTCACTGGTTTAGATGTGCATTTTAAATGCACTGCACACAAATAAGTTGCAAATGTGTGAACAAATTGCCAAAAATGGTAATGAGTGGGGGGCATACTTACTTGCGTAACTTCTTTCAGATTGAAATTTGATTTTGAATTACACACCTTACCTTATTTTATCCTAGAGATTTTGATTTAAAAAAATCAGGGAATATTGGTTATAGCAAAAAGGATAACTGATTATATTTTGGTTGTACAGTGAATTCGGGTGTGGATCAAGGAATATCTTCAAGGATTTGCTAACAGTGAGAGATAGGGCAGTTTTCGACATTTTTGACAATTACTCACTTTACAGTGTTGGAAATGCCTTGGCAGATGTTGGTGCTTTCGAGTCAAATTATTTTTATGCTACATAATTAAGCTTTAATCATTGCTGCCAACATGTTTATGCACCTAAATGGTGTTCTTTTTTTTGTTATATCTATGACATATTCCACAAACTGTCCCAGTTCAACTTATCATAACATTGCTAATTTATATGTGCACTGTGCACTCTTTGCTTTTTCTCTGCATTTTTGTGCAGTCCCATTGTTGCCAATCTATGTGTCTTTCTTTAAGTTGAAAATACTGCAGACAAAACCATGCATGTTGTACAAATTGTCCAAAAAGGTTTGCAGCATTTGAAAATGTGTTTGGGACACGCAAAGAGCAACCACTATTTTGCCACTTCTGTCACTTTTCCAAATCCAAATGTTACCAATGTGTATTTGAAGAGTTAGAAAAGCGTGGCATTAACCTACTCTTTTGTAAAGCCTCTTGAGCTACTATGTGTTGTGATGTGGTTCTAGACAAATATAGACTGATTCACTGACTGAAGAAGAAGCAAAATAGTTTCAAAATATTTATATACTGTAAACACACTGGCCACTTCAGTGTACTAGACATACAAAGTACATGATTAAATGAAAACTTCTGACATTAACTAATTTCCCAAAATAAATTGGCTAAATTTGAAGGAGAACTCCTCACCCGTATCACCACCATTTCAAAACAATGCCTCCATATTTGTGTAATTTTGGCAGTCGTTTTTGGCTAAGAAAGAGTAGACGTAAAGTTCTGTCACCTACTCCAAAAGCCCCTCCAGAGGCTTCACACTATTTTGTTTGCAGGATATGAATTATGTTAGCCTAATGGGAAAGGACCTTGTTGGTCTCCACCTGGGGCCTTAAAATGACAAAAACCGTCCCTGTTGATGACAACAGTTGACATTCATACATTAACAACAAACATATTGCGGTCACTGCCGTATTATAGCGACATAAAATAAAGTTGTTTGACTCATAAATTAATGAAATAAGTATAGCAGGTATTACTAAGTCATTAACGATTATAGAAGTCGAATAAATGAGTGAGTCTTGTGTCAAATAACTTGGTGATATCTTCGAGGTAGTGTTATTTAAAGAGCAGCCACAGCAATGCGACATTAAATTGACAGAAACATGTACGTAACCTGACGTGACGTCCTCGCGCAGCATATGAAAAGGACGCAGCTGAGATCAATCAAGAAGATGTCAGGACTTACCTTTACTTTCTGTCCGGTGTGAGCTCGTTGAAGAATATACCGGCGGAACAAACAGCTGAAAGTTAAGAAATCAGCTTCGTCCACCGAGTACTTTCCCATTAAAACAGCGAAGGTGACATAAAACCGCACGGTCCCTGCTGTCTCCGTACAGTCCTCGGTCCACGCAGGTGGACAGGAGCGCGGCTTCGCTTCCTGTTTTTCTCAGAAGGTGAACCACAGCCGCTAATCTTTCCTCCGCCAGCTCTCACTCCGCCAACGCCGTCAAGTGTGAGGCAACGACGTAAAACTAGAACATCCGCTCAGAATATTACAAAATAAGAGCTTCAAAAAGCACCAGCGGGTTTTGGTAATAAGAAGGCGCGGGCAAAGACGAACACGAGCCCCCTGACAAAACTGGTCTAACTAGTTGTACTTTACATGATATTAAGGTATTTTAAGGCTCTTTCTGAGGCGGTGCAACAATGAAATCCCTTTTTTCAAAAATAATTTTGCTCTAAAAAAAAAGTCCAAACATATTGCAGACCTTTTTTTTTTTTTATTTCTTTTTTTTTTAATTACGGCAGAATGTGACCATGTTTTTATTAGAAGGGGGAGAACATTGTATGTATTAGTCTTTGTTTGTGTTGTTTGCTTTTGCAATGAAAGAAAGGAAAAAAGAAGGGGGTGAGCATTATATGTATGTCTTATAATGACAGCAATAATATTAAGAGAAAAAAATTAGAAAAGCAGAATAAACTAGAATAATAGCATTTTCTTCTCCAAAACTAATGCACACTATGTCTTAACAGTCTTCACTGCTTTTAATGTGGCAATATTTGGCAAGTGGGTAAAATAACTCTCTTGCCCAAACATTGCCAACATATATATACATGTAAGATATATGTAGTAATTGCTATAGTCGCTATAAGTTATTTTAGATGAGTACCTCATTTTTGTTGTCCACTTATATTGACCATCTTAAGGCCATTCTAAACATCAGGCCTCAGGTAGTTAGCTATCCCTTACCTAAAACTCCTATGCACTTGTGAGACATTGGGCTTACATGGAGGGAGACTCTGCCAACAATGAATTCACATTGTTTTCAACCCTTGTTGTTGCCTATTGTGCAGGGGAATTAGAGCAGAAAGATTTAAATGAAAATGTCCTCGGATTATATCTTATCTGCCTTTAGCCTCATGTTGATTTGATAGCTTTTACTTGACGGGGCACTTTGTTTTGAAATACTTCCAAGAAGATAAAACAGCTCTCCTGAGACAGCCTATTGAAGACTAGGCCAAACCACTAAATAAACCATAAACATTAAATACACAAAACTAAAATATGCCCACACTTGTGGTAGTCTACTTATTTTGAAATTACAAGGTTTATATCAAAACACATTTTCATACACTATTAAATGGAAGACAAATGTTTCATATCTTATTTAGACTACCCCTATGCTCCGTAATGTTCAGCATAACACCCCTTTATGTTGCTTTGACATTGTTTTCTTTGCTATCTCAATCAGAGGTAATTTGGCATTTCTTAAACAGGACATTCCAACATATATTTTTCCCAGGAGGTAAATGAAATTGAAATATAGTTGTAGAATACAACATTTACACATGGGATTGTCAAAAGTGCTACAAAGATTGACTTGTTGCAATACTTTCAGCATGAATAATTCTTCTGTTTACAGAGACACATCCTTCATGATGTTATTAAAATACTGACGTTACAAATGATCTATAATCCAAGATTTCACATAGCCCACTAGAGAGAGCGCGAGAGAGCACTGTACATCTAAATAGATTTTATAATAACATAACAACAATTTAATACCAAATAACCTGTCTTATTGTTGTCTGATTAAAACGAGGAATCTCACAAATTTTGCTCAATAAAATATTTTTTATCTGTTTTGTTTGTGTTTTTATAAATAAACACACGTCACTCATCAGCCTGCAGTAAAACAACGTTTCAACATATCTAATGAAACTCTCCAAGATATCCGAGAAATGTATTGCTGTCTTTAAAAACAAAAAACACCCTGTCGATCACTTCACTGCTGTTCCACAAATAATCACCCCATGGGGCTTTTATTTTGAAAGCCGGATGTTTTGTCATTAATCAGCAGCTCAGTGGTGCAGATGTAAGTCTGAAGCATCGAGTGCAACCGGCTTTCTTTCAGCAACTTTGTACCATCGGCTGGTGGGCCAACTTCCGAGCACCCACTGGTTCACCGGGGAACGTAATATGTGTGCATGAGGTCTTTTCTGAGTCTTTGTTTGTAACTATTGAGGTGGCCTGTTGTTGACCCTCTGATGTTTCTTCTTGTTCTCTGAGCCCACAGGAGAGCAGGTTCAACATGTAGGCCGAATACAGGTGGATTACAGATCAGCAGGATTTAGACAATGTCTCTTCAAAAGTTGCATTTATCCAATCATTTGACCGCCAGTAAAAAATCATTCTTTAGATTTTAGCTTAGTGCAGTACGTCCGTCCTTGTGAAGGTCCGTAGCTGGGAATATGAGCTGTGGCGCCCTCTGGTGGTCAAGTAGATAACATACGGTAACCCAAAGTCCAGAATCAAACGACATCTCTGGACTTTTGGAGCTCAGTAACACGAAAACTAACAAGAAGGTCATTTTGAACGTCATCTTTTGTTTTGCCAAAACTTTATGAGGAATAAACCAGGTAACTACAGGATTTCGATTATTCCTAAATGTGTCTATACTTTATTTAAACATTGGTCCTTTAGTGATATTAAAAAATAGGAGAGAGCTCTGAATTTTTCTGCCTAGAACTACTTAAAACAAGCTCAACTGAAGCTTAAAGCTGAGAGAAAATAGCACAGACAGAAACTGAAGCCTACTTTAAAGGCTGTCTCTGGGAGGGAGGAGGAGAGGGCTACTTTCAGCATTATTTGAGCATGGTAATTATTAATAATTCTACATGATCATTATGAATAATTGTTTAAAAAAAAGCTCCAGACAGTTTATCAATTTTCATATTCTCCTGTGATTGCTTGATCATTTTTTGTGTTACTTTGGTAAAAATGTGACTCAGACTGAATTTTATTTTATTACATTTAAATGCATTTTCTAAAATTGTTAATCTTAAGATTAAATGAAGATCACATTTCTTCATTTCTATAAGGGAAATACAAGAATAGACTTGCTTAGTGATCTAAAACGACCCTCTGTGTGATTTAAACGGTAGCTATTGTGATGTCAATGGGCCTGACAAATAAATATACATGCTTATACATTTTTAAGCCCCCAGCATCACCACCACCACCTTCATTATTACTTTTCAACTATCACAACTTTCCAGATCGATTTAGGATACAATGAACACGGCAGTATTATATAAAGGGCTCAAAATAACCTCCATGGTAGTCCATGCAGTCATCGAATTCTGGTAGTTTGAGTGTTAAATGGAAGGAAGTAATTAAAGATTTTTGATGAGAACATATCACAAGTATGAATCTTTTCCTTCGGCATATATATTTGTTTTTTGTAAATAAACATGATGATGCAAATAGAACATGTTAATACAAACTATCACATGGGACTTAAACAAGGCAACTTTATGTCTTTTATATAGTCTATAAAAATATTTGTGTAATGTCCACAAATATTTCAATGAAATGAACATTTAAATTATTTTTAGTATTTCTTAATCATAAATTATTTTAACCCTTTGATGCGCAATATGGGTCAAAAGTGACCCGGCTGAGTTTTTATTGTCTATATCTTTGCAATAAATTAATTTCATCATTCAGTCTTCAAGGTACTCTTCAATTAATTTGTTTTTTTATCATCTTTTGTCCATATTTTATTTTTCCCCTTCTTACTTTTTTAGTAAAACACCTTTTTTTAATCACTACCCCCTCTAATGCGCAACATGGATCAAAAATGACCCATATCCATTTCCTGTGTTATTTCATTAATGACTGAGTGTTTCTGTGATATATCTTTGAAATAAATTTATTTTTTCAGTATATATTACAAGTATGCACTAAATTACTTGTTATTGTTATGTGCAAATCGTTATTTTTATTTTCCCTTCCTCCCCTTATGAACCATCACACCTTTTGTATTTCTGCATCAAGTTTACACAAATGGGTCGGAAATGACCCCACATGCATAAAAGTACTTTGTGAGGAACTAGTAGATGTAGGTATTTTAAAAAATTTTTTTTTTTTGATTGTTCCAACCTCACCTTAGAAAAATTGGATGACAAATTTGTAAGAGAACTGTAATAAGGTTTAGGATATCTTGAGAGAGAGAATACATTTTTTTATTAGAGAGTTAAAAGTAGTAACTGTAAGCAAGCTAGTTAGCTGTTGACATAAACCATTATAGTTAGCTGATTCTAATTTAGTAACTAACCTTTATAGTTTTCTATCTACTTAGCTAAGTTGATTGCTAGGCAGCTTGCAAAAATTTGATATCAGTGATATCAGCCGTAGTCAAGCTGTACTATTACTCGAATTTGGATTACATGTACTCAATTTTGGTTAACTAGAGGGCGAGCAGACTTTGCTAGTGGAGCAAAAAGCGTCACAAGTACTACTAATAGATTGAAAAATGACTGCTAATAAACTGTGTTGGGTCTACTAGTCCTACTAGTAAACTTAAAATGTTCACTAGTACCACTTATATGCTAATAAGGAGGCGGGCGGGAAAAAGCAAATTCTTACTTCCCATTGGCTTTCGAAAACATTACAACCAATAATAATACTACTTAAAAAGTGTGACTAGTAAAAACTAAAAGCTTTACTAGTAGTACTCATAACACAAAATTGTTTACTAGTAGGGAATTTTGCTTTACTAGTAAGGTATACTCGCACAGTAGTGGGCCAAAAACCTTTACTAGTAAAACAAAATTTTTGTTTACTAGTACTAGTTGTAAACTCAAAATATCTAACTAGTTGTACTAGCATACTTTTTTAGTCTACCAGTAGTACTCATAAAGACAAAAGATGGACTAGTAGTTCTAGTAGACCTAATGCAAATAAGGTATAGGGACAATAACCAATCCAGCACCCTGATTAGTTGTAATATTTTTGAAAGCCAATGGGAAGCTTAAATTTGCTTTTCCTCTCCCCATTAGCATATGTCTTACTAGTAGTACTTAGTGAACATTTTGAAGTCTACTATTTGTTCAAATAGACCTTAAAACAGTCTACTAGTTTTACTAGTGACCATTTTGATCTACTAGTAGTTATTGTGACACTTTTGCTCCACTTGTACTAATAGTGACACTTTTTTCTTCACTAGTACTACAAATAACACATTTTGCTTCACTAGTAAAGTCTACTAGCGCACCAGTTGATATAAATTGAGTACATGTCCTCAAAATTCAAGTAATAGTAGGGCTTAACTACTATGTGGTTATCAAAAACAGGATACTCAAAGAATACTTGTAATAATTAATCATAAAATGAATTGATTTAAAAATATGGAGCAAAGATAAACTTAGCCAGCATTAAATAGCCATAGAAATGAATGCGGGTCATTTCTGACCCATGTTTTGCATTAGAAGGGGGGGTTACCTATGTTGCGCATCAAAGGGTTAAAATAATATCCATTCACTCACTGAGTACACTCGATTGCCTTTGAATCAGCATGGACAAAATGCCAATCAGAGAGGTATTTTGATAAATATTGTAGAGGAAGTGAAGTAGAATATCTATTTTATGACCATTTATTCCATTTTTGTTTGTGAGTGTGTGCTCTCATGAATAACCATTTGCAATGTGTTTTATGATATTCCACTGGGCCTGATCTTTGTGTAACATCAGCACCATCTGCTGGGCTCCCTGCAGACACCTAAATGAACCTTTTGTCTTTCATTCTGTCTGAAATGGTGTCTAAATAAAGTAAATTGCTTCAAAAGATTTGTTTTTCTTCTTAAAAAAAAACAAACAACTAAAATCAATATCAAACATTTCTGTGACAATGTTTATTTGTATTTGAGTAATTTAGGCTCATCAAATTAATGTGTTTTGCAACCTTAAACCACAGCTTTATTGACAACTTAAGTGAGAGTATTTAACTGTCTGCTTATTTTTTCAAGTATGTTATATAAAAATAAGAATTAATGCGAATTCATCAATATTAATGTCGTTATTGATTCTGCTTATCATTTTTATTCTTTTCCCAGTGGTTCTCAACTTGTCTGGCTTCAGGACCCACCATCACTCCTTAATGCCAAATTGCTACCCAAATTGAGGAAAAATTTGAGCTTCTCAAATTTATTTAATGACAAGGTTGTGCAGTTTGAACTTGAGACAGTACAGGATATCACATGACCAGCAGGTGGCGATGCTAGAGAGGGAAAGATTCCCCTTTACACTCAATTAGCTGCATTTTGATTAAAACCTAAAAGTGCATCTCAGGATGCAAGGTTTCAAGACAATAAATCTAACTAGCTGTGATAATCCTGTGTCAGTGGATACATACTGAACACCTCTGTATCAATAATTTTCAATTAGTAGCTCTAAATAAGGCATCGATCATTAAGCTGTTACAACATATGTAACACTTCAGTAACCTGAGCGTTTTTTAACAGACTCAACAATGCTTTCATGTACAAGCATGAAATAAAAAAAGTCCAGCTACTAATAAGTAGTTTCAAAAAGACTTAACGTATTTTAAAGATACTGGAAGAGCATTTTTCAAAATGTTTTAGCTGTTCCTGACCTGTGCAGGGTCTGCAGTATATCACAAACTTACATGACATTGCTCGTATGAAGACAAATAAGACAAATCTTGTGAAAAAACTATTAACATTGCAAACTCCCCAAACCTAAATCACAACATCATTAGCCCCATGTACATATGCACAAGACTCTTGAAGATGTTCTAAATTTGTCTTGGTTGCATGAATAAAATCCATAAAGCTAAATCTTTCACCCTTCCATAAGCCAGAATTCTTTACCCCTCCTTCCCCTCCCATACCTGACAGTTGAACCACAATGAAAAATCTGACTGTGATTAGTAAGTGTGGAAAAGCAACTCAGAAAAATTTCAGCTTCAAATCTTCCAGAGATTTTCAGGCATTCATGTGTTCCAATGGATGCGGAGAGAAAATTGTCAAAATGAAATGTCAGTTTTGTCCCACCACAAGAGGGCAGCACAGTCCAGCACAGTGGGCCTTTAACAGGCTGTGAGTTATGTCCGCTGGAATGCCTGACTGTCATGGTGAGCATATTTGAGTTACTCCTGCAAGAAATTAAGTCCCATTGTGACTGCTTTCAAAGAGAGCTGAACGAATGTTATTCAGTGTCATCAGTGCGCATGGATACTTGTTTTGTTATATGCATGAGTACAGACTGCGCCATAATCAGAAACACACAGTCCTTCGCAAATGCATCTTTTAGTCATTCTGCTCGGCCTTTACTTTCCAATCAGGGGTCAGGAAACCGCCACCCCGCCCCAGCTTTGAGGTCGTAAGGATAGGTTTATATTATTTTAACTAAAACAATGATAACACGCTTAATACTTTCTTTCTGCAAAGATCTTTTGATAAAGATGTGTATGTGCAGGCCCATGTCATCTGAAAAGCATCAATAAAAACAATTGAAACAGGTATGAACAGCGTAGAATCCCTTCTTTCAAGTGTGGGTCCTACGGGAGCTTGACTCTGCTTCGGAACAATTAGGCAGGGGTGGGAAGTAACTAATTACATTTATTTAAGTAATTTTAAATGATAAGGTTTTTGAGTACGCACTTTAAAATAATCAGTGCTTTGACTTTTTGTGAGTATGTTTGTTTGGATGTGTTGTACTCACAAACTTTTGTCATACCATCTGAGTACAGACAAAATAAATAATGACAAGTTATCAAAGTTTTCAAAGGCCAAACGCATGCCTGCCTGGTTCATTTGTGATTCTTAATTGCCATTAGGTGTGAGCAGGACTGCCCCCAGAAACAGCCAGGCCCCTGAATGACTTTGTAAATTGGCCCTGGGTATGATTTGATAGTATCAACTGAGACATGGTACCAGTAGCGTTAGTGCTAATTAGCATCCTGGTCTTGGCTCTGATCAGTTTTAGAACTTACTGGAGGAATTTGTTGCAGGTCTAAACATAAACACACTGTTTATATTATATACAAAAATAAAGGCTCACTGTGGCATTTTAATAAGAGGGGATTTTATATTGATGAGGCAACAATTTAAAAGAATTAAACTGTTTTTATGGGTAATAGACATGAAAATAAATAAGCAATGATAACAACAACAACAACAACAGTAATAATAACTATTGCTGAAATGCAGGATCAACCTTTTAATTGCTCATTCTTTAGAGCCCCCCATGGTTCTGGGCCCCATAAATCTTTACATGTAATGCCCCCTCCACCTTGGGTGTAAGTGTGTGTGTGTGTGTGTGTGTGAATAGTTATCTCTCTTTTTGTGTCAGCCCTGTGATTGGCTGCCTCCTGTTCATTGACAGCTGGAAAAGGCTCCAGCCACCCTGAATAGGAGCATAATGGATGGATGGATATTATGGGGACCAGCAGTAGACCTGTTTTGATCCAGATCATGCCCGAATAAGGACAACAATATAATAGACAATATGCTACATTATTTTTTCATAATAATTATATGTTGTATGCTTGTTATAATCAAATTAATATAAAAAATAATCTGCATTCGCTGTAGTTCAGCGGTTTGCAAAGAATTTCCAACAAACTAAATCAAGCATTTTACCCTCTGAACTTGCTAAAATTAATCTGAGAGTAGCTGACTGAATTAAATTTAGATCTTTGTGAAGTGTTTATTGTAAAAGTTCACACTGTGATAACAATAAATGATACATTTATTGTTAGTATTTATATCGAAAGAAAAAAAAACACTTTTTTATGAATGAAACACTTGATTTAAGATATGAAGATATTTCCATCTTTTTATTTTCATTTAAATCAATGAATTGATTGTACATTAACATGGATAAAATATTATAATTTTTACTTTACAATTTGGCTAATTAAGTTTGTTTAATGAGAGGGAGAGAGCACATGTTCATTAAAGGACTAAAATGTAAGGATTTTGTTGTGGATTATAATGTTTTCAGGTTTTCACTGGCACCAAACTAACTTTGAAGCACAAAAATGACCAAAATGTGTCTAAAAGATGTAGAAATGAAGTTGTTCCATGTTCTTGACCTCGTGAGGGTCAGAGGTCAAACTCTCGCCCTCTAAGTTCCCCTCATGACGTCCTCATTGTCTGAAATTTACCAAACACACACCAGGCTCAAAGGGAGCAGTCTGTGCAGTGTAGTTTTTGTCCAGCATGCTTCCATTACTGCTCCTCTTATTCGATTAAATGTACCCTAACTCAGTCCAAACCCTCTCTGTGCATAATCTCATCACGGTTGATAGGCGTGTAATAAAAAGCATATTTAACATGAAAGGGCTCCTCATGTGAATGCGTATAATTATGGATATCAAAATATCTTCATTTGTTTAATTGTGAGGCCTTGCCAAGAGGTATGTAATTGCTTGAAAAGAAATATGGCTGGAACTGAATTGCAGAGTGAGATTGGCATGCTGGAGGAGGCGGGACAAAGGTCAAGCATGAGGCCAACTTCCTGTTTAGCACACGTTATGGTTTATTGAGAGAGATCCAATACACAAATTGTGGTTATATGACATCAAAATAACAATGAAACAATGAGATACACATTTTCTGGAGAGATTACTACAAAAGCCAATAATCCAGTGAATCATCATTGAATTTAATTGAGGATTGCATCATTAAATTTGTGTAATTCCTCTCAGGCAATAATATGCCTGAACTGAAGTGTTTTGAAACTTTAGGAAATCCTGATAGTACAAATGACTGAGCATTATGGAGATGTTTTGGTTGTGAAATAAGCTCATTGTTTGGCATTCATATCCGAATGAGGTTATATTTCTATCAGTGATAAAGAGCCTGCAGTGATTTTAAGTCTCACATCATCCCCAGAGGTCAGCCAAAGTCTGACCATTAACCCGCTCTGCTTTATTATCCAGCCTACAGTATCACACAAACAGGTGCCGGGCCTTAATGATCCCAGCGGGCATTTGGTTTCATCTTTGATTAATTGGAATGTTAACAGGAGAAGAGTTATCCTAATAGCTTCTTGTTGCCAACCCTGCGGAAGTTTTTAAGGGGGGCGAGAAAGGAAACGAGAGAAGGGGGGGCAGCTTTTTAAAAATAGACCCCATCAGTCCACGCTGGGAAAAAAGAGCAGCCATTTAAATCCCGACAAAGCGATTTGCAGCTCATAATCAAGAGAACGGAAGCATTTTATCGCATTTCCCTTTACAGTATAAGCTGGCCAGTTCCGCCACATCTAAAGAAGAATCAGCTGTGTTAGAGTGGCTGCTACTTTTGTCTGCCTGGACTGGTTTGTTTGGCATTAGAAGCAGCTAACGCTTTGCAAAAACCTGTTTGTTTGGTAACGTTTGTTTGAGAGGATCTCCCCTGGTGTTGCAGATAACTTATCAGTGATATTGCAGGAGTCAGTGCCTAAATAGGAATTATTTCACAGTTAGTTCATTAATTTTAAACAAATAAAACACATCCTGTATAGGTCCTTAGCTTCCAACCAGGGGGGCAAGGCCCAGTCAGCTTGGAGAATGCTAATGTTAGGCATTCATTTACTTAATAAAACCATGACATCACACTTACTCCACACTGACTTTAAAGGTATGTTGATAATAATGCTTGCACGCCAATTATATCTGGATTGTATCAAAGCTAAAAAATACATTTATATTAATTTTGGACAGTAAAGGATCATTTTTGTCATGAGGGTCCTGAAGGGGCTTAACTCTTCTGCAACTGCATGGGGCTCCCGGGAAAAAGTTGGGCATCATGGGAGTATGGCAACAAATTTAGGCAGTAATAAAATAAACAACAATAACAACAAAGTGCAGATAAACAAAATGAAAAAGAAGTGACAGGAAATCCCTCAGTAAACCTTGTTCCGAGTTAAAAGTCTTTAAAATACTGCAAATCAGGTCTAATGTATTCAAATAGGGCTGCCAGTATTTAAAAAACTGAATTGTTATGTATCTAAATACTTATGAAACATTACAGAAGAACCAGCTTCAGTATGACTTAACACCATCCTTAAACATATGGGCATTTATCCTTATCCACTTTAGGCCTTTAGGATATGTGAAATTTATACAATAACATACTTCAATAATTCAATGGCAATATCAGTTGAGATAAATTAACAGATGATGGAGAGTGCATATGAGCTGTAATGTACAGTGGTCCAGTGTATGATGCTCTTTGTGTTTTGTTCAACTCTTAAAAGTGCAACATGTTGCTTCTGAATCTGAAAGAAATACAAAAAACTTTTTTCCTCCGCTAAATTGGCACAAATAAATCTAAAGGTTGCTTACAGACATCTTTGTCTTCATCTGGCTGCATTAAAAGGTGTAAAAGCAGGGCTGTTATGCCACATCTCCAGAGTACTTTCTTGAGCACATTTCAACATTTATTGCAATAAATTCAGAGAGTAACGTGTGTTCACTGCAAGACACATACCATGACAATGATAAAATCATAATTAAATGTGCAGCCCTGACTGTAATTTAGATTTTACTAGCAGACTTTAAGTCAAATTAATTAGATGAAAGTAAAATTACTGGTCTATATATTTACTCAAAGTTTAGTTCTGACTTTTTGAAAAGTAAAATACAATCTGTCCTTTAGATGGACAATCTGTCCATCAGAATATGACTCTTGAACCAAATTGTTAAAATTAATACTTGGTGTCATGCATTAATAATTTTCGGATATAATGTCTGATCACTGTAAAATTATGTGTTACGGACCGTACAATGGCCCAAACATCTGGTCAGTTTTGCACAGCTGATGGAGCTCAGATCTCCCTCTCTCCCTAAATTGTTTTTTTCTTTTAACTCAGAAACTGATGCCATGTGAAATGCAGAAAAGTCCGATACTGTCCCAAAAAATGATAATTTCTACATGTTGAAGCTTACTTTGAGACATGTAAGACTTTTGAGATAAGGAGGCTTTTGTTGTGTGTTCACCTAGCTGACTGGGGTCATGTGGTTTGGTTTATTAAACCCTCTCCTTGCATGCATTTCCACAGTATTTCCACACCCTTAACCAGTAGACTGCAGGGTGTCTAGTTCCAGCCTCTGATAGGCATGCTTTGTGCTCCACCAGAAGGGTGCAAATAAAGTAGACAGTACAGGTCTTTTTTTTTTTTGATTCTTTACTTTTGACAGTGAAACTATAGATAATTGCGTACCACACAGATGGACCAGAATGGAACTGCTCTGTTGAAATGCATCCTTTGAATTACATTATATTAGAGGTCAAGTATGGCTTCCTAACACTTGACTATGTACACTAGCTTGTTGCTCTGGGGGTTATAAATCAGACGTAAAAATAAATTACTAGCTAACTTCATGCCAAATCGAAAGGGGCCTCATGTTGCTCTGTTCCTGGGGCCTCACAGTTACTAAGACTGCCCCTGATTTTTTGGTTAGTTTATTCATTTTAGCTAAATCACTTAGTCTAAGTATTTTAGAGTGTCTTTTACTTTGAAAGTGCAACAAAATGTTTATATGGCTTGCACTCGTGCCTTTGCACGGCCTCTCTCTGTCTTCACCAACTCTCCCCTGCAGTCCAGAGCCATGCCCTCACTCATGTTCACAGGAAGTATAGCAATGAGGGGTGGGCAAAAATCATATCTCAATAGTTCAAGCTAAATTGTGATGCATCATATAAATCTCAGAATAACAAACTTTGACATGATTCTAGTAAAACAAGCAATACTGATAACTGTTTGATATCACAGCAAAAGGCAGTTGAGCATGCAATGTTAGAGAATTCTTTTGTTTCTAATGATCAAAAAAGAAAAGACAAGCAAGCATAGTCAGACTGTCTAGACTGTACAGAAACATCTTTTCTGTGCAAGGACAAATTGTTCTCTTCCTTTTCATGAAACATTTTTAAAGTTATTTTCGGAGCTTTTGTCTTCATTTGAATGAAGAGACCATGAATAGTTGGAAAGTGAGTATCATTTCTGCATTAAGCGGCAAGACATTGAAGGAAACCAACATTTAATGCCCGTGACCTTCAACCCCTCGGGCAGCACTCTATGAAAAACCAACATCATTTTGTCAAGGATATTACCACTTGGGCTCAGCAACACTGTGGAAACCATTTGCTATTAACACAGATCATCACTACATCTATAAGTGCAAGTTAAATCTCTACCATATGAAACAAAAGTCATATATTAACAACACCCAGAAGCACTGCCGGCTTCTCTGACCCTGAGCTAATCTGAGATGGAATGATGAAAAGTGAAAAAGTGTGCTGTGGTCTGATGAGTCCACATTTCAAATTTCAAGCCATGGATGTTGTGTCCTCAAGCCTAAAGCTGCGTTCACACCTAACGCGACTTGAGTGACCTCGGCGTGTGTGACGGTACCCGTGACAGACTGTTTTCATTCCGGTTCACAGAGTGACAATCCACCCAGTCGGGACCGCAGCGAACTCACAGAAGATGCTGCAGGGCCATCAGCTGCAGTGTATTGTGGTTGGTAGCTGAGTGAAAAGGATACAGTTGGAATAACGTCAGCTAATACATCCTATTATTTAATATATGATATGATCGCGGTAAAAGTCAAGCGGAGGTGACGTCACTGAAATACAGCGACGGCGACTGTGTCCAAAATTAGGTATTTATGGACACACGACACGACTTAAGTGGGCGACGTGATTATGATCGCAAAGTCGCGTTCGGTGTGAATGCAGCTTAGGGAGGAAAAGGACCATCCAGTTTGTTATCAGCGCAAAGTTCAAAAGCCAGCATCTGTGATGATATGAGAGTGTGTTAGTGCTTATAGCATGGGTAACTTGCACATCTGTGATGGCACCATTAATGCTGAAAAGTACCTACAGGTTTTGGGAGCAACATATTCTGCAATCCAAGTGACGTCTTATACAGGGACATCCCTGCTTATTTCAGCAAGACAATGCCAAGCCACATTCTGCAAGTGTTACAACAATGTGGCTTTGCAGTAAAAAAGTGGAGGCATTAGAATGACCTACCTGCAGTCCAGACCTGTCCCCCATTGAAAATGTGTACAGCATAAGAAGAACAAAATGTGACAATGGAGACTCCAGACTCTTAAGCAACTTGAGTCATGCATCAAGCAAGAATTAGAAAGAATTCTACAAAGCTTCAACAATTAGCGTCCTCAGTTCCCAAACAATTTTTGATTGTCGTTAAAAGGAAAGGTGATGTAACACAATGGTAAACATGCCCCTGTCACAGCTTTTTTTGGAATGTCTTGCAGGCATCAAATTCAAATGAGTAAATGTTTGGAAAAACTGTGGAGTTTATCAAGAATGAGCAGATCATCGTATCCTATTCTAATTTTATTTTACACAACTCCCAAAATTCATTGAAATTGGAGTTTGTATTTCCATCAAATCAACTGTAGCATAAATAATCTGAAGGTGTATGATATCATTTTATCCTTAGTCTGAAGGGCCGTCCACACAGAGACAAATTTAGGCATATCTGCATAAGTTTTTAATTTTATTGGCTTTTTGTCCACACAGAAACAGCCTCTCAGATGCCCATAACATACGCTTTTGAGTGGGTCCCAGAGTGGATCAATCTGAAAACGCTGAGCATTTCCGTGTAGACAACAAATACCGAGAGCTTCAGAAAGAGTGATGTCATAGCCCATCCCTCAGTTAAAGTGCAGTTTAAGTGAGGGATTGGGCTGTGACGTCATGACAACAACAGAAACAATGGTGGAATGTCGTGCTCCTGCTGCAGGAGCTCATGAGTTTGCTTTGGGTTTTACAGCCAAATTTACTGCTCCTCTACTACCACCACGAGCAACAACAGTACACATGCTGTTGTTTGCATGTGCACCCCCCAGCATTACAGCACCGCTTACAGGCCTGGCATATATGCTACAGTGTTTTCATGTGGACGCACACATTTCTTGAAACAATGCCATGTTTACAGAGAACGTTTTCAATACGAAACCATTTCATCTCTGTGTGGACATGGCCTGAGATAAAACCCTGATACATCCTAAAACTGGATCTATTTCCCAGCCCTAGTTCTGATGTGACATCCGAGCTGCTGGAGGCCACACGGAGGTCAGAGCGTGATGATTTTCTTGGTGAATAGATGACACTGGTGTGTATTTATAGAAGGAGTATTTCAGTACAGAAGATGAACCTCTGCTGACCAGGGGTCCGCACTGGACAAAACGCTCAGCTCCTATTTATAAACCAAAGAGTGTAATCAACACAATCTATTGTCACTATTTTGGCGTATTAAAGAATTATTACGTGTAATCTATTGTTTCGGGGTCTTGTCATAAAGATAGAGATCAGGAGTCAGTGAAAACATCACGTAGATCACCGTGACATGTTGTTTACACTGGAGATTCACTAGAGGTAAAATAAACAGCTCCATATTGAGTAATGTCATAGAAATAGCTCCGATATCAAACTTGTAGTATTTCTGCTACAACAAGAGAGAAGGGGAGAAAAAAAATAAAAACTCACGCTGATTGGAACAATTGCCGGATTTTCTGCGAATCAAATCTTCGCATATTTTCCTGTTTGGAGCAGATGTATACCAAACAGTGGTGACCCCCCACTCTCCTTTTCAATGGGGTCGGCCTGATGTGCGCAACTTTAGGTGGAAACTGTTGCTCCTCAATCTCAAACATGCACGAGAATGTCAGGAATTCAATTGTGTGCAGGCATTGGGAAACATGCAACCTGCGCGTGACACGACCGGCCGGGTCGCATCGCCGGTGCCCCGTGGAGCGTGCAGGCTGTCCGACCCGGAACGAGGCCCGGTAAATATGTTGCTTTCTGTGCACGCGCTCCTGTGTATAAGGTAGGGCTGGACGACATATTGGGTTTTAAAAATGTATCAGTTCATTTTTTAAGATGGGATAGCCCAGGGGCGCCCAGAGAAGACATGGGACCTACCCCAAATCTGCTCTGTGCAGTTTCTTAAAGATATAAATATGCAGTAATAAAATTCAAAACGTGGACTGCTTCTAATTATTATGGCCAAGTTCTTTTGTTTAAATACACAAATAAACTTAGATAGTTGTAAATAAAAATGCAGTTTAAGTAACATTCTGGCATTCGGACCATTTTAAGCATTCTTCATGTTTTTATTTATCTTTTACCTCTAAGGAGGGATCTTACTCGATCAATCTCTGATCTTTTAACCACAACAAAGATCTAAAACTTTTGCAGAGTGTACATCTGTCTCACTCTATAACCTGTTATTTTCAACACCCAAATAGTTTGATGAGCAATTCAGACATTCAGTTAAACATCAAAAAGCATGAATACCCTTTGATAATTGCTTTAAAGGGCCTCTTTTTGTATAACTGTCATTTTTGGGAGTTCAGCAATGCAAAAATACTTTGGGCAAAATGGTGCTTAAAAGATACTTTGAGGCCCCTAGCTGCAGGGCGATAATCCACTTGAAATGTCACTATAAAGGGGAATTTTAATTCTATTTGTTATGTTTTACAAAGGGATAATGTTTTGATACCTGTTTGACACAATATCAATAAAATTAGTCTGGCCTGCCTTGCTAGTGCACAGTAGCTTTTAATATAGCCTACTGCTGTGTTTTGTACTAATATGTCATTGGGTTTCTTTTGTAAGGTACAGTGGTATTTATGGGGTAATGTAAATTCAAAAGGTCGGATTGAACTAAATATACTGTGCATTCTTAAATTTATAAACAGAGTCAGCTCTAGTTATTTTGGAAACCTTGGTAAGATTATGATTTGGTGCCCCCACCAGCTCTGCAGTGTACCATCCAATGGGGAAACCTTAGAGGGCAGTACCCCTTACTGTCATCATTATATTTTTATTCCAATGAAGCATTATTTTCATATGTTAGATGATAAAATGTATATTCATCGTAATTCAACCAAGACTTTATGATATGATTTCTATTAGTACAAAAGTGCAATGACATTTGGAAAACACTGGGCCGATGAGGACACCGTTCAGATTTCAGTACAGGGGTCCGTTGATAACTCTTAAATATTATGGCAGTGACTTGACTGTTTATTACTGTCCTTTTTGGGGACAGTATGTGCCGGTGGGTTTGATGGGCAGCAGATTTTTGTAGGGGAGCTTGAAAGTTATCCAAAGCGATATTAATCGAGCTTTGTCTATACCACTTATTCCTTTTGAGGTCCTGGGGGGCTGGGCCTTATCCCATCTGTCACTGGGTGAGAGGTGGGGTACACTGATGTAACTAGACAGACTATTTACACACACATTCACACCTAAGGGCAATTTAGGGTCACTAATTAACCTAACAGCATGTTTTGGTTTGCAAAAGGAAACCAGAGTGTCTGAAGAAAACCCACCTATGCACCTGGAGACCATGCAAACCCTTAAAGAGGGCCCTGTCTGAACAGAGAGTTGAACCAACATCCTTCTTGCTGTGAGGGAACAGCAATACCTGCTCCACCACCAGGCAGCTCATTAAGGGGAATTAACCTTTTCTAAGAACTGAAGGCAAAGTTCTGCACTCTCCCTTTTGAACAAATACATCAACAGCACTTGGGGTTCCTTGGAAGTTTTATCCACTTTTTGCGTGTCCCCAACATATTTGTGCAATTTAGACAGAGCGTAAGCCTGTAAATTTTCATAATTAGAATTGATAAGTTATTCAATAACAGTGTCACTAACTTTGTTGTTGTTGTCATGGTATCAGTTATCACTATCACTTGTAACTCCACCTACTTCCCAAATGTTGCCAGAATATATTGGCACATGAAACTGTGTTCTTGTTATGTTAGAAATATGACAAACTGTCAAGTCTCTGCACTATAGTTACCACCAGTAATTAGAAGAGCAGAGATTTCATCCTTGTGAAAAACATATTTTTTCAATTACATAAAGCAGTAGCTCCTCTGGTGGGCCTTAAAGGTACCTCAGGTGGTCTGCTTATGGCATTTGCAATACATAAAATCAATAGCATAATTTTAAAAAGAAAATCTTGTTTTAAATCATCTTGAGATAATTGTTGGCGTGATTATTAAAATGAAATCCTAGAGCAAAACACAGAATTGGGAATCTGTCTGAGAGAGACAACACTTTTATTACAGAGTAATGTCTTAAGAAAAGCTTTGGAAGTGTTTTTCTTAATAATGAAATGTTTATTTTTTATTTATTTTCCTGTTAACATCTTTTTGGATATTTCTTCATATTTCTATGCTCCAGTTGCATTTGCTGTTATGCTATGTTTACTGGATATAAGCTTATTATTGCATCATTTGCTCATCGTCTGTTTCATTTATTGTTTACATTTTTGTTTCATGCGGTTGTATTTATTTGAATGGTGCCCTCTTTCTTTAGAATATGACTAAAGATTACACATTTCTGTATTTTCTGTAAAATTGTGATGAAGTTATCACATTAAATCAAATGGTATTTAAGAGAGTAGAAAATGTTGCTTACATCGATAAACAGAAATGTTCTCAGTGCTGTTGTATGATTGAGTTGGTCTGAAGGAATTTGTCTGGCATTTTTGGTTTTATAGAAAAACAGAATAATAATCTATATTTGGTGTTTTTGGTCCATTTCTTTCACTTTGGTGTAAAACACATATCAATAATATTTATTCTTTTTTTTGCAAGTATCAAAGTGTTTATTTTCCTCATATATTATATTGTATTATATTACAGTAGATTGTAGGCACCTCCACACTTTAGATTTCACAAATCAATCTGCACTATTTGGAAAAGTGAGTTGAATTTGTGTGGACTGCACACATCCAAATGTTGCCAGTGCATTTGTGCAATTTAAGCAGTGTTCTCTCTCTCTCTCTCTCTCTCTCTCTCTCTCTCTCTCTCTCTCCTCAGATAAAAATTCTGTGCTTTTTGACACCACAAATCATAAGATAATGGATATTTATTAATTTAAAATGTGGGACTTCGGAACAGATGTTGACAGTCTTAGTAAACAGAAATGTTGTGCATTTTTTTGTACAGTTCAGATAGTTGCAAGAGTTTGTCTGCAGTTTTGATATTTAGAAGAAATAATTTGCCTAATATTAAGACTATTGTCCTTGTATCAGTGGTATTAAAAAGGGATATGTGTTGTTAGTCTTTCATAAGAATCATGTACTTGTCATTCTGGCATTGTGACAACTATTTTTATTTATTTAAGTAATTAAAAAAATATCAATACACATACAACGTATGAAAATTCCGTCTTTTTGAAAATGAATTTTGGACCATCTTGCCCAGCCCTATGTTGGGTGTGTTTGCCTTTAAGGACGGGTAGAAATGAGGGTCAAATGCGTTGACTGTACATGGAGTTGACCTCATTCATCTCGTTGATTATAATCTGTCATCTGGGAGAGCCACACAAAGGACACAATCAGCTCGCGCTCGACGGAAAAGGCGCAGGGCTGTCAAACTGAACTTGACTAAACTTTATCACCCCAGACAGAAAAGATGAGAAGAGAGAAACAAACGAAATCCCAAGTTTGTGTACACAGCACCTCAGTGCTGTTTCATACTTAAGCTGTCATTTAGGAATCATAATCAGAGAACATCATTTATAAACACAGCTACAAATGCTTTTTAATGCGTAGGTGTTGGCAAAGGTAAATCATTGATGGGCAACTTTGGTTTCCACAAAAGCAATATTGTTTTCTCACTGTCAAGGTCAAACTGTAACTGATTTAAGGACATTCACGTATATTTCATTAGTATTAACTTTAAAATTATGTTGATTTTTGAAATCAAAATGAAAGTAAGGCTTCATTCTGAATCTGAACACAGAATTAATGCTTACTGATGAAACATTTTCAATGCAATTAGAATTTACTGCTTCTTAAAATTAATTGTACTTATTTCTTTGCGTTTTTAAATGCATTTTGTAATGATTCATTGTAAAGTTCTAGAAGAATAAATGAAGACGATTGTATGGACCAGATTAAAACACTTATACAAGTGATGAAATATTGTGAATATTATTTCTGTTATTCATGTGTTGATGCTTTAAAATTTTGTCCGTGTGTTGTATAAGCAACTCAGGTTAAATTGTTTGGAATACATGTTTGCAGATTTTGACAGACTGTCGTCATGTTACAGTTGCTGAAGTTTTAAACTGACTTGAGATCACTTTATGTGCTGAATGGGGCTGCAGAAAACTGCATCCACATATTTTATATTCAATTAGTTAAATACAAGTTTATGTCCTTCAAAAATATGAAATGTGAAATACAGGGATTAAACGTAGATTCAAGGATTTTTTAATTATGAACCAGACATTTGCAAAAGTGTTTACAAGTGATAGTAAAAAAACTAATCAAATTATGGATAATAAATCACATATAAAATAATAGTTTACTAATGCACCAGTGAAGAATTTAAAACTTTAAAAAAATTATGAATAATGGAAACGAATGGATGATTGGAGAAGTATGGTTTTACGACTGGTTGTTGATAATATATTTTGATTTATTTTGCTGATTTTACTTTTAGGCATAGAAATTTATTTATAGCTACCAAAAACTATTTGAAAATTAACTCTTATCTTTTGCTACATTTTATTCACACGCTGTTTTTTCGCGTTATTAATTACTTTGAAATGGTTGAAATCATAAATTTAAAACTTCAATAAGTTTTAATACTGCAATAAAATATTACAGGGTCTGAGGCATACAAAGAAAAACAACTATTTATAATGGGATATGGATCAGACAACATTTTTGATTTTGTCAGTCTTTCTAAAAGTTTTTTGAACTTTTCTAAAAGTTCAAACATAAAAATCAGGCAGTTAAGATCCTCCTTTAATCTGTTTGAACACCTCATGCTGTTTCCTTCACACACTTTGCCTTAATGTATGTCGGCTAAATTAATTCATGCAAAAATTAACTCAAAAATATGGCTACATTTTATATTAATTGTAGCTATTAATCATTCTTAATGCGTTTACAATGCTTTTGTTGCATTGTAAATCATTAGTAGATACTTAACACATCATCTGCAATGCATTCAAATTAATTTCACGTTATTTATATTATTCATAATTACAGCTGATGATAAGTATTTTACCCTAATCCTTACACCGAAATCATTGTTTACACATTTTTTTTTTAAAAAAGATGCTATATTTGTTTTAATTAATTCAACTGATGATGCTTTACAGTTGTTAAGCATTTACTTTTGCTTAACACAGAGATAAAGCATCTCTGATTGTCTTCAGAAATTATTAATAAATAATTCATATGACCCCATAAGCATTATTTAATTCTCCACTAATGATTAATAGATTTTTGTTTTAAAGTGTTCAGAAAATGTCCAATGATCTCACAATAAACCGTCTAAACGCATCTCTGGTGGGTGGGGATCTGTTTCAATGTATTGTGAATGAGTGTCTAAAAATGACCATTATTCTTTGATGCACATATTTGCTCTAAAATGACATATCATTATGTTTTATTAAGACAACTTAAAACTTTGGTTGTTTTCTTCAGATCTCAATTGATCCATATTACTATCTTGGGAGCTTGTTTTCTCAAAATAATGTTTTAATTTTCCACGATCTCCAAAAAACAGCTGATGTTATGTTTTTAAACATGTTTGTCTTCTCCTGTCGCAAAGGTCCAAACTGTAAACTGTGAGGTCCAAAGTGCTCTGAGAACCACTGCTCTGAAAGTTCACTTCAGCTGAATTACGCATGGCAACATTCCGTCTTTTCCTCATTTAACGCTTAAAGCTGAGGTTAAATATGAAAAAGTAAGAAGTAGAAGTTAGAAAAATTGATCTTTTCATTCATGCTTCAAGCATGCTTAACCACAAAATATGAGGTTTTCCACAAACCTAAACACTGTGTGGAGGCAGGCTGGCGCAGCAGACGTGGATGTGTTGGCTGCGTAATGAGTGTGAAAGAAGACTTCATTTGAGATCAGGCCTGTGTGTGAGCCATGAACCCCGGCTGGCCTTATCTCCCTCAGCCCCTGAGACATCCTGTATGCAGGCCCATTGTTCGCGTCCGCCTGCCTCAACCGTCAGCCTTTCTGCACAAATGCACACCTGCCGCGCACGAATCCACGCGAAGAAATCCAGTGAAGGAGCTTTAGAGGGGGGTGTATCAGGCTAATTCTGAGAAAATGTGGACGCACAAGTGGTAACACTGGCACGCATGTGGGGATAGGATAGACCATGTCGTGATTAATATTTCACAAATTGAATATTAAAAATGCAGAAAAGAAAGCACAAAGAAATAGCTTTAAAAAAGTCTAAGTATGCGTAATATTTTTTGCGTATTTCAATGTATGACCTTGTGTTCTCACAGGGCACATACTGTATTTGCACTTGTGTCTGCCTTTTTCAAATGAAAAAGTACTAAGAAGTATATTCTATCCTACTCTAGACCCAAAAATCCACAGTTGTTGCACTTTTCAAATTCACTTCGCATCTGTTTCGAGGCAAAGTTGATAATATGCTCGAATACAGCCAACATCCCAAAATAAAGTTTGTTTAGGTAAACCCGATTTAAGTTTATCCATCGGAAAAAGATACTTTTTAAAGAGTTAAATAATTCAGGCAACCACAAATGAAATAAAAATCCTGCAGGACTTTGCCATCACTGAATCCAGCCTGTGGTGTGTGAAGCGTGGTTACACTTGCCGAAACATAATTTCTTGTAAAAACACTTGTATTTATTATTTTAAGAAGAATGTTTAGAATTCACTTGCCTTTCAAACGCGCCCTTATCTCCTTATTGTTTACAAAACATTAATGTGAGGAAGCAGAGAATACACAGCTACATTTCAGGCTCAGGCCCACGCTCCCTCTGCTCACAAGCGCATGGGTGAGGATTGTCAGTTTTACGCATGCTGCGTGGTACACGGCTGTGAGATTATTCAGGAAACTGAAGACATTTTTATTTCATGTTTTAAAAGAACACACACACACAGGCTTAAAGGGGCCGAATAAAACACATGGTTGCAAAATTACTACAGCTAGAGGAGAATGAAAGGCCAGGCTGCAGCTGACATGCGCACATTTGTATTACCCAAAATGGAGATAGGCTTCCTCATTCTGCTGCAGGATTCCAGCTTCATAATTTACACTTCAATAATTAATGGAATGAAAATATTTCAACACTTCATTTCATGCAAATTTCATCTAATTTTCCCCAAATCCTCATGCCTTGTCATGAAAACTCCGTCACAGTTGATATGGATATTATTAATTCAAAACCTGTCCAATGTGCTCTCTGAATTGACCAAATACATTGCAATCCGTGGCAAAGAGATGTGTTGTTGTTGTTGCTGTTCAGATTTATTAGAATTAATTTTATCTATTATTAATATGTTATACCCATCTTTACCTATAAAAGCTTTATTGAAACGAGGACGCTAGGGTGAGGATTTTCTGGCTAAAACAGGCATTTATGAACAATCTGTGTTAATTTGGGGGCTTTTAAAATGTATTGTGCACTCACTCCATTTATGCCATTTTCTTTTTTAGAATTTATCTTTCTTCTTGATCAGATCATCGGAATTATCATCCAAGATTTACAACATAAGTATTTCAAATTACCAAAATATTACGCTTAATGGAAGCAGGTACATAGAGAGACTGAAATATTCGGCGCGTTTTACTTACGTCCTTCATTTGACAAAATTTTCTAGTAGTACCTTTTGTTTATGAATGCAGTTGAAATCAAAATACACACTTTTTCCTGTTTGTTGGTATTCGGTTCCTATAGCTTCTGCGCAGTTTGCATCACTACTGTTGTATATAGTTTATATCAAATACTTTTGAAAAATATTTTTGCTTCTTTAGTAAGAAAGTGAGCCAGTGTATGACTTTCTTCAATTCTGTGCAGCCCTGTACTGCGCCTCTTACTGATTGATTCATTCATTTGAAACACTTAAAAATGAACTATTGTATCAATATGACCATACAAACACGATGAATGAAATGTCTTTTTCCACAGCCAGCAACTTTAATGCGCCGATGCCACTGCCACTGCCATTGGGTCAATTTAAGAAAGTCACCCACAGCAACAATAAGGAGCTGTGGTTCAAGTTTCCACTGAAAAGATTTCAAGTAAATAATTTACACTTTTGGACAGCGAAAAGACTGAAGGAGATTTTTGTAGGTTAGAAAAAGTGCTATGGTTGAGACATGGATGTGGCCAGCCGTTTTATCCTGAGTCCATAAGACCACAAAAGCTATCATGCATGAAATAACACGGCAGTGTTTATGTAAAAATAAAAAAAACCATACGAAGATAAAAACAAACACTCAAACATGCATACAGAGGATAATAATAATCCCTTGGTTGTCCCGGATATGTAACTTTAATTCTTAGGGTCATAAACATGTAAGAGTGTTAGTGTGTTTTTTTTTTTATCTGTAGGAATGGCTCGATTTTTCTTTGATTGTATTTTAGTATGTGTTGTGGAGAACAGCCCCTGGATCGTGGTGAATCACCTTTGAGCGTTGTTTACATCGATTTTGTGATAGTTCCTCGGTGTCCCCACTGGCTGTGGCGTGCTGTCAAAATGGCGAAACACTCCTTTAATAAAGAGGTCAATAACAAATGGCACAACATGTACAGTTAAGCTGCCATTTGACGTCTATAAAAGCCTTAACAAACTTCTTGGTTTTTGACACCAGTTGCTCCTCCACTGGAACATGAATTAACTGCGTAATTTGGAAGTCCAGTGCGAAAACACAACAATAAAAACGAGCTGTGTTTTATTCAAGTCTCAAATCAGTTCCTAAAAATCCTTGGCAGAAGAGAAACCTTCAAAAAAATTCTGGAGTTTAAGTATTTCTTTTTCTTTTTCTTTTTTTTTTTTTTTAATAACAAACTCTAATCTAATTGCAGTTCGTCTTCCTGCCTTTGCTTTTATAATGTTTGCAAACTTAAGTATTTGCATTGTTACGGTTTTAATATACTTCCTGTCTTTGTTGACATTTTCCCCAAAGTGATGGTGTGTTATTAAGATGACCAATGAACTACAAAATTTGTCTTCAGAGTGGAAATCTAGTTTGTCCCATGAATATAAAAAACTGTTCACAAAATAACACTGTTTTTTTTGTGGTTCAAAATGTAATTAATATTTCTACAATCACGTAGTGTAACATTGTGTGACTGTGCCGGTCCAATCTTTTTGATTTGTTGTATTAAATTCTACTGTGAAAAAAAATGAAGAAAAATTCTCCAGGTGTTCATCCTTCCCCATCGACATAAGATATCGATTCATTAAGAAAGACGCGTGTTTGTGTTGTTTTATATAGGAAGTTAGCCAGCCTAAATATTGGTAAGGTACATAGGAGAATGGTATCGACCAGATACTTTTGCATTTCTGTCATTAAATTTCCTGGTAATCACATGACAAAAAAAATCAATATTTTATTGTAGTATTTAAGGGCGAAAAAACTTTGAAAGGACTCAGGCAGAAAAGAAAAGCTGAAATTTGCTGCATCTTTTTTTTTTTTGTTAAAGATATTTAACACAGTTTATATCAAAGTCTGCTGAGATCCTTCACTGTGGGAAAAACGATAATTTACAGTGATTATCATTATCATCACCATTATTATTATTATTATTATTATTATTAGTAGTAGTAGTAGTAGCATTAGTAGTAGTAGTAGAAGTAACAGTATAGTATCATTGTTTTTTGACTTCTGATATTATAATTACAGACATATAAATATTTATTATAGCAACTTAAATATAAGCCTCAAACACACAGGCATTCATTACAACAAAAAAGGGAGCAGCTGTAAAAACATATTTCAAAATGCCTCTTTTTCCTTAACGCTTTGCCGGTAGAGCAGACGTTTTACGCACACGACAAATAAACGGAGAGCCAAACCCAGTCGAAGGTAGATTTTCCCCCCAAACTGCGCATTCCTTATTGAAAAAAAAAACACTCTATATTTACAAAATAGCACCCTATCCACCTTCAATTGTGTCGTGTATTGTTCCTTTTTTAAACTTTCTCTGACGACAACAGTGGTGCTTAAAGCCTATGCGTAAAACAGATAACTTCATGACCACTGCTTTACTTTAAGAAATACAAGTTTATTAAGAAATTCACAAACCTAGAAAAGAGGGAAAAAGTGCTAATTAGAATGACACATGGCCCCAACATGAATGAGACAACACAGCTAAAAAGCAATAGTAGGAAAGAGTAACAAAACCTGGCACTGCTGCTGTCAAAATGGCAATTATCATAGAGACAAGGGATGAAAGGTATGTAACACCTGATTTATTCCTCGCATAGTTGCTGGATCTCTAACCAAACTTTAAAGTTTTACCCCAACAGAGTTCATGACAGGAGGTGAAGTTTACGCACGTAGGCCGGACACAGTTATAGTTACGTGGTAGGCCAAATTTAGCTCTGATGAATTTACACATTAAGGCACTGTCTGAATTAAGTCAGCGTATGGCTTAGTTTCATTTGGCAAAAGACAGTAAAAGTTGTGCGTAAAATGGGATCATTACGCACGCAAGTAACAAACAGCTGAAATAATTCAGCAATGTCTATTCCCGTAGGAGTTAAGGCACATTTATGGCTACGATACCAAAATGTATGGCTATCAGTCCAAGTGTAAAACAGGCGCACTAATGGCTCCACGAGATTGTGCTACCTGATGTGTCCTGGTGACTTCTTTAGCTGCTGCTCCCATTTTATAAAGCCTCCACAATATCAGCTCGTGTATACTTCCCAATCGGCCTCCCTGGACCCAAACAGCTCGTCAGCACGGTCTATTAAAAAAAATACTCTTGGTTCTGTTTTGAAATCACAGGAATCAAGTCTCGCTCTCTGAGTCCGTGTTTTACGCAGATAATTTGGTAAACTTTAAATATCAATCCTCGTGTGTAACGCCGAGTGTTTGGTCTCGTGTTCCCAGTACGAGCAGTGCATCATGGAGAGCTCCGCGGGCTGACGGGAGCACGCGAACTGAAGGCCCGCTCCGTTACTGGAGGAGACTGGGGGAGGCGCCGCGGTGGCCGGGCTCAGCTGCTGGGCATGATGAGGGTGCGCGGGGTGGTGGTGGTGACTCATGCCGTTGTAAGAGTTCACCATGCTGGGGAGTGCCATGCTCTGCACTCGGGAGTAAGGGTTATACGAGGAGGGGGCTGACAGTCCCTTCACATTCACTGGACTCACGTTGCCGCTCGCCATCTGACAGGACGTGTAGGACATGGGAGTGGGCGGTTGGCCGAGCGACCACGAGTTGTTCATGAAGCTGGACTGCAGGTACTTCGGTGGGGACAGGTAGCCGTAGCCGTCTCCCCCAAACAAGGACTTCCCCGGCTGGAAGTGCGTCGGTGGAGGTCTGAAGGGCCGCTTCATTCTGCGGCGCCTCCTGTAGTTCCCCTTCTCGAACATGTCCTCACAGGCCGGGTCCAGGGTCCAGTAATTCCCCTTCCTCTCCCCGCCGCCCTCCCGGGGAACTTTGATGAAGCACTCGTTGAGGCTCAGATTGTGCCTGATGCTGTTCTGCCACCCTTTCTTGTTTTTCTCGTAGAAGGGGAACTTGCTGATGATGTATTGGTAAATACCGGACAGAGTGAGGCGCTTCTCTGTGCTCTCCCGAATGGCCATGGCGATGAGAGCCACATAGGAGTACGGTGGTTTCTGGGAAGGGTCCGGCTTCTCCGGGACTTTATCCTGAGCCGGCTCCTCTTTGGGACGCTCTTTCTCCTTGCTCGTGTTGGTGTCGTGGATCATCAGTGCCATTGCGTCATCCTCCGGGTTTTGGTAAGTGGCCATCATTGCGCACACCAAAACAAAACAACTCCAGTCCAAATGCTAATGCACAAATCTCCCCAAAGCGCTCCGAGCCTCGATAAGCACAGAGATGCTGCAGAACCCCAGGATGCACCGCAGGATTGAGAGCTTTCCTCCAAAGTGTGCGCAGAGAAATCTTTATTTTGCAGCTCAGTGGGAGACATAGACCAGACCTTCAGACTCTTCAGCGTTGAGTTTTCTAAACTGGTTTCTGATGGAGGCGCAACCCAAGTTGAGCTCCGAAAGTGTGTAAGCCCAGCCCTTTCCTCTTTTTTTCAGGCACACTGACAGGCTGCTTTTGATCCAATGCTCTCCATGCTGCGACGTACTGTGTTGTGATTTGTGCGCATTGGAGTTCCGCCTCCGGTGCTTACAGTCAATGAAAAAATAATAAGCTCTTCAGAGCAGACAGGCTTTTTTGAATCACACCTCGGTAGAAGTAGCGCAATGTGGACACGACAATAATTTTACTTCCTTGAAATAAATAAAAACACGACAGACATTAAGTGCTGGAAAAGTACGGAGATAAAGTTTAAAAAAAATTCCGGAATTTGTGAGACACAAAATCTTTTTTGAAGAATTCGGGAAACAAAACGAACACAATCGATATGATCACCATTTAATTAAGCCTCGAAAATAATTTATGTTGAAATAATAGTAATGATGAGGAGTAATAAGAATACATAATTACTACAAGTAAAGCAAAGAGAATATACTAAGAGGAAAGCATATAGAATGAGCTGAAATTATTCAAGACAACCGATTAAAATTGAAAAAATGGATTAAGATTAACCACAAACACAATGTTCAAGATTTGTAGAGGAAAATCAAGAAAGAAAGACAGAGAGGCAAAGACAAAGACAAAAAACACTATTTGTCGCCCTCACAGGGGATTTATGCACCCCCCCCCCCCCCCCCCAAAAAAAAAAAAAAAGGTAAATAATATAATAATAATAAGAAAATGTTTTAATAAGTTCATAATTTGATTTAAACCCTAAACCAGGCATGGGCAGCTTTGGTAACCAAGAGAGGCACATTCAGATGATTGAAGCAACAGAGGGCCAAATTGTTAAAGGTACATCCTCAACACAGTGAACAGAACAGTCCAGTTTGGTGTCCATGTTTTCAAAAAAAAAAAAATTCAGTTATGCTTCATTTGAGAGGATGACAGAACTAACTGTCATGTGAATAACTTTTTTCTTGCAGAGATATTAACATAGACCAGAATATTGTCAGAAAACTGCTTCTACTAATATTTCAATGGCACTCTTTGCCAAGAATTTTTCATCCTCTAATTTTATTTTATTTTTTATTTCTATCTGAAATTGATTTGTGAAAGCTTCTCACATGCAGTGCATGGCCCCTGGGTTGCCAGTTGTCTACCCCTACCTCAAACAGATAAACTAGCTTAGAAAATTAAACAGACAGACAGACAGATAGATAGTTTGTTAGCCTTTAATTAGACTGTTCCTTACCCTCCTTATTACTGCCAATCAGTTTTATGTTAGGAAGTTGCTGTAGTTCATTTATGATCTTTATTAGCCTTTAGCTACAGCTTTTATGAGACCGTAATATCACTTGTTTAGCTCTTCTCCTTGACAGCTTAACAGAAATTGCCTTTTTTCAATAAACATAGACAAGTTTTTAGTTTAATGTCCACATAACTCCTTGTTAAGCTTCTCTTACAAATACGTTCTCCAATCCAAAGTTAAGTCTTTTGAAGATTAATTCATGTGCAGTTACACACTGATTTCTTATGATTGTCCCCTTTTCCAAAATGACCTACTCTTTCATCTTCAGACACTCAGCAGAGCTTAATAGCTAAAAAACAACTGTACTAGGTGCACAGATTTTATCCCCGTGGGAAAATAATAAAGTCAGCTCAATGCAAAGCATGCTATTTTCCCTTATCAATGAACCATGTCAGATATTTTCAAACATTAGGTTTATACATTTTTAATACAATTTCCTTTTTTCTAATCTAATTTGCACAAGTGGGCAACCACAAGTAGATTCGTCATGAACAACATCTTTAGAGAGCATATTCTTTGTAATTAGGAATTAGGATAAGTTATCGACATATGACTAAGACTAAAAGTAATTCTTTTAAATGAGAATAGACCGTTTTTAATCACTGAGGGTTCATTTACTCATGTGGTAGCCACCACAGCTTTGTAAGGGCCACTGGGCAAAGTTCATTAAGATCCTAATTGTTCAAACTGAAGGCCTAACTAACTATCAATAAGCAATAATAGTAACGAAGGAAAGCTCTTATTGCCTTTTGCCCATTTATCATTGTCATGTGGAATTCGGCTCATAATAGCTCATAATGGTTTCTAAGCAGTCAGAATGTCATCAATCAGCATTGTAACGTGCTACTAGTCGATGGTGCAAATCATGACGTTGAATGAAAGGCAGATAGACTAAATGTCTATTTGTGTTTTTTTTTTCTTTCTCTGGAGCAGTAAGATGGAGAGCAAATGTTGAGCATTTTTCAACTGGCATTTATCAGCTGGACAACTAGATGATTAATTAACGTGTGCCAACCATAGAGCTGAATATATTAGGCTATCTATTTGATCAAGTATTTCTAAAAGGCTTCATATTCAACTCTCACAGCTAAACTGCTGCATGCTCAAAGAGTTGTGAAACTCTGAACAGCCAGTGCTTCTTAATTATCTCGCATCGAGAGGGGGAAGCGCAGCAGTGGGTATACATTTCTCCGGCCACCCATGAGGGTCCCCTCGGCTTTCTCCAAGAGTGTATTTCCGTGCTCTGGGAGTCAGTGCAGGTGGAACAGCATTGGCATGTGTGTCATCACCCTGCAGCAGCAGCCAGTCTGCAGCCTGCAGGCCGCAGCAGCTGAGAGCCAGCCATCTCTCAACGTGCAATTACCACAGAGGCGCAGCCTGAAGCGGCACAGCGCCGTGTTGTTCCTTGTTCCGACGTCTTGTTCGCATGTTTAAGGCCGAGTGAATTTCCTGATAATCTCAACACCAATAATACACCCCTGCTTTGTGAGTCTGAGGCTCAGCTTAAACATGACATCATTGTGTCTGTTTAATGTCAGGCAGATCAAATAAACAATCCGGACATCAAATTAGTATTATGCAGAAATCCAGTCATCAAGTTCATAAGAATATTTGACTCGGACAATTTAATTTTAACTAATCAATGGAAAACGTGTTGCAAAAACTGGACCTTAGCAAACTTTTTTGGCTTAAATTTCTAGGTTGAAAAGCCTGAGTTTAATTCAGAGGTCACTCTCAATATAGTAGTTTTATTAAAGGGGACACCACGAAATAGACCCTCTCTGCCATAGTCCAGTATAAAATGTTTATGTTTACCTCCAGCTTCTGGGATGTTTAAGTCTTTCTCTGTTGTCCCAGAGGAAGTCTGTGGTCCCCCCTTTTGCCTTGCTGCCGCAAAGAAATGAAATAAAATTCATCCAAACAAATTTTAACTGGAGCCCTTTCAGGATGATTAAAAAAACAGAGCCATGTCTGTTTACATGACGAAGCAACAATATTTAATGCTCAGCTACACGTATTTCAAAGAAACATTTATCTGTTGGAAATCAAGTACAAATCTTTCCACCAGCTTCAGTTTGGTTGATTATATCCAGTTGTTGTTGAATGGTAATTAAATGAGTAATTGGGTTTGTTTTTAATATATGCTTTATCTGGACATACTGCTGCCTTTAATAATACACTTCCTGGTTACAATATACCACATTTAAAATGGATGTAGGCTATCTTACAGGGCAAAACACTAAAAGTTTAATCGTTGCCACAGCAGACATTCCCTTAACACAGAGTCTTGTAGCCTAAAGCTACTAGACAGCAACTTTTGAATTTACAGATATTTTTCAAACACTCATAGTTTATATTTTAAGGAATGGGAAACATTTTGAAAAAGCTAAATAGGCTGCAATTCACATTGGTGCATACACATACTGAAAGTATGTTTGAGATCTGATTTTATTTTTCAAAGGAGAAACCAACAGTGCCCACATAGTCTTGAAAATGTTTGAGTTTACCCCCTGCTTTCATAAGTTGTTGAGTCTTCCTTTGTCACCCTGGAGTAAGTTTGTGGTTCTGTCTTCATCATTCTCTCTGCAAAGAAAGAATATTACTGTAAGAGGGGAAATCCCTCAGAGGAAACTTTCTCATTCTAAATTTACTGCACCTCTTAATATATTCAAAATGTAGTTTTATGTTAACGTATTTTTGTTATCCTTCAAGCATTTTCTTATTTTTATGCACCTTTATCTGCATAAATGTAAAATGACGGAATATAAAGCTAAATGGCTTTGGTTAAAAGATTAATTTATGTTTCCAATGTGTTTGAATGTGCAGTGAAAAATCCATCAATCCCCCAGGCAGTATTATTGTGCCAGTTTTCATGCTCTAGAGAACACATGGAACCTCTACAAAACATTTTTTTCTTTCATCCCAGTACATCACCTTGAAAACACGAAAAGAAGCCATCTTAAATTAGCCAAGGTAAAATGTAACATGTTAACGTGTGACCATGATGTTTTAGTCTTTAAAAGTTAGTTTATATATCTGACAATAAATGTTCATGTAGAACTGTCAGAACTACTACTAAATGCACCGGATGAAAACTGAATGTTGAAAAATATCGAAAATACTTACTGAATAACAGAATATTTGTTGCTTTAAAAAACAGCTTCAAATAGCCTACTTTAATCATGTACCCAACTTATTTACAGCAATTACTATTTGCATGAGAGTTTAACATATTCAGTATTGGTATTATAAATTGTGAGAAATGAACTAAAAAAGCGTAATGTAAAATTACAAAGTAATTGGGACAATTTGTATCAATTTGGCCCTTTGGCAGAGGAAGTAAAATGAATGTGACACTCTTTAAAGCCAAAGATGCAAATTACTTTTAGCCAATAGCTTCTTACAGCTGGCATTCAAACGCATTTTTTCATTCAGAAGTAATGTTTCATTTGTGAATGGAAGATTTGATATACAGTTTAAAACATTCTGTAGTAGCCTACATAAAATCAACCAGCCAAATGTAAAACAACACAAAACAAACGATGTTAAGATGATTTAGTAATCTTTGATAAGTAGCTTCATTTGCCTAACAACTGTTTAACAGATGTCAGCTTAGCTACAAGGCTGCAAATGTTTAAGACAATAACTAACCTTTTCTTCTGGTAAATGCATCACATTGTTTTCGTAGATTTTATTAGTCAAATTAAATAAACTCCCAAGGCCACGTGTCATCTCTCTCTCTCTCTCTCTCTCTCTCTCTCTCTCTCTATATATATATATATATTATATATATATATATATATCTATATATCTATATATATATATATATATATATATATATATATATATATATATATATATATATATATATATATATATATATATGTATCCCTTCTGCTCCGTTCACCTACCTGTGGTCTGAACGGCTCTGCTCTGCCGCAGTCACGCGCTTCACGTCACAACAAAACTTGAAACGAGCATGTCGACAATCCGTAAACAAAACAAGGAGACTGAAACATGAACTGAGGCGAGCTTCAGAGAGGAATGTTAATATGATAGTATGGGCATACAGTCTGTTTTTACAGGCAAGGACTTTAGAAGGTGATAAATAAACAAACAGAGAATAAATACAACCAAACACCCTCAGGGCCGTTAAAGGGGGAATCAACGGATTCATTTTAGAGGCTAAACATGCTAGTTTGTACCTTACAATGTTGGCAGAAGACATTTTATCTACCCCAAAATATATTTGCCACACTAATACTTCTGCCAGGTTGGGATTTAGGCTTGATACCTAATCAATATACATACCTCTGAGGGGAAAGCTTCTCAGATTATCTGAAAAAATAAATAAATTTAAAAAAAGCCAAAACGTTCCACAGAAGGCGGTACACCTATTTTTTTAAATAGGTGTACCGAACACTAACAACAATATAATAATAATAATAATAATAACATAACAATAATAATGATAATAATAATAATAACAATAATAATAATAATAAAACAATGCAGTAACTAATAATGATAATAATGATAGTAAAAGTAGTTATTATAATTTAAAAAATCATCGTATAATTGAAACTATATATCATTATACAAATGCTTTATTAGAAATACATTTTATAATCTAAGAATTTAAAAGTGTTTCTGTGCTAATCGCAATGCAGGTTCACATCTGTCTGTTGTGTGTGTTGTAATTGTGTATATTACTTTACAAAAATGGTTGCTTAACTATGGCAAATATCACGAACGTAACTGTGTTGATTGAAAGTTAGACCATGCTTGTTACAACACTGAATTTACAGCACGTGTCACAATCACTGATCAAAGTCGATACTTTAAACACTAAACAATTTCTAGAACAGGTAGCCTAATAAACTCACATTAAAATGGGAAATAAGTAATTCTGATATTCTTGTTTTCATGAAGCTGGGAAGCCAAATTTGTCTTTAAAATCAAACCTAATCAGCTGCCCAGCCCTATAAACAAATGAGCTGATCTATAGTGATGCCTCATTATGCATCACTGTTGATTTTCTTTGCTGTGTGAGATAAACCTTGTTTTTCTCTAAGAACAATATTCATCCATTGAAACTCTCACCAAGTTTTAAGAAGGCCTAACTCCGTCGCACAGGCACACGCTTTATTAATCCTAAGAGATTAATATTCTATCTAATCTAATCTGTTCCTCATGGTCTCATTCTTATCGCCGGTCAACGCTATTCGTATCTTTTCTGTTTCCACTGAAAAGACTTTTGAATAGATTCTGCAGCAGCGTCACGACAGCAATAGAGTTTTCACTTTGACTTGAATATAGAGTAAAATTATCGGCAGAAAATCTCACAGTTGTTATTTTCCTATTTAAACTTTCTTAAAAGGACTATTTCACTAATTTCCTTCAGACGGCACCCCCTCGTTTATCTAAAGCCTACACACGGTGAGCGTGTGGCACAATAAACGGAGAGGCCATCATTGTAACGGGCCGTAATGTAGTTTGAAAGCGTGGAATTCCTGTCCTCGTGCACTTCCTGCCCTCGCGGGTCTGGTTTTAGGATGTTTACGAGCGCGTGCAGGAGGAATGCGGCGGACGGATCCGCCGGGTCAGGTCGGGACCGTAGACTAACCTGCAGACAGCTTTAAAACAAAATGGAAACATTCTAAGAAATGGCTATAATTATTACTATAATAATAATAATAATAATAATAATAATAATAATCAACATCATCACAATAATAATATAATAATAATTCTTATTATTATTGTTGTGTTTGTTGCTGTAGTTGTTTTTCAAGTCCCTTTGCAAGACACAAAATACAACATCTATCTATCTATCTATCTATCTATCTATCTATCTATCTATCTATCTATCTATCTGTTGACAAGATGCCTGGGTAATACACTGCCTATTTTTTGTATTATATAAATAAGATTTTATGCCAGTAACTTGTCTTTAGCAACTCTTTGTAGTCAAATCAATGGGTCAGAGTTGGAATCATTTCCCCCCCAGGGTGCAAAGTCTTCTGTCTCAGTTGCTCTTTTACATAATAAAACAGATAAAATATAAAGTTGAATAAACAAGGAAATAAACACCAAAGAAAGCAGTACATGTCCAAATACAAAACACTCGAAATTAAGCTATGCACAAATGTGCATTATACTGATAATACATATAGCAATATACTAAACAAAGAGGAAATCAAACAACAGAATCATTGCAAAAAGAATTACACAGTATGCTATTATTTTTGTTTGTAGAATTCTTAAAGATGTGACGTTTGGTTTTTATTCATAAGTTCTAAATAGAAAGAATGCAGTGATATTAAGATACCTGTTACAGAGATCTTTACAAGTGTTTCTATTTTGTTGCACATAAGTGTTAAAATCTTGTTGTTGCTCTATTTGTCTAATTTGAATTATGTCTCTAAAAGGACGTCTCCCATCTCTCATCTCAGTTTGATCTCTGGTTCATTTGCATCTAGTTTGCTTGCATCATTAAACAGCATCAACTGGCACCCCTTAATAGACCCCTCATGAGGGAAGAGATGGGAGATGAGGGGGTTACTGAAAAGTGGGATGAGGAGGAGGAAGAAGAAGAAGAAAGAGGATGTACCCCCAGCCCTCATGCAGCTTCTCCAACATGACTTTTGTTCCTCTCAGAAAGAAAAGAGACTCAGAGCAAATAAACACTGACCACCGGATTCCACCCATCTCCTTTACATCCCTGCCTGCATGGATTAAGGTTAAGGGGGATGCAGATGAAGGAAGGGGCCGGGGACACACACAGGAAAATAAACACATGTATACATTCATTCATAGTCTCACTCTTAAGGTGTTACGTCAATATACATGTACTGTATCAGAAAAATGTCTTATTAAGGGGATGCTCTGTGGGTGGTGTATGAGGAACACTTCCTGACTTTGTACAGTTCATCCCCTCTCCTCTAATCACACCAATCATTGTGTGAAAGAAGACCTAACATACCTTACTACCTTACCTACTCTTCATCTGTGTGAGTGTGATGGGCTTTTACTTTGTGTTTACATTTCTTGTCTGCAGCAGGAAGCTTATAGGAAGCTCTACGGCCTTCCAGAGAAATAATTTTATTTATTTATTTATTATGCTTTCCATCACATAGTCTCACTTACAGTGTTCTGCCAATCCACATTTTCACATCTCACAACACAATCACTAAGTTAAACCATTAAAGGATGAATGGTTAACTTTTGAGTTTTTAAGCTGTGATGGTTGTGTATTTAAGACAAAGAGGCCTTTTTTGTCAACCACTCATGCAATCAATCAGTCATTAAGAAAATCAGTTATTCAGTCAGTTAATCAATCATTCAGTCATTATCCAAGTAACTGCCTTCCTTCAATCCATTCATCTTTCCTTCCATTCTTTCCTTTTCTCCTTCCTTTATTCCTAACCAATTAACTAACTGACCAAACCAAATAACCAACAAAGTAACTTACTATAATCCATTTAAATAATTATCGGTACTTCTTCCTACCACATTCTATCCAGTTAAAACCATCTTACATACCTCATCAACTATCTAACTAACAAACAAACTAAACAACTACCTAACTAACAATAATAACATATACTTACTAAATGACTAAATATCTTGCAGACTTCCTAACTACTTACCTACTTTCTTACCTATCTTCATAACTAATTAACAAATTAACTGTCAACTTAGTTACTAACTAGCTGACTAAATAACCAACCAACTAGTTAACTTATTTGGCCTATAACTTAGCAACATCTCATCTACTTACCTGCCTTCTAACTTACTAACATTTTCTTACTTATTTCTCAACCTTTTTACCTACCTAACATTCTACCTAACCTACATTCTACAAACCAACCGACCTACATCATAAACTAACTCACCAATTCACTAACCAACCTAACTGATTAACTAACTTACTGACTGGCAATCTAAGTAACTACTATTTTCAACTTAACCAACTACCTAATTGCCTAATTAACTCTACTTACCTACTGACATTACAAAGCACCTAACTGACCCAATTACAAAGTAATCAACGTTCTCACTTACTCTCTATTAACTTACTTCCCTACCTGCTTCCTTCCTAAATGTTAGACTAAAAGTGAACTAACCTTACCAAACTAAAGTTCACTCTACCTCCACTTTAACTACACTTACTAAATGTTTCTTGAGCTGAACTCCATCTAAACGAACATAAATCTGTCAACCTCTTCAGCTGAACTTAAGTAAACAGACTAGACTTTACTTGATTGAGTATGGTGAGTTAATAAAGGTGTTGATCTGTGAAAATTGCCGTCAGTGGCATTCACTGGTAACAGGCTGAAGTATTAAACATGTCAGACGCCTGTGCGTCTTCAGGTTGGTAGTGCAGCAGTATTGTTGATAGCTGTGTCCCTTGAAGTGCATTTACAGATTAAGAGTATTGTGAGGAGTAATTCATGAGGTAAAGGTTTTTAGAAAAGAATTCTGAACAATCCTACAGAAGTAAGTGAGAGGAGTGAGGGGAGGTGAGGAGAGAGGGTAGCCACATTATGTTGTTGCTAACCTTTCCGGAGAGGTGAAGTGCTGCAGCCTCCTGCCAACAAGATTCTCTTTGAGGTTTTCTTGAACTGCTGCCAGGGCTGAAATGATTCACAGGAGCTGAAGTATGAGAGTACTGCGAGTTTTCTTGAGCTGTGAAGGAGCTTTACGATCAACAAGTTTTTCTTAGTGTGTGTAACCATGCAGTCACTTTTTTTTATTAATGTGACATGTTGTGAAGGAGATGAATTGACGAAAAGGTGAGCTCGTGTTTTTCCATACAAGTTTATTTCTGTCAGTAAAAAGAAGAAAACCAAAAAAACAAGGCATTTATTACAAAAAAGGGTTAACTCTCCAATCTCCATGGGATCGCCAGCTCCCAAAATTGGCAGGATGACTAAATTGGAGCAAAAAAAAAACAAAAAAGTGAAAATAAGTGTAAATTTGAAAATAATTTTTGCTGAAAAAAATGTTCTTCTACTGAATGGATGAATATTGTATTGTCCTGGCAATTGTTTTTTTCTTTAACTGTAATAAAAGTTTATAAAACCCACTCACCAACATGACAGGTGACAAACAGCACTGCTTTTTTGAAAAAATAAAAATAAAAAATAAATCACAGGTTTGTGCCAGTAGCGCCAATATTAAGCGTTATTCATGCAAATACATTTTATAGTGTCGTCTGTTTGAAAGCACGAGCCTCCTTCTCTCCTTAAATTAGCATGTGCCTTTTTAATATTAATGATGTTGGTGGGCCAAGGGTATCAGAATCAGACAATAAATGAAAGAAAATTGACAGGTATGTCAAAGACCACAAATAAATAAATGCTTAGTGGCACGCCACCCTTGCATACTCAAAACTCACAAAAATCGGGCAACTTGGCTAAAACTTCTTTTCTGTGTCATTAATGTTTATAGCCAGAACTACTCCGTTTAGGGGCCCATGCCTAAGGGGAGCCTTGCATAGTATCACAGTTATCAGTGTGAGCCGTGTTTAGGAGTGAAGGTAAAAAGGAGTCCAAACAAATTCAAATAAATTTCAATCTACAAAACCCTGGTTGAACTTACTTCACCCCTTCGGCAACAACTTAGTCTGACTCACTTTCTAATAAACCCACGTAACCTCAAACCCGTTTCCACGTCTTCATCCTGGCAGCAGATTATATTTCAGCCCAAATCAAAACAAGTCACTTCGTTAGAGGTAATTACACAGGTAGCCTACCTCGCTGGGCAAACAAACATGGCTGCCAGCTGACACCCTGAAGACAGATCAAAGCTTGGACTGACAGAAAGCAGGGACACACATTCACATTTGCACTCGCTGTATGAATGCGTTTATGTCTTCACACACTTCCTTTATGTCGACGGGGGATTGTGCTGTTGAAAGATGGAGGGGGAATCAGAGGAGAATAGAGTGACCTTTACAGTTGAGCAGCATGTGAGAATTGTGTGTGTTAATGGTGCAGAACAGCAGAGATGGGCTGTGTGAGCTGTGGTAGGGGTCTGCTCTGGTGGTCTGCCTGATGGCCTGGTTAGCAATGATATCAGATATGGAGGATGTGTTACCTGTCAGTGTGGGCCTCCTTTTATTAATTACAAAAACTCCACCATTAGCCAAAAGTGTCAGATGAAAACACATTCCTTTCCAGAAACGGGAAGATACTTAAATAATCATCTCAAAATGAGTTTAAATTTCCAGTAAGAAAATAAGATAATAACAACACGTGAAGATGCACAAAACTGATAATACAGTATGTCTTTTTCTTGGGGAGGACCCCCTGATCTCTCCCCCATTAACTTGTCCCATCTAAATTTCAGTTAGCTAAAGACAGTGTTTGTGGCTGCAAAAATGTAAAAGAAGTACCACAGTTTTATTCTGCTAACATGGTTTTAAAGGGGACATATTATGCAAACACCACTTTTTTAAAGACTTTTGAACACATTTTTGGGTATTTGGCCTTCCTCCCAGCCCACAAAATGTGATAGTAGACAACAAAAGCTGTACTTAGCAGGCTGCAAATGTAAACTGGTATCTGGCGCGCTGTTGAGTCTGTGGATATACTGTTACGTAACAGTATATTTTCATTTGCATACCTAATCTGATTAATCTACCTGAGTATTTAAATGCTGTGTAGTATTTATTTTGCTCATTTGCAACAAGCTAATGCTAACAGCAGGGTGAAGTGAACTAGCGGTAACTAACTGCACAACAGTTCGTCAATGTTCACATTACTTTTTAAAAGTCTGAAGAATAAACTATGTATGACAAACAATGTATGAGCATTCTTACGTTAGTCAAGAGAAGTTTAACAGTTGGCTGAATATAATCAGTCCCACAGACTGCGTTAGCCTGTGATGTCTAAGGGAAATCAAGATTGCTGTCATCTGTTAAACGGCATCAATTAGCGGTTCGTGCTTGTTCAGGACTGTAAGTGGTGCATGGCCGCTTCGCTTGAGTTACGCTGCAGGTCTGTTATGAACTGTTTGGAGGAACAAAGTTGAGGTCTTTGTGCTTCATATTCATCTCTTGCTTGTGAACCCAATGTCTCAAGGTCTTTTGTGGATTTAAGTCATGACTTGGCACAAGTGTCCAGTTTTACTCTGAGGTAAAATGATTAGATTTTGGAGATACAAGGTCAGAATCATCAGGTATTTATCACTTGCTGAAAAACAAGAAATTTCTTGAACCCTATGATGAATTCCTATAAGGCTTTCACTGATAACCAGTCTGACTCAAGGATGAACCTAGTTGACTTTGGACTGAAAGGGCAAGGGTCTTTTGGCCACATGTTGATTCCTTGCCTGTCACATTTTTATTACAACCACAAAAACAGCCCTACCCCATCTTATCGACCCATCACTGTGCTTTCCCTGCACTGCAGTTGCACACCTTGTGGGAGACTCAAACTCTTTTTGCACTACTGCAGTAGTACTGGTTTTAGCTTTGTCTTTGAATAAACAATACACTAGAACAGAAAGTGCAGGTACAATAGCTGTATATTGTCATGATGACAGTGGCCACCTGTTTGTCTTACCTGACCCATCCACAGTATCATGCCACTTTAACTTTTTAAGATCTGGGCACCCTTCATACAATAACATTTGATTTTCCTGTCATTTTTGTCATTGATACAAAGACATTATTGAGAATTCTTTTGCTAAGGTACAAGAGAAAACTTTATGCATATTTGACTCTTTCTCTTTCGTACACACCCTGCAGCCGTGCTTTGAACCAAACCGTTGTCAGAGCAACCTGGTGAGGTTATACCTGACATGCCACCCTGACCGTGTACAAAGAAGCAAAGTGTATGTGGGCTGCAGTGAATAAGGTAAGAGATGTTATCTAATCGCTGCATGGAAAGGGAGCAACGGGAAGCCAGACAGTCTCCTCCGAACACCAGCTGTCCTTTCTGCTCTCTCTGCTTGCTTTCTCACTCTCTCATCGGGGCTCTGGATTGCTCTTGTGTTGCCCTCTTATCTGCACATCTCTTGATTATTCATTAAACTGATGTATAGCTTGGGGGTTCATGCAATGCTACTTTGCTAATGATGCTAATGACAATCTTACAGATTGGTGTGACAGGGGCTGTGCTGAGAAATGGCTTCTGTGCAAAACAGCAAATGGAAAATGTCCTCAACAATAGTGATATAGCAGTGTTAGAATCACATGAATATAATTGCAGGTATCATAAAGCTCCGTGCAGATTTTTTGAATGTTCATGAAAAACACTGCTATTATTACTGATGGTTATGACCTCAAAAAGCAAACAAGGCCATCAATTTAAAGACTGACTACTCCTGTTTAGGTCTCTTGAAGGTCTATAACTGCTACCATCAGGCCGGTGTTTACAGTTGTGCCTTGAAATATGTGTGTAGTCTAACTATTTCCTTGTTTTCTTCAATGACCTATCCAGCATAAGTTAGTCGGTGTTTTAAACAGTGACATGCAAAACAACCCTCACATATTACGTTCACCAGGAAATAAATCTTAAAAGTCCCATGTCTTGGTGTGTTTGACTATTTACATCATGTGTTTGGTTTCTGTTAAGCAATGATTTGATATAAGTTGAATAAAATAAATAAGAATTTTGTCTCTGTAGAGGATCAGATGCAGCTCTTTTTCCCTACCCATTGGAAACACTCAAATCTGAGGGGTTGGGGAGGCCACAGGAAGCTATAACAATACATGCTGAGTTGATTGGCTACCCAAATGAAGTCTGATTGGGGGGGAGGGGGTGTTACAGGCTATAGCTGTATAATACACACAAGAAGTAAAAGATCATTTGAAGAAGCATTTTCTTCACAGAGGCATTGTGCATTTCTCTGTGAACAGAGAGTTTATTAAAAGGTGTCATATTCCTCTGTAACCAAGCCCCCTCTCAAAAGATTAATAAGAAATGAAAAATAATGCAGCAGGAAATAGGAGCTTTAAGCATTTACAGTTTCTGCTGCTTGTCTGTGGTTTCGAGGGGGTTTTATGAAATCAACCTAATTTTACATATATAACATGCAGCAGAAGGTGAGAAGATTTTTCAATCAATATGGTCCCACAGACTCTTCGCTGAGACAGCTCTGGATAACTTTGACATCATAAAAAGGGCAAGCTTAGAAAGGAGCAGTGCTAGCCCCGTTTTATATCACAAACTTACTCTGGTAGCTTTAGACACTTTTTGACCTGAAGTGATGTCATGGCATCAGCTGGAGCCAAGACTAAGCAGAACTGGAGGCAAATATGAACTTCAAACAGACTGGAGGACAGCACAGGGATTGAAATGTATTACACAGTACAGATTAGTATAATCATCAGTAATGCACAATGAAGTAAAAAGTTTTGTTTGAAATAAATAAATAAATAAGAAATACATACAAATAATTTATTTTAATTTTTTTCTGCTTGCCTTTAGATGATGAACATTGCAGTTAATTTTAATGCACTGAGTAATTTGGATCGGTTTACTTATAGGAGCTGGTCTTGTGGCTTTTAAACTGCTCCCTAGTAGGACTTCACTGTTTTTTTTGTTTTTTTTTTTAAGTTTTTAGATCAAAACATCAAAATAAAGGGTGACCCCACTCATACAGACACCAGTTCCTATCATTAACTTGAAAAAGTCTGCTCTTAGAGGCAGCTTTGTTCACAAACAACACATTACTTCACGCCTGTCACTTGTTTTGAGTTGCCATTCAGTTTCACCAGCACACAAGGTTCATGAGTGAAATCTTAGTCTCTGCTGCATTTAGAGCATATTTATGACAAAACAGAGAAAAGCGGTTGAAAATGCTGCTCTATTTGAAAGGCCTAAACCCTTGTTAGCTTGTGATAATGCTTGTAAATGGGATTTTAAATGGGATAATAGTAATAGTTTTAGTAACAGTTCAAAGCTAAAATTCAGCAGGTTCCTGTTCTAGTGTCAACATTCTTTTATTGTCAAAAACCATACAGCCGTTCTTGAGTAACCTTGCAGAACAGGTGGATCAGTCTGATCTAATGTCTGTGATCAGGCAGATCTATCTTGCCAAGCTCCAATCTGTAACGACTGTGAGCCAAAGCTGGACGGCCCAAACAGGGTCCTTCAGAGCAGGAAGAGGTGGGAGCTACAAGCAAAGACAACAGGAAGCGACTGCTCATACAGAAACATTGATGCTAACACTTTCAGTTGCAGTTTTATCACATCTGAACCACATTTCTTAATCAAATGAAAAACGAACGGCACTTAAAACCTCTCTTTAGAAAGGATATTACATCTGACATGTCTTGCAGAGAGTCTGTTCAACAAAATGGCTCATGTTATGTCCTTTAGTGACTGTAGTGCCTGCCTACTAAATTATCTGATCAGCCTGTAATGAATATGATTGACGGGATGATCGTCTAATCACCTGCTAGATATGCTTTTGAAAAGTTCTACCCTACCCAAATACTTTCTATGGGCTCTTTTCCAGATGGACTAGTGAAATATTGAGCAGTTCATCTGGTGTGTCAGGTTAGCTCTCAAGAAGAAGTGACCTTAAATGTCCAGAGAGACCCTTATTATCATCTGCAATTGATGAAAACAAGCTTAAGTCAACTTACCAGCCAGCACTGGCTAGTGTGGCAGGAGGATTGCTTTGCCTTCAGCTCAGCTCTGCCAACTTTAAGAGCCACACTGTCTCCAAACATGAAAATGGTCTATAAGACAACAGCATATCGTGACTTGTCCCATGTCAGATTTACATACACTCATATCCAACTAGCTAACGAGAGTTGGTTGTCATAGTTGGCATCTCGAGTGTTAACCTTCAAATCCTTGAGCATTTTTATTATTTAAAGGTCATATTTTTTTTTGACTATTTTTGTGTTTTTATGTTCAATACTTTGCTTTTGAAGTCATACGTGCCAAAATGTATTAATCAAGTAAAATTTGCTTTTGCAGACATATATCTCAGTTTATATCTCAGTTTATGAGGTAATCAATTTGAACAGACTTTAAACGACGTCAGAAATTAAAATTCTCCTATAAAACAAGTGTTATTGGACAATTATAGCTTAAGGGATAAGTAAATTTATATGTTTTGGTAATTTGTTTTTGCTTTCATGTAGGCTGTATGTTACTTTATCTAGGTGCCAATGGAAACCCTTCTTTTTTTACATAGTGATTTTACATTGTTAGGGCTCGAACTGGATTTCTGCTTCATTTGCCGCTTCTGGAATATATGCATTTCTACACATGTTTGATGCATTGTTTGTGGATTTTCCCTTTTCTAAAACAATATGTTCTGATTGAGAAGTATCAAAAATGAAACCACATAAAACCTGCATAAGTTGTGCAGCCACAAAAACAAAAGGAAGCAAAAGCAACAGTGGCAAAATAAAAAGACACAATGAAAAGCAACATGTTGAATTTCACTGAGAGTATATTTTCCTAAAATGTGTGGCTTCAGTATATAAACAGATGATGGAGCAACATAACCAAAGGAATGAATTTGCATTTTTTTTTAAAGGAATGACAAACAAATGAACCTATTGGGAAATTAGTTTTCCAATGGGGCTTCCTGAGACTCTGGATTTTGCCATCATTTTCACATACATTCATGATATTGCAAATGCATATAGATGATGTTCAAGGCCACTGCCGCTCACTTCAAACACTTCTACAGATTATATTTTGTAAGATGAGCTCTCTAAACCACATGCAACCACTGAAACACACTACAGCCATCCAACAGAGTGTCATTCTCTGCAGGATCTGATGCACACAGCACACCACACAAACCTCCTTGAAATCCCATTCCCCTGCCCTCTATCATGACCACAATAACAAACAGGAAAACCAGGCAATGAAACACACACGCACAAAGAGACAACATCGCTCAAACAGCTCCTATGGTGGCTGTGGTAACCTTGATTGGTTTCAGAGTGGGTGAGCAGAGAGTAGAGAGGGAGAGGAGAGTTTATACTCTCTGTTTCCAAATGGAACCAAGCCAAGTTCCTTAAAGCTGAATATAAATATATATAAATACATATAATTCCACAACATGATTATAAACTCTGACCTGACCATCTTAATGTTTCAGCAGAAAATGAAACTCAATGGACCAGGCAACATTTTTGTGGGCCTGTGTGAACTGTAGCCTCAGTTTTCTGTTTGTAGCTCACAAGTGTGGCACCCAGTGAAGTCCTATCTACTTAAAGATTCAATGTGTTGAGAGTTCGATAATGGTTTTCTTCATGGCATGGCTTTAATGTGTGGTCAACTGAGATACCATTGTCTCTCTATGATTTCTAACCTTTCTGGCCAATGTATTCAGACCTCTCGAATCAACAAGGCATTTTGGCCCAGATAATTGCTGCTCACTGGATATTTTCCTTTGTTTTGGCACAAATCTCTGTAACTCGCGGTGGTTGTATGTAATATCACAATAGATCAGCACTTTTTGAAAAACTCAGACCAGATCATCTGCACAGCAAAATCTGTGATAGGCAGTTTTTAAGTGTCTCCACACTACAAAGTGCTGTTTTCACTCTTTTGGGGGGGTTGGTGCTTTTACTCTCATCAAGTGTAATTGTTGATTCTTTTTGGAGTTAAAATTCAAACTTTGAGACACTTATCAGTGTGACTTTTGACACTTCTATATGCTGTTAGAAATACACTCTCTGAGTATATTTTAACTTCTTAAGTGTTCACTCTATATTAACACTGCAAAGTGTAAATGTTGCTGTTTTTATTGACTGTATATTAATGGGGAACATGAGCTGAAATATAGATACCATGCTAGATTAGAGTACACATATTTGAAAGAGGAACATTGGCAGTTTTCATGACGCGGGCATCTGTTGGTACTTGTCTAATAATGGGAACAGGTGAGGTGTTTAAATCTAAAAGTGACACAGATTCAGAGCTCAGAGTGAAAGGTTCTGAGTTCAAGTTCATGCAGTGACATCGATGGATTTGCTGAAACATTATTTTTACATGTTTCTGACAACAGCTCTTTTTCAACTGAGAGTAAATTTTAAGGGATTTGACTCCATTCAGAGTAATTCCCTTAACTCTTCTCAATTTGCTGTGTGGGCCCAACAACCATGCCACATTCAAAGTCCCACATCATCTTTCTGATTAATTCTCATGATCTGTTTGAATTTCAGCTGTCTGTCTGGACCATGTCATTATGTCTTGATACACTGAGTTGCATCCATGTGATTTGCTGATTAGCTTTGGGTTAATGAGCAGTTGACCAGGTGTGCCTTCTTAAGCGGCTGGTGAGTGCATGTAAATAAAATATATAAAAGATGTCAGTTAAATGTACCCTGCACACTCTGTAAGTCATAGATTTGTAATATCACTGTATTGCATCTGATGAAATAAATATAGAATACCAAATGTATAAATAAAAAGTAAGAATTTAACCTGATTAATAAAAAAATGTCTTTTGCACTTACTGTTAATAAACTGTAACTAAAAAAGTGATCTTCTTGTGATTCTGGTCAACCTTCTGGCATTACAGCATAAGGTCATGTTTCAGTAATGACATTGAGTGTTAAGATTCTAAACTTCTCTTTGGAACACATGTTTGTATTTTGGCATCATGACAGCCCCCACTGATGACATTTTGATTAATTTAACTTCTCTTTTTTTAAATTGCTACTTAGATGCTATGTAAAATGTCATGAACTGCAATACTCCAGCAGATATCACAAAAGTAAAAGTGAAGGTTGATCTTATGAAAGCTACACTCAAAGCACAAGTACACTAGTAACCACTCATAGCACTCCTGCAAAATTCTTACAGAAATGAAAACCACTTTGAGGAGGAATTGCATCAGAGAAACAGCTGGCTGTCAGAATTTGAGCACATACAAGGTGACATCCATCACTATTTGATTCTGCATCGTGGGGGAAAGAGGAGTATCAAAAAAGAAGAGTATGTTCCGGGGAGAGCAGAGCAGGACGAGGGCAGAGAAGAGGGGATAAAAGTAAGGAGTGAGTGAGAGCTTCCTTTGGTGCATTTTCCCCTGAGGGCAGAGGAGAGGAGGAGAGGGAGAGGGGCTGCTCCCCCGACAGATCTGAAGATGTCCTGTTTTGTTCTCCCTCTTCCTGCAGGAAGCAACATCATGCTGGGCACCAAAGCTTTGGCAGGGAGCGATCACTGAAGTCTGGTACTGATGTGCACTGTCTGCAGATGTAATTCTTCAGTAATGGAGAGACATACAGATGTGCCAGAATCTGGAACTGAGGGGGAACCGCTATGTTAATGTATCTGGAAAAATATCACCTTTTTATGGCATTTCTTTGGAAAAGTGACGTCACAAAACTGTCAAACATTTTTAATGAAATCTGCAACAAAAAGGGATTTCTCTGTCAACTTTTAAAAAATCAGCTTTAGTTCATTTAACTTATAGGACATCAAGTTCTCTTTAAAAGACAGTGACATGATCCTCAGAATGATTTGAGACTGGGAAGAGTAACACATATTTTATTATGTGGGTTTGCAACTGGAACGTTGCAAAGAAAAAGGTGAACAAGAAAAAAAAAGATGAATTAGAAATGCTCCATGACCAGAATCCAAAGCTCAGGCATTTCTGTCATCGCTATGATCAAAAATGTTGAAAACTGCCCTTTGTTAACAAGTCCTTAAAAAAATCCTGGATCCACATATAGATTACAGGTAACCACATATCATGTCTTCCTTGTACCATGATCAAAGTTCCCTGAAAATTCGTTGAAGGTCCATCAAGACCTTTTTGAGTTATCTTGTTCACAGATGGATGGAAAGAAAGACAAATAAACAAGCAAACAAGCAAACAAAAAGAAAAACACCAGCAAAAACAAAATGTCCCAGGCAGAGATAATGACATGAAAGTAGCAAAAGACACAGAGAAGTAAAAATCAGTATGATTATATTCAAGAGATTTGATGATATAGTCTGATAATTAAAAATGACCACTTATTGCCAAAGGGTACACATGCTGTCATTTTCTATCCCAGCATTCTTTGTTCTCCTTTTTTACTGATTTGTTTAGGCTTATTAATATATTGATTCTCTCAGTGATTGATTGATGTCTTTCTTAATGATACTTAAAAAAAAATGACACCCTCTATATCTATCAATCTATCAATCTATCAATCTATCTATAGCTGTACATTGAAAAAGTTGTTTCTTTATACATCTCTAATTTGAATCACTTAATCATTATGTAAATATTAGTGAAGTAGTTAATTTAATAAATAAAATAATCTTCCTTATGCACCTATTCCTGTTCAGTAAAGCTGTTTCTAGTTCTGACTAAAACCTATATTATTGTCGAACTCATTTTTTTATATATATAATTTTATTTTATTGAGTGATCAGGGGTCTTTTGTTGCTCTGCTCAGTCTATAGAGTTTATACAGTCTATAGAGTCATACATTGTGCTCCATATAATGTTAAAATGTGTTTCTTTATTGCAGTTTTCTAACAATGTTCTTTCAAAATACAAAATAAAACTTTGCAGAAAAAACATGTAGAGGTGAGTGCTACATTGGGTCAAAAACGTATGGAAAATGGTGGGTTCGGGTGCTCTTCAAGGATCCAAGGACGACGGTACATTTGAAAATACATAAAAATCTGAGGCACTCCGATGAAGTTAAAATCCTTTATTGTGTTAGGGACATGTCAACGCGTTTTGACTCATCAGAGTCTTCATCAGGACATGATAACACAAAACAGGTGTTTAAAATACATGGAAGGTGTCATGTGATTGTGTCATGTGACACCGTCACACCAAGGCCTTGCTTCAAAAAGATTATCAAATATGTTTTATTATTAACAAAACTTATTAGAAGTTGTGTTCTGCCTAATATTTTTCCAAAATAAAATTTCAAATGTTTAATTCATCTTTACAGGTATGTTTACAGAAAATACACATCTGATTAAAGACATACTTAAAGTCTGGCTGCACAAAAAACAGACTATATCATAGAGTGATGGACAATACAGATGAAAAAACGGTAGAGAAATCTATTACCTTTTTTAAACCTTAGCAAAACTCATTAGAAGTTGTGTTCTGACTAGTATTTTTCTGAAGTAAAATTTCATATATTTAATTCATCTTTAGAGGTATGTTTACAGAAAAATGCACATCAGATTATAGACATACTTAAGGCTTGGCTGCACAAAAAAACCCAGACTATATCAAAGAGTGATGGACAATACAGATGATAAAAAGGGAGAGAAGTCTACTCCCTCATGTAAACCTTAGCAAAACTCATTAGAAGTTGTGTTCTGACTAATATTTTTCCGAAATAAAATTTCAAATGTTCAGTTCATCTTTACAGGTATGTTTACAGTCGGAGTCCCTCAGATTTTTATGTTTTTTCACAAATAAAACTTTATCAGAAGTTCCCAGGTCCCATATGAAGTGATGGGGGCTCCTTGTTTTTCCAGTTTTGCAATATGAGCTTTTTATAAACCTATGATGAAAAAAGATTTTTCCATCCAATTGGATATCTTTTTTTTCCCCCACAGTTCTGAAAGAGACACGTTTCTGGTGAGAGCTCGACATTTTAATCTTACAAGTTTTTGAGAGCCATTCTTCAATATTTTCCCAGATTTCTTGCTACAACACAAAACAGCATGAATGAGAGAGTCACTTGAGAGCTGCATTTAAGACATCTATCTGAACACCTGGTGTCAAATTTATGAATTTTGTCTCTATTACAGATTGAAGTTTATAATGCTAAACACACACACACACATCTACGAACAAATAAAAGACTTGACGAATCCTGAGGTAAAATGGATGTGAAACTTACAAAGAAAGAAGATGATATGGAAGTGCACTAAATTCCAAGTTTCAGGAATCTTCTTGTGGATGTTTTTTATACAAAGCAAAAGCCAGAGATAGACCAGAAACAGATCCATTTCAGTGTTTTTGTCTTCTGCAGACTTGCTCATAGATTACACCGACAAGTATCAAATGACAAAACTGACCAGGTCCTGCTATGGTTCCCAAAAATTTCCCCTTGGAGTTTCCCTCGGCAAAAGAAAGCTAAACTTATCTTATTTTTTTTTTTATTAATCATATTGTGATTAATGTGGTAAATCCAGCATCCCTGGTCAGAGTTTTAGAGTATTACACTTCTGTTTGATTAACTTGCTGCTCTTTGTAAACTGAATATGGACGAACAGATTCACCATTTTAACATTTGATGAATGCAGGATGAACAGATATCAGTTACAGATTTTCATTTGTTGTGGCAGATCAATTTAAAATGAAAATGACCTTTTGGACAAACTTTGATCCGTTTTCATGACCAAACATGAGAGGGAACATTGGCATTTTTTTTTTGAGAATTATTTAAAGATCAATTTCTGTATTTTGGGCACATGACTGAAAGTTCAAAAGCTTGAAGTAAACAGTTAATAATACACCATGAGAGAAGTAAGGCTTACAAATCAAATCACTTTCAATTTTTTTAAGAAATAAGAGCACAGTATGAACATATAGCTCAAGTTTTATGCATCCATTTTTATAGTACTAAATGACGACCCACCTCAAACCCCTCACAAATGTCACATTCATTCATAAAATTTGACATCTTAAAAAAACATCCATATATACTCTCATACATGTACACACAGTGAGGTCAGTGCTGACTTTTGTTCTCATATCTGTCCACAGATTTGTTCTTCACACTGACATCATCACCAATACACACACCCAGTGTCCACTCTGCAGTCGGGGGTCCCCAAGGACACACTTACACTCTCACTATCCGGGACTGGACCCTCTGGTTCTCTTCCTCTTTTCTACACAAAGCACATTTCTCTTTTTCCTCCGCTCACCTCTCACCATCCATTCACACTGGTTGCCTCGGTGTGTGTGTGTGTGTGTGTGTTTTCCTCTTATTCTTAGCGAGAGACTTTATCTGTGGATCAGATAAGGCTCTTGGTGCTCTCGGTGCTGGTCTTAAACCTTCAGCAGATCTGTCCAAACACATGAGCTCATGTCAGAGCGCCGCTGCTGCCTGTTAACTCCATGAGCTAATAAAGGGTCCATGTGTCACTTATTCAGGCCGTGAGGAGGCGAGGAGGGCCTCGATGTCTTTCTTCATCTCTGAACACAGTGTCTTATCTGTTTCTCATACTGCAGCTCAAAATTTCTGAAACTTTTTTTTCCCCTGTACCATGAATAAGCATTAGCAAACGAGTGATAAAAACTGAGTGAACCATTTAAGAAGCGTGAATAAAGAATTATTATTAAATAATAACCAGACACAAATGAAGCATTAACAAATGACTAGTAGGTAGCCTATAAACAAATAATCCATAATACAAGAGTAAAGTTTGTAGTTTGATTGCTTTGGCCAAATTTCCTAAAACCTTGTGACTTGTAACTCTAAATAAAAGCTACACACTTTTCAAGGTATATAAGACAAACTATATCTTAAATAATAAAGCATTAGTAAAGCATTATCATGGATAGCTAAAGCTCCAATGAATTTTTGGTAAATCAATAAAGCATTTAGAAGTAAGATTCAATGAATCATTAATGAAGGATTAGCAGAATAGTTATCAGGCATCTTGTGGTATTGACAAGCATTAACACAACATTTAGTATAATATAAGTAAAAAAAATGAGAAAGCATGAGTTAAAGTATATATTTATATATATATATATATATATATATATATATGTGTATATATATATATATATATATATATATATATATATATATATATATATATATATATATATATATATATATATTTCTTTTTTGCTTTCTTCTTGTGTTTTGTTGAGCCACACAGCTCTGACAGCTTGAACTTGATTATTTTAACTCTATCAGACATGGAGATCTCAAACACAGAGGGTCGTCAGGACAACAAAGCTGAAGCCACACAGGTAGAGCAGAGTGAGACCTGCATGATGCTTTCTTTGTGTGTATGAGGGTAATGCAGTGCTTTACTTTGGCAGATTAAAATATCTTCAAAGCCCACCTACCCTTTACAAAATAAGATGAATAAACACTAAATACACCAAAAACACCCAAAAAACCCCACCAAAAATATCTACATTTTAAAATGAATTTTAAATATGAGCAGTGTTGTCGTGTGTGACACCACACTAAACCCCTTTTGTCAAATAGAGGAAGTGATTCAATAACTACAACTTGAAAAGATGCAACATTAGTCATCATCTTTTTTATTTGACAAGATAAACAGCACTTTTATGTAATAACAATGAAAAAAAGATTCAAGAATTCAAGGTTTTTACCTCTGGCCCCGCAGCATTTTAGATGACTTGTCAGGGGTCATTTTGTTTTCAGATCTTTTCATTTTGTGCCTGTTCCCTGTGCCACCTGCTCACCCTGCAGGGAAACACTGCACGGCAAAAGACTGCTGGGTGTAGCTGTTAGACTGCCACTAATATTTTTTTTTAAGCTTCCAGTTTTTATCTGTATTTTGTCTTGATGAGAAAACTTGAAATTTTACCATACCAAGTGGCAAAAGGGGTGTGGCTCTCTTCATTTCCAACTGGTGACCTCAGTGCTTTGGTTTTTGGGACTGGGATAGGTCATCAATCGTCCATCAAACTGTGGTGCACTCCTTGTTTTGGTCCAAAGGAAAAGTTTGTACCTAGAGAGGCATTGAGCTGCATGAGATGCAAAAAAAATCCAAATATCCAAAGAAATTATGATATTGTTGAAACAATATGTTGCATTAAATTATGAGAAGAAATAATCACAGCCCTCATGAATGTTTGTTTTGGTTGATAAAAGTAATACTATGACAGCTCACAGGTCATTGTTGGTGACGGATCAAATAAGTCATATCCTGACTCTGGCTGGGGTGGCAACTGGGGTGGCCAATCAGATTTTAAGGGGCCGCCCAGAGCCATCCATCGGGCCAAGCCCATGTGTAGGGCAGTAAGTATTTACTTATATATTTCTTTTATGATATTTCCTTTTTTTCTCAGCAATGAGTTGTTCAAAGGATTACAGTTTCCAAAAAAGGCAGTAATGTTTAGGCACCACGTTACTTTTGTCCCAGGTGAGCTCTTTTCATATTAACAAGCTTTAAAATTAACACAGCATAGAGGATGAGAGGAAAAGTGTGAGCGTGAGTGAAGCATTCAAGAACTCCAGATTTTTTTTAATGCTTCTGTCTACAAAAGATACAAAGAACATTATTATATGTTATAAACTTCATTGTGTCTTTTCTATATCAGTTCTTTGAGGATGAAAAGGAATGTGTAACCTTAATGTAAATAATACCAGGTAATAATTTCAGTTATTTTCAGAGCTGCTAAAATAACACAACTTTTTCTTTGTCTTGGTTGCACATGTTATAATTAATTTTATTAAAACATAAACTCATTTTACCCTTAGCCTGGTCTACACTTTAAGCAATGCAGCAGATAGCACACAGAAATGAATAAGAAAAAAAGACAAATTTATGAGGAAAAAATCTTTAAAGCCCAGCCAGATGACCTTCTTAAGAAGACCAGGGTCATTACCTCTGCCAAGGAGGTTATGTTTTTGCATTTGTTTGTCTGTTTATTTGTTTATTAGCAAGATTACGCAAATACTGCTGGACTGAGTTTGCTGAAATTTTCAGATGGCAGTCATGGCCCAACTTAAATATGATTAGATTTTGGTGGTGATCCGGACAACTGCCATTAGTGAACGATCATTCTCATTCAGTAATAATCAGACTAACAATGATATCAGTATGACAACATGTAAAGCATTGCTAAGTGCTAGCGGTAGTTTTTTAGGGTCAATGAATCTTTTCTGAGGGTGACGTTATCATGGAACTATTGTTTATTGGTGTAACAGCAATGTGTGAGCTACCTTGGTGAAGATTTGTGCTTTCTGAGTGCTGTCTAGTTTACGTTTGTTCTGGGTCTAAGTTGTGTTACCACCAGGAATAAGTAGAGTCCCACATATTGCTAACTGGCAAAGCACATCACTGATGCAGAGAGCCCCTCTTCTTTCATAATAAATGCTTAGAAAAGACAAGAGTGTCAAGAAAACAGCATCTCTTAAATAATCCTCCTTAGTCTACCTTACACAAAAGAAGTAACTATACTAAAACACTTGAAAAGTGTAACTCTGTCACATCAGAGGATTACTGGACATTAATGAATCATTTTGTGCATGTATTTCTGCCTATTTCTGGATATATATCGAGATAAACTGTGTTTGACAATACAGCTACTATGGAGCTGTCTTCTACCCCTAACTTGCCTCTGCTAAGGGCTGGACCAAAAGATGGACAAACAAATGGACACATGGTAACAAGAGCATAACCTCCTCGTTGGAGGTAATCATCGAAAAGTAAGGAGCGTGAAATAGAATTCTTTGCATTAATTCAATCCCTAATTGATAACCTCTCTGTCTCAGCTTCACTTATTTAACATGCACTCATCAGTTAAAATATGAGGCAAAGTCATAATTTTCTTTTTGTGCTTTTGTGCTTTAATAAATGTGATAAGTCTAAGATTAACTGTCCTACATTAGAGATCAAACGTGATCTAAATTTTCAATATATTGACAACCCTGACCAGTTTTAATGAGAAATATGTCAAAAGTAAAATATTACAATTGTTGAGTAACTTTCCCAATAAATGTGCAGTGCCTCTCTTGGCCCCACCCCTAACCCCCGAGAGGCTGAGTCCCCTGTTTGGGAATCACCAGGGTGAGGGTGTGAATGTGTGTGCTACATAGTCCGGTACAAAGAGAACAATGACTGCATATGTGCATTTTGTGTGTGCACGTGTATTTCATCACCCTGTGTGGCTTTTTGGTGACTGGCCTGTGTGTGCATATGTGTGTATTACAACTCTGCAGGGAGGGGAGGGGGTCCGACAGGAGGGGACTAAGGTTACCCCCTGATAGAGGCAGCGCAGGGTCAACCCGCGGCGGGACACTTTTCAGGGGCGACCCCGCCGCCCCTCGTGGCCCCCCGAGCAGACGGTACTTCTGAGGAGAGAAGAGGAAGGACCAGAGGAGAGACCCCTGGAGAACAGGACCCCCAGTCTGCCCTAGACCCCGGCACCCCGGCCCCGGTGGAGCCCAACCAAGGCCCAATGTGTTCCCAATCAGGAGAAACACAAACAATACTTTTATTAAAGAGAGCAGGCTGCTAAGGCCGGCAGAGAGCACACACACCAGACACACTTGTGAATTTGGTTCCACAATAACAACTACACATTATCAAGCATTACTAAATACCTCAACAGTCACTGAGCATTTTTGATCAATTTACACGGTATGTCATTGTGAATCAGTTTTGGAGTACCTTGTGGTATGTTTGGTTGTAGAAAGTGTAACTCTGATCCCCTGTCAATAGTTACAAAGTGATTTTATTTATTAACTTAAAGATTAAACAGCAGTTAATCATCACAGGTAAATAACCATCAGATCACTATTATCACTATCACCCATGACCCTAACTCTTGCCTTCTCTTTCCTCCTCCTCCACCTCCTCTCACCTCCATTCTTCTTGGTCTCTATCCGGGAAAACAAACGGAGGGATTAGGGATTTGTGGAGGGGTAATGGGAGCCAGGTGGAGGAGTGTGACCGTGGGGGTCTCCTGCCAGATTAGGGGGAGCTGCAAACCCCAATCCCTCACACTCCTTCCTAAAGGCAGCTAATGTTTCTTTTGAAGAAATGATCCTATTTGGCCATCTAATAACACTTGGCAATTATGAGCCTTTGCAGGGCATGTTTGGAATTATCATGACTGGCTACCTGCAGAGATGGCTGAGACGAGGGAGGGGTATGGACAATTCATAACAAATATACAGTATATTAAATGAACAAATAAGTATTGTATAAAATTATGCCCCAAAAAAATCTTACAAGTGATCAAGAAGTAAGACATCCTCCATCCTCTGTGGTGATTTTTTACTTTGTGTCCAGAAAGCATGCTACAATCTGTGCTCTGAAAAATGTTTTTTATTATTTCTGTAGAAAATAAATACATAGTCAGGTTCAGTCACACCCCATGAATTTTACATGCTTGGTTAAACATTGTGCAAAAGGGGGGGTGATTAATAAATTGAATAAAAGCATGTTCACATACAGCAGCTTCCACTAAACAGTATATCAACACTTGTTCAGCTGAATATCTTTTAGTTTGGTGCTAGGGAACTTAAAAGGCCATCATCTATCTGTCTATCTATATAATTACTGTTTATATGACAAAAAGAAAGGGATATATGTATTTCTAATTGGAAATGTAATGAAGGCTGTACCTTAAGCATACTCAAATGTTGAGGCCAGACTTCACAATTCTTTTTGACGGCAACGACAGCTGCTATGTGAGATTGGGCAACTACAGAGCTACAGAATTGTGCTGTGACTTACTGGACAAGCATGGTAGGCTACATAATTGAAATCAACTGCACATAACTTTGGCGGTGATGACATTAGTAGGTGGGTAATACTTAAGACTGGAAACAAACAAATAATTGCAAGCAATCACTCACCAAGGTATTTATGCCCCTTTCAACTACTGTTGATCTTTTGTTGTCTGCCATTATGACACACTTACACAAGATCAAATGACCGATTTATGTTGCTGATGAGTACTGAAATCCTATGACTTTCAGGTCGGGCTGTAATCGGGCATAAATCTTGTATTTGCGTTACTTACTTAAACACATAATATGCCACAGCATCTATAAGCATTAACTTTACTGAGCAAAATTGTCTTTTCAATGGTATATTAGCTTACTGTTATGAGTCACAAGGAAGCATTATTATCAAATGCTGTCTTTTTCACAACTACCTCAAAGCTTGTCACAAGATCTGTGGCAGTTTTGTACTGAGCAAGAATTTTTGGGGCTGTTGGTATTAACATGTGAATCATGATGAGAATAATACAATAAGGCTGTCATATAGTGTTAAGGTGACTGTGTCTTGAATTTAAGTGAATTTAAGGTGTTCACACACTATTATTACAAACCCCAGTTCCAATAAAGTTGGGATGTGTGAAACATAAATCAAAATAGAATACAACTATTTGCAAATCCTGAATAAAGCTGAATACACAACAAAGACAGAGACATGTAACATACTTTTAAAAAATCACAGTATCATCATGGTGTTTTGTTGTTTAGCAGTGTAGCAGCAGCTGCATCCTATTCACTTTAGGGTCTTTCTGACCTTACATGTGTGTTCCCTTTCAGCAGTTTTGCTTGCATTTTGATCCTTAGCAAGTTCTGTATTTTGAAGTTAAGCCAATGACATTACCTACCAGATATTCCATATTTTCTATCAAAATATATAAAGGGTTTATCTATATGGGGGGTAAAGTACTGTAGTCCAGGAGAGTATAAAAGACAAAGTAAGCGCATAACAAAACAGTTTCTTGTAAAAATCCAAATGCACAATTTAACAGGATATCTGTGTTCCAGGCCATACCACACCAGCACAGCAGTTGTAATGGTTCAGGTCTAAAATCCCATTTGTCTGATGTTTGATCAATGCTCCGTAGTCATTATAAACAACACATCAACCTTTTAAAGTCAGACTGATCAGCTACGATTTTATTACACCTGATCAAACAACAATCACATAACCCATGAAGCTCAGAGCAAATATTCAAGCAGGTAGATCTGGGTACTCAGTCACCCAACTGTTCACTCTACACAGGCGATTCAAATCATCAGCTGATTGGGGTGTTCACTCACTTCATCACTGAGCCAATCAGACTCTGCCATGACCTGCCTGGCCAATCATCCTACTACTGTCATAATTCTATATTGTTTCTAAACACCCTCTGCAATAAGGGGTCAAGGTCATAAAGCCAAAAGTTGAGCCTTTGCTTGTGTGTGCTGTATCTCAAGATTGCTTTGAGGTTCTTTTGTAAAGTCTGTACAAATGGCCTCTTCATTTAAGGTTGAACTGTTCACATTTGAGAGGCAAAAGGTCAGTTAAAACATAAATAATTGACCACTTAAATTTTGCCTCTCTTGACTGAATTTATGTTACGGTTGAGTTGCAAGGCAAATTGAAAGTACACCTGATACAGGTGTGCATCCATTATAAGAGCATTTCTCACACTGACCTCAAGCATAAGAAACTCGTGCAATGAAGATCCTATAGCAGTTTAACAACACAATATGTCTTGAGGACACATCACACAATTTAACTATTACAGTGCAGCTCTAAACGAAAGAATAAATCCAAAAGCCAAAATGAATCTGTACGTTTATGAGCAAGCAATTGAATAGCAAACCCAAAAACTGCTGACGACAGCATCACATTACCTAACCATCTACCAATATATCTACGTTTATAAACCTATATCTAAATCTCTATATAGATATGTATGTAGAGATATGTACATTCATTTCTTCTTAGTATAGTGGACATAAATAGCCAACAGCATCATTTTTCAAAGGTCGATGTTCTTTTGTACAAATAATCTTAAACAAAAAATGAAACCTATTTGGAAATTCAAAGACTGGTGACACAGTTCTTTAGTATGTCACAAACTTGGCCCAGATTTGTTGCCCCCTTGTGGCCTGTTGTAAGGAATGAGAAGCTGTTAATGCCTGTCTGACTGACTGATCCCAGCCTGATAACAGTCTGCTGTTTGTTTTGCAGATGTGTTATTCAAAACAGCTCCCGTCTGCTCAGGGAGCCTGCAAAAATACACAGCAAAGCAAGCCGAAGGAAGGGATAATAAGATCAGTTTTCTTTATTTATGATTTTAAATTTGTATTAGCACATGGAAGAAATTAATTTCATTAAAATGATGTTATACTCAACATAACATTAAGCATACCTAGCCATTTGGTCTTGTTTGTCCACTAAATACTTGATGAATAAATACAGAATTCACAAATGGCATTAAAATCACAATTGTATTCATTACCATAAAGTATCCAAAAAAGATTTTAAAAAATACATGCAAAATAATGACAGCTACAAAGTTAATCAGATTATAACTTCCAACAGAATGGCTCAATAGCAGTTTTTTTTGTTTAAAAAACAGGGATGTCTTTTGGGTGATAAAAATATGTTTCTCAAAATTTCTTTAATAACACACACAGAGAGCCACATTAACTCATCTGTTGCCACTTCAGACACCCCTCCCTCTTAAATATCAAGTAAGCCGGATAAAGAAGAAGAATGAACCCCCATACAGAGGGAGGTGAATCAGGAGTCAGACTTTTCACACCTTCTTTCTGGGCGCATACACACACACAAGAAACACAGGCATTCTCCATGTTAGCTCATGCGTAATATTCAGCAGACGATGGAGAAGTGTGTGTGTGTGAGTGTATGTGTTAGGGGGCACTCATGTAGCACTACCTTATCAGTTTTGCCCCCTCATTATCTGTCTGTATGGGAGAGGGTCTGACATCATTTGTCATAAGAATATCTGACGTGTCTGAAAGAAACACGCTCCCTCTGTGATTGAGAATGAGTTTAGGTAAGAAAAAAATAGCTACATCTACCATCTGACAAGTCATGTTCCCCCATAAAGCAGACTATTGCAGGACAATAAAAGTACGGTAGTACAGGTAGTCTTCAAAACTGGATTTGGAAAAATATATGGATCAGTAAAATTGACCTTTGACCTCTCAAATGTAAACCGTTAATCCTTTAATCAGAGGGGACATTCGTACAGACTTTACAGAAATTTCCTCCAAGAATTCTAAGGATAAAGTACTCACAATGGATCAACCTGAAGCCTTATGGCTTTGAGTTTTGACCTGTGACCCTCCAAATCTTATTATTTCATTATTAAAAAAGAAATGTGACTGTCCAGAACATACACAGTTTTTAATGTTTTTGTTAAAAGAAGATGTCTTACATTGAAAATCTGAGGCACTCCTTTATTAGCCAAGTCTTCATCATGATATGACTATCAATGCAAGTCACAGGTGTTTGACCCTGACAATGAAAATGTATGATAAAAGGAACAAAATTCACAACACAGCAACAAATTAAAAAGGAACTAAATGTATACACATAACTATCTTGTACTTTACAGGAGACCATGATTTAATACATGAGACAAATGAATAATAGTGTGTAAAAACCTCAGTAAACCTAAATCAAAGACACAGTCACCTTTGGAATAAAACTAATACTTAATACTACATAAGAGCCTTTGTAATGCAAAACGAACCTAAGACAATCCATGCAAAATGCAACAAAACAAACCTTTATGTTGGAAGTCAGAAATTCCAACATGTTAAGTTGGGGTAGATTTGGGACCAAAAACAGAACCGGATGACTTCCTTATTCAGTAGGTGACGATGGAGGTTGATGTTGTAAGCTAGAGGCTGAGAGCATGGCAGGGTGAGGCGAAAAAAAGAGTGTCAACCCTATGACAGGAAGAGTGACAATTAGAATCTAGGTAACAGAGCAATCACAAAACCCCCAAAAAAGTCTTAGAATCAGTATGTGACACAGCACTTTACCGCTGAGATGACTGAACAATCTGATGAAGACTGGAGTGAAGAACCAGGTATATATACTGCAGGAGCTTGATGAGAGGATTAGCCTCAGGTGTGCAGCAGGATTGGCAGCAGAAGTGTGATCAGGAGCCTCACATGAACAAGGGAAGGGAAACAGATGAAGAACTGGGATGAGTAGGAGGCACAGCTGACATCATGAGACAACATAACAGTCAGAAAACATCACCTGGATTGCCTTTAGAAGTCGGAGGTTCTACTGGGAAACCTGGACAACCCTCACCAGTTCATCAACAAACATGGCTGCTCGGTGAGGAAACAGGAAGTAAAAGCAGTGCATTATTACCTAAAATAACAACTTAGGGTTGTTGCTATACATTGAAATCCATCACAATGATAGTATTGTACACTGTCTACATGTGGACATATTGTGATGTTGACTTTTGTGCAAAATAGTCTTGTAGTATGCTGTGATTATCTATTAAAACAGCCTCAAAATTTGGTAACATTAATTAAGTCCCACCAGTATATTATCTTAGGAAAAAGTGTTTTAGCTAAAGTTACAGGAGGAGTTGTTATTTTATAATGTAAGTTTTATTACTGTGAAAGTGCTTTTGACTTCTGCTTATGGGTGAAACTGGAAAGTGCTCCAACTTGGATATCATTCCCAGTTCCACAGTCCATGTACATGAAACACAGCATAAGCTACAGTATGAGAGGCAATAGATTAACCAAACTCTGTGAAACAAAATCAACTTTTCCATCAAGAAAAGCTCTCAGTGTCGTCCTCTTCTTCCAATATATAAATGTTGTCCAGTTCAAATAAAACTACTACTACAGCAACATCCATGTTAATCTCTTCTCTTGTTGCCAATGTTTCCAATCCTTCAGTTGCTTCTGAAGTGCTGCACATGAAACCAAGCTTTAAAGGATGCTAATTGGTCTCCTCATACCCCACTGTAAACAAATTTGTATGTTTGAAGGATGTATCTTCCTGATAGCAAACATGAAAAGTGGTAAATCCAATCTTGGCAAGGTTGTCAATACAAGGGGAACCAAGTGAAAGCTTGGGCAGGGCCCACTCTGCTAGTAAATATTTAATATTATACTCTTTGTTTTCCTATTGTAAAAGTACATCAAATGCTTTTATTTAACAGGAATATAAAAAAAATGTGTGATTTGTATCAGTTAGTGTTTGACTCAAAAGCTTGTCATTAAATGACTCGATGTGAGTCAAATAAAATTTCCCCCATAGTTGTGAAAGTGAAAGTAAGATGATTCAGTTACAAATATGGTTGAATGCTCCACTATCTCCACTTTATAAAACAAGTTATCAAGCACTGTTGAGTGAGACAAGACAAAGAACATCCAGAGAGTTCCCCAGGACCTTAGAAGTCTCCTCATTTCTTAGTTTCTAGTCCATGTCAATGTGAGCTACAGAGAGAGAAATGGGAACAGGGCAAGTTTGTATTCTAGATTCACCGTGAATATGGCTTCACAGCATGGTAAGTGTCATAAAGATTCTGGCATGAAATGACATAAATACACAGTAATAATTCAGCTTTTTATTCACTAAGACATGTATGTCATGACATTGTCTGGAACATTGTCATGAGGGAATGCATAAGTGACTATTATTTTGTGCCATTTTCTTAAAAAAAAAGTCTATGTTGTTATCACAACATAGAAATGCTTCTTTTTTTCCAGATTTAAGGAAATTTATTAACTTTCAGAAGAAAAACAAAGTTGCTTTTTGGAGATAATGGAACAGCTCAAAATTAAGAAATGTTTTTTGCCAAATGTCTATTAGCCTGCCTGTCCATCTGTGATCAAGATAACTCAAAAAGTTCTGATGAAATTATCAGGAAATGTTTAACATAGGACAAGAAATAAGTTATTGGATTTTGGTGGTGAACTGGATAAGGGTGCGGATCCAGATTTTTTTTCTAAAGAGTTTTTCACGGGGGAAAATTAAACAGATTTCCACATTTTTGCTTATTCAAAAAGTTTCTCACTGATCTTGATAAAAATGTCAGGCATTGTTGGTTATAGTGACATCATACCTGAGCAAAGCGACATGGTAGTGTGACCAAGTCGCCCAGATCGCGTCTGCTGGGAGGGCTAGCCCCGCCCCATCACAGCTGTACACTGACTACATGGAGAGTGGTCACCCAGGTCGCGTTCGTTGTGAACACACCTTCATACCTGGATCTTCTGGAGTTGGGTCTTGGGTTGTTTTTTCAATACTAGTTCCAAGTGAACATCAGAAAAAGAATGTAACTAGTAATAAAATAAGATAAAATAATCAAACATGATTTTATTTCAGATTGACCTGGTCTTACCCAACCTCTGCCATGACCTTCATCAAACTTTTTCTGTCTTCTTCAGTTCAAAAGGTCATAGTCATATAAACTGATTTGGTTAAGAGAAAGACCACTGCCTAAGGCAATTAGCTGTTAAGATGTTTTGTGATCAAAAAAGAAAACAAAGACTTTGTTCCCCTTCCTCCTCCCTTCTTTCCTACCCTCTGCATGTTCTTGTCGACAGCACAGATAGTTTCATGTGGCAGAGACCAGTGTTGGTTTGTTTCACTTCAAAGACCAGCACACGCACATGAAGGAACACGCCTGAAATAAAAGGCCTGCACATAAACAAACATGGCCCTTTGTTTTGAGGGCCGAGCTCTGTTCCACTACCATGATTAGAGAAAAAGAGCGAGGGAAGGGGAGCCTGTGCTCGAGAGCAGACGGCCAGCAAGCGCCCATTTTTGCATCATCAGACTCTGAGAGGGATCTGTAACAGTGAAAGAACCGGAGGGTGTCAGTCAGCAAAGCCCCCGCCGACAGGAAAACGTCACTGTGGCGGGTCTAAGATGGTGGCACGACATTGCTAATCACTAATTGCTGATTGGCTCTTCCGTGCATAGAGATAGCTGTTGATATCAACAGTGGCAACATGAATCAAGAGAAGGACTTTTGTTGTTTGTCATACAGACATACATATTACTTTGTTTCCAGAGCAATAATTACTATCCTTTCTCTAATATTAACATTTATGACACAAATGCATTAGATTGGGAAAACACTGTTAATCAAATTGCACAAAGTTCAAAGTTATTCAGTACCTTTGCTTCTTATACGAGAGGCTATAGAATTGATCTCAAGCATTCATGCAAGGTGCCATTAAATCGTCATGATAAAGACAATGTAGCCCATGGTCCCTGACCCTGCTCAATAAGTTGATAATAGAATAAAAAAAAAAATTCATATTGATTACAACCACCAAAATATTTACTGGCTTGGTCTAACCAGCGAGAAACGAGAAAAGAAAGACTTGTCTTTAATTAGAGAGATATATTAAAATGAACTTTTTGAGCACACATTAACTGAAAGATGGAGCAAACAACAGAGGGAGCTGAGCTGCAGGATATCTATAGCAGAAGTATCATTAGCATGACCCAACGAACTCTTAGCTAGCTGGATTGCCCACATTTTGCTGAATTTGATCTCCTTCCTTTTAGGCGTGGTTACAGAATGCTGCAAACCAAGATAACACAAATGGTAAGAGGGGCTCAGGGCAACACAATGTGTGCCAAAACTTCTTTAATATTGTGGACTAGATTGGTTTTGGTTTGTGATCGTTGACTACTGATTTTTTGCTTTTTCTCTTTTATCTCGGTTATCTTGATTATTCATGATTACTATTTATTGTATCAACTGCACAGCACTTTTATGACTGAATGCACTTTATAGGTCTGTGGCTGATCCCTTAGTCGCTGGCTCATTGTACTTTACGTACCTTTGCTTTTCACTTTAGCAGGATTTCCCACATGCCTGTATATTTTTATGTCTTTCTCCCGTACTTGTTGTGTACTGATGCCTGTTCCAAACTAACCTGACATGCCGTATATCCGCCATGGAAATATTTCAGTAGTCCATATGGGAAAGAGCTGTTCAAAAATGTTTTCAGAGGCAGAACCTTCAAAAACAACAGCAGCTTGTGATTGGACGATCGTTCGGCTTGTCACACTTATCACAGACCAATCCATATCAAGCAACACGTAGCAGCTCGCGCTGTTGTTAGCCATTAGCTTAAACTACCGTAGACTATCGTCTTACATTAAATTATACCACACAGATGTATCATTTAACACTTATGTGTGACATGAACCTCATCAAAGACAATTTTCCAAGTTTTCCCTGTAAACTTCTGAGGAGACCAGATTTCGCCAAGTATCACTGAGTAACCATGACGACCACAGACTAACCTGGCATGTCCGTGGAGGATGTCCGTGTTCTCTCACAGTTTCCCATCAGTGATCCCCGGTTGGGAGAAGAGCAAAAACATGATTTCTCGTAAGATAAGCTTCAAGTGACATCAATTTATTCTCTTTCACAGAATAAATTGAGTCAATTTCTGATAAAAACCTCAGATATTGAGACCACTTAAGAAGCTGTCATTGTTTTCAAACATGCAGTCACTTCCTGCTGTCATCACGTCCACAGCTCCCGCCTCTCTTCCCTGATTTGGCTGTTAAGCATTTAGCCGAGTGAAGTTGTTGGACATTGGAAATTGGCAAGACGGACATGCCGGATTTCAGACAATGAATCAGGCAGGTCCGTCTGCTCTGCAAGGCTAGTTCCAAACCTAATTTCCTTCAGGATGATATAAAAGTTGTGGTTGATCTTAACCTGTGATACATGTAAAAGGCAAGCCAAGAAATTTTCAAAAACCCGCATGTCTTGAGAAATAGTCAGGTATTCATTAGTGAAAGGGGCAGCAGTCTGTCATATAAAGTATCTAAGGGGTCACAGAGAGCACTCCACTGGATTTGTTAAAAAAGTAGCTAAAAAGGCCAAAGGTCTTGCACCAGTATACTCGGTCACAGCAAACAGGAATAATCTATTTTATAGACAGAAGTAAGCCCAAGTCTGATCAACTGATATCACGTACAAATCCCTTCTGTATCCAAACCCTATCTTTGTCCTCCATTTAGTGATTGAACAGGACACATTCTGACAGTGAAAATCCAAGATTTCTTGGACGGTCTCAGGAGACTTGCGTAAATTCCCAGTATTGGTGTCAAAAAGTACAAGCCTGAGGCATGCTGGCAGCACTGATTATTGCACAACTTATTCTTTATTTAAACCTATCAAAACATATTACTTCTCTTAAACAAACATTAGAAATTCTCACTTCTTTGATCCTGAAATAGCGCAGCCATACGTTTCTTATACTGCAATACTAATACCTCCTTTGTCTCATATCTGTAGTCGGAGATGAAGAACAGGCCTCATCCTATGTCGGCCCGTTTTGGCGTATCAATCTGAAAAAAGAGTTGTATCTCTCTTTGGTCAGGGAGATTATATCCGACTGCTGTAAATCAGACACAGGTGGATGAACTTCCTCCTTCCTATGTCTGCCTCCCAGCTAACCTCACTTTTACCCTTTCTCTCTTTTCCTCTGTGTCAATCTCTTCTTTCTGTTCCCCTTCGTACACCCCACCGTCCTTTATTCCAGTTCAGGGTGTCATAAAAATAAAATGGAGGAAAAAGGTTATAACCCTGTAAAAATACCAATGCAGTCGAATATTTCAGATGTCGGTGAAGAACACATTTTCAATATTTAATAGCTTTTAATACAATAGCGATCTTTCCAGACCCTTTTCTATCTCTAAAACCATGATGAGAGAGAACAAAATAGAAAATGCAATCAGTGAGCATTTTGCTATATGTTTATGCATTTTTACTTTCACAGGGTCTTGAAGCATGTCTTCTTAAGTGTACCAACCAGACGTCAAAGCAGTGTTATTACTGAGGCATTTCAGAGGCTTGTCGTTGACATGGCAGAACTTGTTTCTTTTTGTTGACAAAAGCCTCTGTGACACGTAGCATCTGTCTGAAGTTCTATTCATCAAACTTACAAAACCTCTAGTGACAAAAATGTAGCCTTTTATATAGCATTTTTGAAGTTTTAGAGTGCCTTTGCAGCTGGCTCAGACCATTTAGCTTCAATGAAAAGATACAAGGGCAAGGACATTTATAATAATCAGCACGTGCAAACTACAAAGCACACAGGCAACTCAAGTATTTTAAGTAGCAGCACAGTCCAAGTACAAGCAAATAGTCACCTCCACTAAAAAGGTTATGTTTTGTCAGCATGTGGACAAGGTAACTCTAAAAATTCTCAATGGAATCTTGGTCACAGCACTAGAGAGAAGTGATTAGATTTTGATAGTGATCTGAAAATGGATGCAGATCCAGATATTTCTTAAATTTTTTCTTGACATTGCAAGAAAGGGCAGCTTTTCTCATTTTTCCTGATAACTCAACAGATTTTGATGACGTTTTAGGAAATATTGGTCATGGCACAAGAGAGATTAGATTTTGGAGGTGATCTGAAAGTGGATGGAGATCCAGGATTTTTTGAAAGTGTTAACATTGCACAATACGGCAGTTTTCCACATTTTAGATAATAACTCAGGACAATGTCAGAGATGGGGCGTCAGTGGCTCAGTCTGATAGTGCACCCCATCAGTAATTGGAAGATTGCAGGTTTGCAGCTCTGGCCATCACATGATGATGTGTTCTTGTGCAAGACACTTAACCCCAAGTTGCTCCCACTGCTGCATCGGTAGCGTTTAAATGGGTATGAACAGGCGTGCGTGTGTTAGCTGATACTGATAGACAACTGACATGGAAAGCCTAAACCATCAGTGAGTGATGGTGAGAGTGAATGGGTGTGAATGGGTCGATGTGACCTGTGGTGTAAAGCAGGTTTGAGTTGTCAAAGAGACTACAAAAGTGCTATATAAAGTCAAGTCCATGTCTTGGTCAGAAGTTTGTGTCATAGAGCAATTCTAGTCCCTGAGACAACCACTTTTCAATATTAAAACTATAACCCTATTTTTAATAATCTATGTAATACACATATACAATAAGCTTAATGCTCTTAAACTTTTTCAACACACTTTTGCAATTAAGGCATAACTTGGCCTTTTTGTGCCTGTTCACTGTATCACTACCCTGCAGGAAAACACTGCACAGCCAAAGACTGCTGATGGAGAGCTGGTTTATTCCTGTATTCTATCTTCATGTGATTAAAAGCTACTAAATTGTTCAATAGGCATATGTCATCATGAGCGTTGCCCAAACCTACGAACTCAGTCCAGTGTTCCTGATGCAGTAAGGCTGCATAGCCCACAGTTTTCACAAGGTTCATGTTATGCTGCTACAGTAACCCCCTTGTCAAGAATATGGCCTGGGGGGCTAGTGACCCCACAATTTAAAGCCTCACGATTTATTCAACATAGAAGTGTCACCTAATTTTTCCTCAATAAGTTTAAAGCAGTTCTGTCTATGGTGGATGTGTTGGTGGTCCACTTACTGTCTCCAGTGTCTTGCCTCTTTTAGGGTCGTACTTCATAACAAACCAGACCAAAACAGGACCCAAAAGCACGACAGACTCAGCCCAATCTTTAAACCTTTGATCAGGTGAAAGTTCGGTACACAAAAATCAGTCCAAAAATATTCAGGCAGAGGTATCAGAATCAGCAGGCAGAAAGGGAGGTCAAAAAATACTTAGCAGGATCAGGAAACACGGAAAGACACACGAGGAATGCTGGAAAGCAAAGACTCTGGGTACAACGACAATCTGGCAAGGAACATGAGGGGAAGTGGGGTTTAAATACACACATGAGGTAATCAGACACAGGTGATGAAGGGAACACAGGTGAAGGTAATTAGTGATCAGGGAGACACTGTGAGGGGAGGGCGGGAACAAGACCTGAAATAACAGACAGGGTGAGTGATTTCAAAATAAAACAGGAAATGACCAGAAGATACATGAGGAGGAAACAAAAAGGGAACTTAACCGGGGGATGTGACAGTAGCTCTGATCTACATATAACCACTCTTAGCTAACTTTCTGTTACACAGTTGACATTATTGACAGCAAATAAATAAACAAATAAAAATACATATATGTGGTCAAAATGTATAAGTACTTTTGAATTTTTGTTGTCGTCGCTCATTGATATTGGTATTAGTTAAGTCATTGTTTTTCACTATTTGCTGAAAAAAAATTGATATATAATTTACAAGCAAAAATTTATCTCGCATATCTTCTGCGATGAAAACTTAGTTTAGAGTGAAACTGGAGAGCAGAACTAATGCGCTGAGGTGTGTTTCCCCTGGGTTCCTTACTGTGAGGGTATCTGCCCCTTCCCCCCCGAGAAAATTTTGATGGAGGAAAGCGTGGTTTGTATCTTCATTTCTCTGACTCTTACACTGTTTTCCAGGTCAGTACACTGTTAAAGTCCCAAATAATCACTCCTTAAAGCTAAGCTAAAGTTACCATGCCTTATTGTGAGTTTTATAACCGAAGTTTAACCCTTCCGAATGAGTTTAAAAAGTAATGAAAAGCTTCTAAGTGTTACTGAATGAAGCTTAGAGGCGCCCACCACAGCACCTGCAGCATGAGTTACATGCAGATTTTTCACATTTAGAGGGTTTGAGCACACAGTTAAGCTCCATGTGTGTATGGTAAAACACCAAAAGGAAAACAAGGATCCTGAACACTTGATAAACATGAGTTAAAGATGTTATAAATGTATGTAAAAGTGTTATTAAGGTTTATAAACAGAATTTTTTCATGAAAACAATTTTTAAAATATTAAAGGTGCCTTACCTGAGTTTTGAGGAACGATTTAAAAATACATTCATAGCATAAACAGCATTTCTTTAAATTTAAAAGAAAATGTTTAATCTTGGGTCTGACAAATGAGAATGAAACAATTATTTTATGGAAACTACATTCCCTTGGTGTCAAGTTTGTTTTCTAGCTTAATTTAAATAGATTTATGACTTTATTGTTGTAACTTTATGAGATTATTGTCGTATCTTTATGACTTACTTCTCATACCTCTATGCGATTATTCTCTTAACATTATGACGTTATTCTCGTAACTTTATAAGATTATTCTCATAACTTTACATCTTTATTCTCATAACTCTATGACTTTATTCTTGTAACTTTCGTTTTTTTAAAAATGTACTTTGTTTTTTTGTTTTTTTTTACATGGCCCTAATCCTGCGTCGTACAATGCAGATTCATGAGCGAAAATCTTGGTTAATTTAATTGCACTATGTCACCATACATAAGCACAGTATTAATTAAAAAAAAACATTTGTAACAAGTATTGATATTGATATAAGAGCGTGGATTGAAAAGAGAAGAGAAACTTTAGTTTTTGTGCAAACGTTAGAAATGATTGATCCACATTGATCCACACCATGGACATTTATGTTGAGGGAAAACACGCTGAAGAAGAGACACAATTGCATAATTGATTTATGTTTTTGAGATTTCTGTAATAATTGAGAGGCAATTCTGATGGAGAAAAGCATGGTTTGTTTCTTCATTTCTCAGACTCTTTAACCATGTTTTCCAGGAGTGGAGACATTGGATGCAAAATCATTTGTTATTGTGGTTTCAGCCTTTAAGACAAGTATGTATATATACATATATATATATATATATATATATATATATATATATATATATATATATATATATATATATATATATATATATATATATATATATATATATATATATATATATATATATACATATATATATATATATATTATATATATATACATATACATATATATAGTTATATATATTATGTTCATAATAATAGCAGTGTGTTTAAAAAGGTGAGTAAACCTCAAAATTCTTCAAATACATTTATTTTAATGCACACAAATGCATTGGGGACACTGCACATTCTATTTCAAAGCAAGAAAATTGGAAAAAGTAATTGAATTTGATAATATTTTACAGAAAGTCAAGAAATATAATGTTCAAAAAAATAGCAGTGTTGACATCTTTATTTACAAACTCAAAAATGTAGTGTATAAACTAAGAATTGCTTGATGATTCAACTTTCCTGAGAATTATAAACTAATATTTAGTTGCATAACCACGGTTTCTAATAACTGCTTCACATCTGTGGTGCATGGAGCCTACCAACTTCTGGCACCGGTCAACAGGTATTGAAGCCCAGGACAATTGTACTACGTTCCACAATTGCTCTGCATTTCTTGGTTTTGCCTCATGAACAGCATTTTTTATGTCAGTCCACAAGTTTTCTATGGGATTAAGGTCCGGGGATTGTGCTGGCCACTGCATTACTTGAATTTTGTTTGTCTGGGACCATGATTTTGCTCGCTTGCTGGTGTGTTTGGGGTCATTGTCTTGTTGAAACACCCATTTCAAGGGCATTTCCTCTACAGCATACAGCAACATGACTTCTTCCAGTATTCTGATGTACTCAAACTGATCCATGATCCCTGGTATGCCATAAACAGGACCAACACCATAGTACGAGAAACATCCCCATATCATGATGCTTGCACCACCATGCTTCACTGTCTTCACTGTGTACTGTGGCTTGAATTCAGTGTTTTCAGGTCGTCTGACAAACTGTCTGCTGTCCTTAGACACAAAAAGAACAATCTTACTCTCATCAGTCCACAAAATGTTGCACTATTTCTTTTTAGGCCAGTCACCGTGTTCTTTGGCAAATTGTAACCGCTTCAGCACGTCTTTTTTTTAACAATGGGACTTTGCGGGGGCTTTTTGCTGGTAGCTTGGCTTCACATAGACGTGGTCTGATTGTTACAGTACTCACAGGCAACCTTGGATCTTTTTTGATCCTCCTGGAGCTGATCATTGGCTGAGCCTTTGCCATTTTGGTTATTCTCCAATCCATTCAAACACTTGTTTTTCTTTGTCTTCCTCGCCTTTCTGGTTTTGGCTGCCACTTTAAAGCATTTGATATCATTTTAGCTGAACAGCCTATCATTTTCTGAACTTCTTCATTTATTAACTTCTTAATCAAAGAACGCTCTTCTTTTGAACAATGTCTTGAACGACCCATTTTACTCTGTTCTTCAAGGACAAATGCACAGCCAGCATATGCAGCGTCAGTTTCCTTGGGCCACCTGTTCAACACCTATTTTCTCCACACAATCAATTACCTCACTAATTTAACTCAGCATTGCTATTTTTTCGAACACGCCCCTTTCAGTTAATGATTCAGTTTCACAGAATCAGCAGCATGCACGTCATGCCTGTTGGGTCTGTTAGTTTTCTATACCTTTACTAAACCTTCTAGAAACTTACTTGTAGTGTAGAAGTTGAAATTCTAACAAAAACAGTGATTTATCTTGCTAGTGATGTGGGACTGCTATTACTTTGAACATAACTGTATATATATTAGGGTTGGGCATCTAAAGTATAATGCCAATACAATACGCATCTCATTTTACGATGCAATACGACACGATTCACACCCAAATCACAATACAGAGCAATTACGCACAATCTAATTAGACAAAGTTCATGTGGAGATGTAAAAGAAAATGCTGTGCAATTCAATGAGTTTGATTATTTATTTACCAAATAAAACCAAGATTTTTCACAATCTAGTTTTTCTCTTAGAGCCTGAGTGTCTGTTCTAAGTTGACAGTGCAGTGCAATTTTTGAACACATGACACACATTTAAGTATCCTCAAAATATACAGGCCAAGAGGTTATAGATGAGGCTTGGAAAAGAAAAAGAAAGAGTGTTAGAGTAAGAAGCCACACTAGATAAAGTTTTTGTCATTTTACAACCGAAGACTCGTCTCAAGAAACAAGTTCAAATCTTAGGGGGGGTGTTGCTGTTAGACTGGAGAGTGCAGTGGTAAATTCAAGATTTTGTCCTATTATGCTAACATGTTATCAATTCATCTTTTTCATTGCAAACCAGTTCAGCTTATCTGAACCTTGCTTGTTATAAATTAGCCACTTCAAAGTGGCCCTTTAGCCACAGACTATAGATTTAATGAAACAGCTGAGTAAAAATTCACATTCACATACTTAACATGCAAATGGTTTGCAAACAGTGGGCAGTTATGCAAGAAAAAAATGTGTAATTCATTGTTTCTCACATTTTTTTTTAACAAGCCGGCTTCACCACCATATTTATCTCAAACAATTGCTCATTGTCTGTTAGGAGGAGGTAACAGCGACAATGTAGTTACACTCAGAGGCCTTTGATAGCCATTTGAGAGCCATAAAATGATGTCTTACATATTGTTGCTTTGAATGTCACCATTTGGTCCATAGTTGCAACAGCAATGCTGCTATGTCTGCTTTTACAAATGGGTTTGGCTGAAAAAAAATTGTCTTGGGGTTTAGGTGCTCTTTACTGAACTTAACTATTTTAATAACGCACTCACAGCTTGGCCATCACATTTTAGGTTGTAGTGCTTTGTTCTATTTTTGTTATGTACTTTAAACAGTGCTTAAATGTAAATATTTCCCAGGATGTTACAACATTAAAGATAAGGCTAAACATTCCTTCATGAAGGTCATCGTCTGCCTTGTCAGTGTGTCCTGGCACGCCATGGTGTAGTTGTGTGACCGAGATTGTCACAGACATCAGATCAGAGAAGAACCAACTGTTCTTTAAATGTTCTTCAAGGATAAGACCTTGGGCTGCTGCTACTGTCTGCCCTCAGTAGAACTTTATGGTTCGTCCAATTATCCTCTCTTAATGATCCCAGATGCTCCAGAAAAGCACCATAAGATTAATTCACTTCTGTTAGGTTATCATATCTGAGTTGGTAATCTTGTGCTGTTAATAAATGTTAACTAAGAATTATGACAGAGTATAATCATGTTTGAGTCATATATTCATCATTTATCGCTTTTCTTGGGAATATTAAGGACTGAGTTGAATGACTGTAAACTTTTAAAGTTCAAGACTCAATAGGCCCTATTTTACACCTTGCACAAACCATCTTCAAGCCCAGCAGTGGTGTCATTGCTATTTTCCATCTGATGCAGTTGTTTGTCATTGTCATTTTTATGCTCAGCTTCATGCTGTTTAAAACTCATGAATCTTTCACTAATTAGGGCTGTGTTTGTCTCAAACTGAGGAATGGTTTGACACAAAGGTGGCATGCTTCTATCCTGAGGGTGCAGATAACAATACCAACTTAAACAAAAAAAAAAACCCTTTCTTAAGGGTGTTGCTGCCTTTTCCTCTTATTTAGAGCAGAGGTCCCCAACTAGGGGGATGCAGACCAGTACAGGGCCATAGATTATTTGGTACTGAGTAGTAGAGGAACAGAAATAATTAATTTCATCTGTCTTAATCTCTCTTTAAAATTACTGAGACCAAAGTGTGTTGTTTTGAAAGCATGACAGGATCCTCATATATCAGCCTGTCCAGTTTGAATGCACAGACGTTACACTGAAGCTCTCTGTCCCTGTCAATATTGTGATAAAAAAAACACAACAAATTCACTGCATACTTTGTGCTTGCACCTTTCCATTTGTGTTTTGGACTTAGTTATATGTTTGACTGCACAACATATGTGACTGGAGGACAGTCAAGGCACACAAGAGCACCTGTGTCCTGTGGTGGAAGGATCCATTTCAAAGGTATGAACCAAAAAAATTACCTTTCACAAGCCAACACAATCACCAGATCAGCTTGGACTGACGACCGATGGATGAAACACACACTGTCAGCAATGCGTATAAATGCTGTTTTTATAGCGTGTTTCTCCGTGTTCAGAGGGTGTAACAGTTTGATTAGTTACTGTGTAAACTGGTGACTTCCTGGTGACTTCCAGCTGACTGGTTTCCCAAATGTCATTGTTAAGCAGCTGGTGAACAGAGAGTCCTAATAAATGTCTCTGTATTTTGGTTTAGAAATAAGCCCATGACTCCCTCTTATCCTGCGTGAGTATGCACAACATGTGTGATTGTTTGCCGTTCTTGTTTTTTTTACGCTATAGTTGATCCACAACCATGTTGTATTATATAAACTGGGCCATGGTACTAAGAAGGTTGGGAACCACTGACTTAATAGGCATGTAAGGTAGTCACACATCAATGTGAACATAACAACAATCTGCTGAGCCTGTTTCCCACACAAGGGTGTACAGTCACAACTGCCCTCTAAAATTTAACATCTGTATTTGGCAATCCATTGGAACTGACATTGGGATTAAAAGCTTACAGCATCGCTCAAAATTTCTACATACGTATTGAATGCTCTGCCTGCAGTGCATTCAATACATGCCATGCACTCTGCAGCAAATTGCCCCATCTACTACATCAGTCAGTGCCCACATCCTGCACCTCAGTCTGTCTTCAGTGTGTAGAAGCAGCACAGCTCTACGCTGATTTGTTAGAAATATGCAGCAGCTCTATTTTCACCGTGAGCTGCCTCAACCCTGTGCCAATCTCTGTTGAACAGATCACCCAATGGAGGACAACAAGCTCTCAAATTTTCTGGGAAATTTAGTACAGTACTACATGGAAATAATATTGATGCAGAAGGGAAATCAGCATTGTGATGAAAATAAAACCTGTTGTTGACATGGTGCTCTTCCTGATGTCTTGTAATCTGGCAGTTACCTTGTCAAGTTGCAGTTTTCTCATGATCTCATGTTTCAAGCTGCTTGGGGCTTTAAGTAGGCCTTCAGTGGACGAGGACAAGCACCATCAGTAGAAGCAAAACTGCAGCAAGGACGGGACAATATGCAGGAAGACTGTGTGGAAATTGCAGCAATGTTTAAGCGGGAAGGCTGTGTATTCATTCATTCACTCATCCGTTCATTCACTGAGGGTAGCTCATATGTTTGAGAGCTGACATCGAATCATGACCAATCATCCTGCGGCTGTCATACTTTAAAATACATTTTCTCCCCCACCAAAAATTTCATTATTGTCATTTTATTGAAATCACAGCAATCATCCTTCACCCCAGTCACACAAATCTCTCTCAGCTGTGTCCAGGTGTGGACCTAACATGTCCAAAACTCATTCAACCCCATATCCCTCATCACCAGTACCACCAGTGTCTACATATACAAGGGGAGTGTCCTATCCTGCTGTCAGCCTCACCTTCCCCTTAAACTAAATTAAGATATCCCAACAGAGTCCAATCACCAAAGACATTGCACTTTTATAATTTATCCAAACTTTTAAAATAAATGTTGTTCCTTCATATTGAAGTCTTTCCTGACTGAAATAGGAAGAGGTAGCTGAGAGACTTTTTGATTTTGTTTCAGATTGTTTCCAAGCTCTCCATTATGTTCACTTGCTTTAAAGCTGGGGTGTGTAATTTGGATTGGAGACTGGACTGGGAGCAGTTCTACTCCCCCCTCCCCTCCCTGTTTGCACTCTTAAGATGCGTTTACACCGAACGTGACGTGGAGACCGAGATCAGGGTTTCATCCTGAGGACATTTACTTTTTTAAATTTGAACACTGTCAGTGTTGTCTGATTGCTATAAATCAATAAAGCTGTCAACTGTTCAACTACACCCTCTGAGTTATTTAGGGCAAACTGCCCATCGAACCAACACAGATGTCTAGTATATCATTCTCACTGGTTGTATATCAAATGTGCTACACCTTCACCTAGTCTTTGTTATCGCTATGTGGGAATGCAAAAGAGAAATATCATGAGTGAACTAGAGTATCTAAAAATGGAGACTGAAATCCACCACAAATGTACTGGCTTGCAGGTGCACCTTACTCCTAAAGGGAGTAAGAGCAGTCATTGCTGAATTTGATGCTCACAGTGTGTACTTCATAACTATCACAGTGTAGCTGGACGTATCTAAATCACTTTGCACCTGGCACTTTAGATAACAGAATTAAGCCATCAAAATCAGGCCCTATCACTTTAACTGTACTCAAAGTGCTTCTATTAGTCATATCCCTCATCACTTTTCTTCTGTTCACTTCCCTTTTTAGCACTAGACATTGCTTGTTTTCCTTTGTTTTGTTAACCTTACACTCTCCATTTAATACTTAAAGCAAAAGGCATGAAAAATGACAATTTTTTTTTGATGTGTAAATGTTGAGGGAATGATTGCCATTGTGATCTGTGCTTTTTTAAAGAAAGAGCGCCGTAGGCATAATACCCCGCTGCATGTTATGACAGGTGTGACACCAATATTTTGACAGCACTGTGGAGTGTTTCAAAGACATTTTAGCTCAGTAATAGGATAGAGAAGATACATTTGCAGTTCCAATCAATTTGCATTGTGACGGCCATCCCTCATGTGCAGATGAGTAGAGATGAGCTTGTTATATCAGCAGCAGAAATCCATCCAGCCATGACAGATGTTTGGAGAGTGAATTGCTTCTGACACACTGCTGGGCTGGGGTTGTAGAGAGTGTTATGAAAACAATACAGCTCTTAGTTATATGGGGAAGTGTCAGTTCATACAAACAGGCACAGATTAACACTCAAACAGTTTCCATCGTCCTTCACCTCAGTCAGTTTGGAAACTTAAGAACAAGTTCTTAAATCAGAGGATAGCAGCCTGAGCAGAAAAATTAAGGCAAGGGCAAAGGACATTTTATGGTGAAGGACAAAACAGATAGAGATATTCAATAACAACAAAAGAACAGCTACATACAGTTTAAATCTAGAAGGATAAGGTAAACTATTACAGGCACAGGAAGAGAAAAAAGTAAAAGTAAATATTAGCCTCATAAAGTATAAAGTACTGGTTCAAACTACTGATATGAGAATTACAGGTTTTGCAAATATCTTGATGATAACATGAACATTTTAGTTAGTAAGAACTTAAGAGGGGGCGGCATGGTGGCACAGCAGGTAGTGCCTCATAGCAAGAAGGTTGTCGGTTCGATCCCCGGGTTGGACAGGGCCTTTCTATGTGAAGGTTGCATGTTCTTCCTGTGTATGCGTGGGTTCTCTCCGGGGAACTCCGGCTTCCTCCCACAGACCAAAAACATGCTCATTAGGTTGATTGGTGGCTCCAAATTGTCAGTAGGTATGAGTATGAGTGTGAGTGTGACTGGTTTTCCGTTTCTCCATGTGGCCTTGTGATAGGCTGGCGACTGGTTCAGGGTGTACCCCGCCTCTCTCCTAATGATAGGCTGGGATAGGCTCCAGCCCCCCCACGACCCCGAAAGCGATAAGAGGTATAGAAAATGAATAAATGAATGAATGAAAAACTTAAGAGATTAAATTGCCAAACTACCTGGCTTTGCTGAGGTCAAGACTATGTAGTCTACTGTTTGTGTTTGTTAAAATGATGAGTATGACGTATTAGTAGCAGAGCTATAAAACTGTGCCGTGGTTGGACCAACAGACCAAGCATCATAACAAACATGATGAGCTTAAAGAATAAGAGGGGGGATAAACATTGCCAAAAGAAACACTTTAAACAGAAGCATTGTACTCACAACATTGTTGTCCAAACATTATAATGATTGATTCTTTGACTCAGTGCTAATGATTATGGCAGTTACTTGGCAGTTTTTTTTTTTTTTTGACAGTATTTCTCTATTTTACCTCTGTCAAGAAGCCATATGTTTTTGTTGCCACTTGTCTATTTGTTAGTTTGTTTGTCTGTTTGTGAGCAAGATAAATAAAAAATGATTAGATTTTAATGATCATTTAAATACGGATGAGGACCTAGGTTTTTTTTTAAGGATTTGTTTGCATGAGCCATAGGTTAGTTTTCAACATTTTCACTGATAGCTCAAAAACTTCTCAACAGATTCTGATTACATTTTCAGAGAATATTGGGCATGGCTTCAGGGAAGAGTGTGTACATTATGGTGGTGTTTGTCCATTTCTTTATCAGTCTACCTCTTTGTCTCTCAGCAAGATAACTCAAAATGTTCTCAACAGATTTTGATCTAGGCAACCTAGATGGACTGTTTAGGATCCCAGAGGGTGAAAAAATACTGCTCAACTTTGCAGCCATGCTTGACTATTGAAAGATCTCTATATGGTAGAGGAACAACAATGTATGCAAACATGTTTAACATCTCTTTACCAGTGTATTTTGACTATGTATTCAAACTAAATATAAATGTGTCTCCAGGGCAAAAACATTTAAAAAGTCTGAAACTGTGTCTCAAAGTGCAGAATCACCTGTATCACAGTGTCTATCTCTTGTCTGTGACACCCTGACCTTGCTCTATCTGTCTCTTTGGAGGTGTTGACACTCGCCATGTTCCTGATATCTGGGAACAACCAACCCTGCAACCCTCTCCTCACCCTGAGTGCGCTCTCGTCCTCTTTGACACCACCAAGGACACAGGCCTCATGGGAATTGCCTATCTTTACCCAGCACCCTATCAGATTGTTGACATGAACAGATACCCTGGCAATGAAAATATTTTTCTTTTCCTAATGCTGACATTGGCCTACATGGACCAACATCTTTAAAACTGCTGGGATAAACAGCTCCTGTGTAGTGTATGTGTGTGTGTGTGTATGTGTCTGGGGGCAGAGCTGTGAGGGCTTGTGGGTGTCTATGTTTATATGCAGGTGCATGATTATCAGTTTGTATGCAATTTCAATCACTGTCAATGTGGTGTGGTTGTAGCATGGTTTGTTTAGGCTGTGTGTCACTAGATCAAAACAGAATTTCAGCGCATGTTGCATGTTTTTGAAAGATGTAATTGCATCTTTGAGCTAACATTAATGTAGAGTGTCTAAACACTGATAGATTTTGCTATCAGCAACTAAAATTTGCAAGACACGTGGTAAATACGTCTGCATGGTGGTAAAGTGGTTTGTACTGTCACCTCACAGCAAAGGGTTCCTGGGGAAAATCTCAAGTTGCAAAGGACTTTTCTGTGTAAAGCCTACGTGTCCTCCTTGTGCACTTATAACCAAGGATAATAACCTCTTATCTCCATTTTTTTATGATTTTCTTTTTTTTAAGTATATAAATCAGTGCTATTGGTCACCTCCTGTGATGTTGAGTGGGTTTTTATAAAGTTTAAACCTATCAAAAGTAAAAAATAAATAAATAAATAAATAAAAAAAATTAAAACACTTATTCATACCTCTTTCCCGTGGAAATGTCTTGAAGTACATCATATGTAAGATAATGACCTCTACACTAATTGGCTGCCAAAATCATGTCTGATGGGTGGGGTGGGGGCTGGGGCTTACAGGCCACGTTGTGGGTGTCCAAAACAGTCATGGAGTCTGCATGTTAAAAACAGAAACCATACATGTGGGTGGAGACTGTATAGCTATTGCATAATAAACCCCAGGAGGTAAAAATGGCACATTTTGAGGGGCATTTTCTTTAAAAAGGCATTGTGCACTAATGTGTGAGAGTTTGGGATGCAGGACATGGGACCTTTAACCCTTTAACGCCTGTTGTATCATATTTGATATACTTCTGTGATACCTCTATCCAATCAATATTATAAACAAATTACTAAAAAACATCTGAATACAATCAGATAAATGATAAAAATGCCCTCAAATGGATTATCAGTTGCCAAAAACACCTAATGTTTCAAATGAGGTACAAAAATATAAATGTTAAATTTTATGGAAATTTTTGATTTTTTTAAGATTTCAGTAGAAAGTGAAATGAACATTTCAGCTCCAAAAAATTAAATTTTCCTAGCTATAATTTGTGTTTTCTGGCATTAAAGAGTTAATTTAAAAATTTGACCTCAGTGATTTTAGAAAAAAAACATGCAAAAAGTAAATAGCACAGTCCATCCAAATGGTTATGGCAGGGGCAGGCATCATTAAGTGCTGCATAGTTAGAAAAAAATCTCTAAAAAAGCAAAAGACAGAAATGCAACTGAAATGGAGTGTATTTTATAAAAGCGGTTAGGCTAAACAAACAAAGCAGCCCTGCATATTTAACAAACCAAACAGGAAAACACTGGCTGAGCTTAAAATTTGTTCAACAATATGCTGATAAAATATGTTAATAATAATTATATATGAATAGTTGTTATTATAATGATCATAATCATTGTTGATATTATTATTGTTATTTTTAATAGTGTTTCTATTTAGTATTACCATTATTTTTTAAATGTCAGTGAAGCAAATGAAAATATCTCAAATGCAGTGTTCTGCTTTTGTTATGTTGCTGTAAGGTATCTTGCTACTTTCTCCAGGGTGTAGCTTTGGTGTAGTGGAGCTGATTTCTTTCATGAGTAACTAGTAACTTAGCTTTTTACAAATACTTTGCCAATCACTGATATGACTGTCGTGGTTGTCATGAAAAAGCAGCCATACAAAGTATTACAGCCTTTTCAGTGATTCTCTTTTGAAAGAGTTGCACTTACAGTCATTTAACAATTGAACAGTCATTGAATAGCAGTTTCTATGCACATAACATTTCAACTGAGAGAGTGTACACAATGGGAGGGCCAGGATTTAAGGTACATCCTTAATCAGATGTGAGTGTTTTCAGTAAGAAAGAAAGAAAAGCATGCACATCCCAAGGGTTAAATACTGGGTGCTATACATACAAAAGTTGTGCACACCAGAGACTGCTCTAAAGTCAATTTAATGAGTTTTATCACCACAGGTGTAACATTTTGGGTCCTAGGCCTTCATCAGACATGAACATTTATACAATTCAGGGGGTCACCTGACCTGTCATGTCATCATTGGAATTTTGCAAGGGGAAAATACAAAATCATAAACCCTTGTTAGTTTACATAGCAACAGCCTCAGTGATTTCACTTCAGAACACAGAACTATGTACATTATACAAAATACAAAAATATATACAGTACAACAATCATCTAAACAAACAGAGTGCCTAAAGACATGGACGCTGTGCCTAAAGATAATGACACCTTGAATCACACGACGACCATCAGGGAGTACCATCATAATGACATGCAATACAAGGGAAATTATTTTATAAAAATACATTACAAATCACAATAGAGGCACCTTAATCATATGAGTAGAGGTGATGTTTCAAAACAGATTTAAATCAGCTGTGTGTCACACAAGTTGAGCACATGTAAACATTAGATCAACAGAGCATGGACAAATAAACCCAAATTCATTTACCATGAACTGGCATAGGAAATGAGAAAAGAACCAAACAAGAGAAACAAATTCACAAGATATTTTGCACTATTGTCTAATGCGGTTTAGCAGCAGAGCTTTGCAATATTTACAGTAAAGGTCTCCAATCATTCAAACCCTGTGGGGACAAAGTGCCTAATAAGCCTCTCTTTTAAGCAACAGATTATTAATGTCATCTCCACAGCTGAATTGATTTACCAATTCAATGCCACAGTATCTGAGAGTTAAAACATTGGGCTCTAATTTCGTAGACCAGGCGCAGGGCAGGTGTGCCCCGCCTGTGCCGCGCCTGCCCTGCGCCAACGGGGTGTGTCCAGGGCATTTTGCAAGTTTCTTGCACGGCGCAGTCTGGCGCAGGGAGGCGCACCCACGCCTCCGTCCCTCCTACCGGCACAAGTAGCAGAGAGGGAGGAGAGGAGGCGTGAGTGGGTTTTAACACAGCTGAGTGTAATCTTCACCAATCAAATGAACGCCTCTTAAAATGCACCGCGGGCGAGGCACAGTCACAATTTCACCTCGGTGGAGAAGAAGGTCAGAGCTGCTGTCACTGGGAGAGCGCAGCGGCCACCGGGCCGCGCATCGGGGACCACCTCGCGGGACAGATGTAATATGTTCCTGTGTCATAAATTGGAGTACAAAATTAAGTGATAATTACATTTAAACACAGCAGCAGGGTAATCCATTCATCATGCTTGTGATCCACCTGCATTCCTGGTCTGTCATCGCCAAATAGCAGCGCCTTAGGTGAAAATATATCTCCTCCTCATCCTCCTTGCAATAATGTACTCGATCTTTTTAGATCACGTTACGAATAAAGATTAAAAGAGAGAAATATGGGCAATCACAGGTAAATACTTAAGACACCGAGTGACTTACATTTATTCAGAGAGCGTCTCTCTCGTTTTTCTTTTCTTTTGAATTTCATGAGATGAGAGAAGCCGGATACTCCGTATCGGATGATGTGGCTGTTTGTGGTTGGCTGAGAGATGTGAACTCATTAGTTTGCGTCACTCTTCCAGCTGCCGTCAGGTTGAGTTTCCATGATGACAAACGTCTCTGATCTGACATCAGATGTGACGGGACGATTAATATAGGTACAAATGTATGTGCTGGTTCAGACGGTTACATTAAATAGTGGTTGCTGTGGTTGTTTATTGTATTGAAATGTGCCTGACACTGTGGACACCTGCCTGTGAGGTTTTGGTGACGTGTGCGCACTGTGCGTCTGTCAGCCAAATTACCACTGCCCTGGGTGCGCCTCTCCTGCGCCGAGAATAGATCAGGTTGGAGCTGGCGAGCTTTCAGCACACCTTCTGCATGTTTTTTTGGCACGAAATTGTCACTGCGCCAAGCTGAATCTTTCGGCACCTCCCCCCTTGGCGCAGCCGGTCTACCAAATTGCCAAATTGGCTGCGCAAGGTGGTGCGCCGGACAAAATTACCACTGCGCGGGGTGCGCCAGGCTGCGCCACCCTGAGTTGTGCCAGGAATTAGAGCCCATTGTGTGAAACCCTGGTTAAATGTACTGCCACTGGGCTACGGCTGTTATGATTTCTGATATTAGACCTGTGATCCACATGACAGGTCCGGTGACCCCTGAATTGTATAAAGGGAGGTATGCATTTTTACCTGTTAATGTCTGATGAAGGCCTTGGATCCAAAATGTTTCATATGTGGAGGTAAACCTCATTAAACTGACTTTGGAGCAGCATTTGGTGTTTTCAGGAATCCCACAGACAAACTGTAATAGTGAGAAGAGAAAGTGTCAGTGTTATTTTTATCATGAAAAGCAAAATTAAGAAAGGGGTCAGGGCACAGATTGCCTTTAATCAAGTCAGCCCTGGCTCTGTGTCATCTTGACATCTTTAGAGATGGTCTTCTCACACAGCATTGAAGGGTTACGCATTGGAATCAGAATTTATATCAATTGCCAAGTACATTTACACATACAAGGAGTTTGACTTGGTAAATTCCTTTATGATTGTAGGGAATGACATGTACCAGAAATAAGACAATATGATTGAGACGAGTCTTATGGGTGTGAGTCTAAGTCAAGTCTCAGGTTTGATGTGCAATTGACTTGAAGGGCATCTCAAGTTTGAGTCTTGAACTCTCAATTTAGCCCCTCGTAGACTCTGGGTGAGTCTACCAGCGTATTTAATCCTAAAAATAAGGTCCAGGTGTCAAAAAAACGAACTTATCCTTTAAATACATTGTAATCAATGCAATAAAGAAATAAAGCATCATATATCAGGAAAAGAAATAAAGCATCATATATCAGGTAGCTAAGTTAAGTGCAAATTGACTAAACCTCTCATTTGCTGCTGTTGAAATGACCAAACACAAACCTTGTCATTTTAAGTGGCCACCTGTGTCCTCACAACATGAAGTGGGCCAAAAATACCCTTATATTTTCCCTGTGAACTGCAGTAGGTAAGATGAGAGTCCTTACAAGGCTGTGCAACATTCCTGACCATGAACCTAAAAGCTAAAGTCACTTCCTGTCTGTCCTTCTCTTCGTCCAACACATCCTCCCCTGGAGAATCTGCAAGAAAAACAAATTCACCATCTTGGAACCCAGTGGGTGAATACGTTATGGAAGTGCTCGATTATTTTTATCTGGCACAGGAAAGAGCCGACTCACAATAAACGCAGGGAGAGGTGGTGACAGATCTCGTTAACCCTATCTAGAATGAAAGGGGGTTTGGGGGTACAGGGGGACAGAAGGGTGTGAGGTGAACGTGTGCCTTGACATCTCCCTGAGGTTGGGCCATGACCTTTAGAACAACCAGATGGAGAACACACACGCCGATAAGCATGCATATTTAACAGGAAGTGTACATGTCCTTTATTTGGCTTTAACCAAAACTTAGACCCATGTATGTTGAAGACAATCAAAGAAACCTAAAGTGTTGAGAACGTCATTACTAGGTTTGACCAAATAGTCAGGGGATCAAATCCTCATGGCAAGATTTTTTGTGATAGGTCAAATATTTTAGCAGCTAAATCAACAGTAATCTTAGCCATAGCAGGTCCCTGGCAGATGTTATATGTGTAAAGAGAGGCCAAACATACCCAAGTCCAACAAACTGAGAGGAGCAAATATTCACAAAATGTGATGACAGATCAGACAAGTCATTGCTCCACCATTTATATTGCATTCATTCAAGCTCAAGTAATTCAGATATTCAAATTTTATTATTTTTATTGCTGTTACATTCTACCTGTCCTAACAAAAACAAACAAAAATTCTTGATCAGTGAATGACAGCTTAATGTCTAGAAAGGTAGACATTGCCTACAGGTACAGTGGTGGATTGCTTGGCCTCTGATCAAGAGGGGACATGGGTGCTAAGTTTGAAAGCAACCTCGAAAAGAATTCTTTACATATCAAGTTCACTATCAAGGCATGATCACAAGTCCCAAAAACATTTGCACCTGCCCCTCCAAAGTCTTAGCAGTTTGTTCTTGAGAAAAAGGGGGCATTCATACAAATATTATAGAAAAATCTGGGAAGTGTTTTTGAGATATTGCAGTTACAAGGAGGTGGTAACCATGATGCCAATTGACTCATAACCTAAAATCTAGTCAGGTTATCTTTTAGTGCAGGAAGAAAAAAGTACAAAAGCCCCTTGAAGTACTGCATTGCCAGCAAAGGATTTTTGCAATATCTGTACCCACAAGTCAGCATTCACAATCAAAGGTTGATCATGACAGTCCAGGACTTTTGACCCATAACCTTGAAAATCTAATCAGCTCATCCTCAAGTCAGAGTTGACATGGTCATGCTCTATGGTGACCTTCGAAACATGTGGCGTGTTGACAGAGGTACCTCAGGAGTCAATGCTTGGTCCCCTGCTCTTCTCATTATGCATCACCTCACTCGATGAAATTATTTACTTTCTTGGCTTCTCCAACCACTGCTATGCTGACAATAATTACCTCTTCTTATCTTTTTTATTCCCTGATGACACAACTGTCTCTGCTCGGATTTCTTCATACCTTGCTAATATTTTCACATAGATAAAGGAGATACTAAATCAACTAAATCGGTCCAAGACTGAACTTATGGTCCTCCCAGCCAATCCCTCCATTCAACCATAGATTAGTGCTCAAACTAGATCCAGTAAATTTGTGCCCTGAAACTCTGCAAGAAAACTAGGTGTCATGATTGATGACCAGCTGACCTTTAAGGTTCATGTGGCCTTGGTTGCTCAGTCTTGTCGATATTCCCCAATAACATCAGGAGGATCAGACCATGCTTCACAGAATAAGCAACACAGCTTCTGATACAGGCTCTGGTAATTTCATGCAGTGCCTACTGCAGCTCCCTACTAGCAGGCCTCTGTGCATGCACATTTAAACCTCTGCTGATGATCCAGAATGCAGCAGCACAATTGTTTATAACCAGCTCAGAACAGCACGTCACCCCTCTATTATATCTCTTGACTGGCTTCCAGTTGCAGCTCAAATCAAATTCAAAGCTCTACTTCTGCCCTCCAAAACAGTAACAAGAATGGCTCCTGCCTACTTGGAATCCTTCATCCAGGTCCACACTTGCTCTCACCCTCTACTCTCTGCCAGTGAATGATGCCTGGCGCACCCATCTCAGCATGGATCAAAATCACTAGCTAGACTCTTCTTCTTTGTTGTTAGCAAGTTAGATGGTTTAAGACCTAGCTCTCAACTTAGCACTGAGTATGTTGATGCTTAAAGTGATGTTGTTATTAATGAATGAGGACACGATGATGTTGATGATGATGGTGATGAAATTAAGGTGACTTGACAGGGTCTTCTGTCAATTGCTTGGCACTGCCTCTAGCACTACATAGCAGCACCTGTGTCCAGTCAGACCTGTTGCAGTTTGTTGTACCTTGTGGTCTGTACTCTTGCTTGTTTTGTACTTACTCTCACATGTACATTGCTTTGGACGAAAGTGTCTGCTAAATGAAGTAGTAACATTGGTACACTGTAAAAGTCTTGATTGTTTCTTGATTGTTCAGGTCAATTTGAGACTGAGAAAATATGATTCTCTTTGTACATGCCCTGGAGGGTAAAATGTGTCTTGTTATTTTGACAAAAGTTTTGCAAACAATCTGAGTGCTTGACATTAGGAGAACACCTGGTTAGGAGCAAGAAGGGCCACTTCAAAAAAATGGGTGTTATAATTTCAACATGTAATGGAGTGTTTGTTCCGCACAAATACCCTAATGAAAAACAGGTTAACTCAAATATAAAGATGAAATAATCCTGCTGACCTGCTGGCAATTAATGTTTTTTCATAGTACCTGCTGTGTTTACTCATCAGCTTATCCTGACTTTGTTCAAACATTTTGCTACCACAGAGTTGGCAGGAAAAGTCAGCCTCATGTTAAAGTGAATGGAATCAGCTATTTGCATGTGTGGCAAAATTCTAAAATTAAGCAGTGATTCCATGGAAGGAGTCACACTTGTAGCTAATCATACGTGCCATTCATATTTCCAAGCTCATCTTCAGGGCTTTCCTTTTCAATCATTTACAGCAGTCCAAAATCTTGATGTTTGTGAACATGTTTCCCATGGATACTCCTAAGAGGTCACTCTTATGGCCTTTGCACACCAGACACGTATTTTTTGCACAAATATTTCGCACGTTATTATTTTTTTTTTCAACCTACTGTTTTTCAATGCAAGCTCTCACACCAGCAACCTTATTTCGCCGGGTGGAATTGTGTCTTTTATATTTTCAGGTCGATTTTTCCAAAGTTTCACTTGCGACGAGAACACATCCGACCAATTAAAACGCTTGTTGTTGGCTCATCACATAGTCCATAGCACGGATTAGTTAGTGTTGACAGCTGCAAGTCTGTCCTGATTCAGCAGACAGCATTATAAGGCCACTTGCATCCTCACCAACTTCCTGCGGTCTGATGAAGGGGATCATCAGCCGTATAGGTAAGAGGACACACTGTTGTTAAAAGTATAATTTGAGCCACATCCCGTTTGTTTGTAAACAGCTCCAGCTGTGCGCATAGCGCATCTGGTTCATTCATATGCCTGTTTACTGTCTCGATCTTTTACTAGGCTAACCAATATGATATTAAAGACAAAAACATCTTAGCACAAGCTCCCAAAAAATATATATATGAAAAGCAAAAACTTTAAATCAGTGGCTCAGTCTGGAAGTGAAGGGTTGCAGCCCAGCTCTGTGTGTCACATGTGTCCTCAAGCGCAAAACCCACTGCTGCGTCAGTGGTATGTAATGTGTTAACTGATGATACAAAAGAACTACTTACAAAGACTCTTCAAACATCAGTAAATAGATGTGAGAGTAAAGGGATGTGAATTGTAGGCTTGAGCGGTGGCTTAAAAGTGCTTTGAATGGTCGGACTTGCGCAGCGCTTTTTTATTTTAGAATGTACTAAATCGCATCGCTCCTGATGTGCATAGACAGGCGCGTCAAAATTTGCCTCCGAAGTATTCGCAATTTCATGCCATTTATTTGCTTCACCATTGGTGTGCAAAGGCCTTTCGTGTACAACCAGGATACAAAGCCCTCAAACTTTCTGCACCACATGTTGATGACAGAACTTTTAGCTTTTATGTTTGTCAAGTTTCAACCTTAATTAGCTCAGTACACAAACTGGACAGGCAGAAAGAGTATTACCAGGATGTTTTTACATAAAGGAAATAAAAGGACATGCAATTGTAGGAGAATCAAACACAATCAACAAAAAAAAGAAAAACACTGGCACCAGAGTGGACTTGGCAGTCATCCATTGTTCTAATGAGTGCCCATTAGGAAATGGACTGATTCCCTCGCTGAGACCTTAAACTAATTTCCTGAGGCTTACAACTCCTTTGAAGAAGGGGGGCCACTGAGAGGCTGCGTGTGCCACTGGGTCGCCAAGGTGACGGGACATCCCGGCAAGAAAAACAGGAAGTGGGGGCAAGAAGGGACGCTGATTAGACCCCTCCTCGCTCGCGTGCAGCTCCTCTCCCATCGCGTGTTTGTTGAACAAGTGTTAATGGGACTGTGTCACTTAAAATAAACATGGAGTCCACGTCAACATGCTTCATATTTTCATAATGTTTTTTCTTCAGATGCTCATGTGTAACTCGTGCATACATAAACACACAGTTATTTTACTGAACTGAGAATCACAAAATAATTTTAAAATCTTGCAGCAGGAAAGTAGATCCAGCTCTGCCTTTTTCTTCACATGGGTATGACTCTAAGGGTTCCTTATCTTGCTTACTCCTCCACACATCTGCACTTTGACTCAACGAAAGAGTAAATATTAGGGGTCATTATTAATTAAACTGCACCGTCCTTTATCTGTCTCTTGACTCGTCCTTATAATTTTATTTTTATTACAAAATTTAATTTCTTCTAGATAGACAAGCTTTTAAAACTTATTTGCTTATCACTTATTTCAAAGACTATCAAGTCATGCAAGAAGAAGGATTATTCTGAGCTGCGTGTATCATTGGTGTCCACTTTCTGCTAAACTGTGACCCTGCTTGAACTTTTTTGAAGGAAATAAACTTTTAGGAAGACAAATTGTCAAGCTGTTAAGTTGAGAACCATAGCTGCATGTACCAACCCCTCTAAAGTTAACCAAAGTTAGATAAGCTGTTTATTTCAAGGACACCATGTGTTGACATAAATAATATGTTTCTCTTTCTTTTAGTGGGAAGTTAAACAGAAACCGTACTGTGATTACCATTCTAAGACATATAAACTGTGAGCGAAATGTTATAATCATGTCCTCTTTGCATATAGACTAAATTGCCTGCACCAGAACATGCCACTTTACCATTATTTGACAGATGCCTTGAGAAATGCCATGAAACACATAAATTATGAGCAGAACCCAATTGCAGATGATAAAAGGGGGAGTTATTTAACTTAAATTAAAAGAAATACAAACATTAAATAAAATCAAAGCTCATATATAGAGTCCAAATGAAACCAAAACATGGCAAAAGAAAGAGGTTTCACTGGGGTAAAAAACTCAAGGTTAACAACGAAGAAGAACAACAAAGGAACTTAAAGACTATCCTCTAACTTGCTACTTAATTAAGACCACCAACACGGAAGCAACCCAACGTAACGAGGCATGTATAAATGGTCAATACAACCTGCTTAAGATCAAACTGAGCACCATAATGCAAGAAAAAGGTGATTTAAGTGACTTTTAACAATAGTTTGGTTTTTTGTGCCAGGTGGGCTGGGCTAAGTATTTCAGAAGTTCTCTTGACTGCAATGCGTTATTGATCCCAGAGATCATGGGAGAATGGCCATAGTGGCTTATGAATCTTTCTAAAACCAAAACATGTCAGGTATTGAAGCAGACAGCAGCAAAAGATGACAAAGGTTGCCACTCCTGTCAGCTAAGAACATGAAACTGAGGCATGGGAACAATTCACAGTACTGCCTCGTCTGAGGAGTCTCAGTCTGCTGCGACATTCAGATAATCGGATCTGATTTTGGCATAAACACTACGGATCCATCCAGCTTGTGTATACAGTTTAGGCTGGTGGTGGTGTGGTGGTGTGAGGGATACTTTCTTGGCACACACTGGGGCCTTAAGCCTCAATGGAGCATCGTTCAAACACTGCAGCCAATCTGTGTATTGTTTCTGACCATGTCATTCCCTTTATGACCAGTTAACCCATCCCATTTCCCATCAGTAGAGCTCAAATCAACTCAACTGGTTTCCTGAAAATGATATGGCTTCACTGTACTCCTGTTGCTTCCACAGTCACTAAATCTCAGTCAAATAAAGCACCTTTTGGATGTGCTGGAACTGGAAATTGGCACCATAGATGCATCATGGATGTGCAGCTGACAAATCTGCAGCAATTTTGTGGTGCTATGACGTCAATATGGATCAAAATCTCTGAAGATTAAAAGCATAAATACATTTTCGAACAAATTTTAATTGATAAAAATCTATCTATGGAAGGGATGGCACAGTGGCACAGCAGGTAGTGCCTCACAGCTAAAAGGTTGCTGATTCAAACCCTGTGTCCATCAGATTTTCTATGTGGTGTTTGCATGTTCTCCCTATGCATGCGTGGGTTTCTCTGGGCACTCTGGCTTCCACCAATGGACCAAAAACATGCTTATTAGGTTAGTGGTGACTCTAAATCATCCTTCGGTGTGGGTGTTGAGTGCAAATAGCTGTCCGTCTCTCAATGTGGCCCTGCGATTGGCTGGCGGCTAGTCCCACCCTATGTCAGTTGGGATGGGCTCCAGAACCCCGCAACCCCGAAAGGGATAAGTGAATAGAAAATGGATGGATATTTATATATAATCTGAATAGCATTATATGCCTTCAAGTATTAGGGCTGAAATGGAAAAACACATGGGTTTCAAAATAAAAGCTTTGACTTTTGAGGTGTGAAGCTCTTAATCTTCTTTACCCCCTCAGATCCCCCCAACACGCTCACCTTAGACTCTGCTGCACCTGAGAAGAGTGATGCCGGGGCGGGTTGGGGTTTGAGGGCTCGTCACAACATCGGGCTGCTCACACATGTCTTGGGACAAAGACCTAACACCTGCAGGTGCAGAGGTCGGGGATGAGGATTTGGTGGGGGGGTCTCTGTGGGTGGATTGCAGGGAGCGTATGAATGCTACGGAGACATGCATGGAAACCGAGCTAAGTGCTTGAAGGCGTTTAAGAGGATGTATGTGTGTTTGAGGCATAACCAGAGAAGGAAATGGATGAGAAAGTGTTGAGCTGTAAGTGTGCTGCACATGTGTGTGTGTTGTATGTGTGTGCAGTCTTCTCCACGTCGCTGCCTCTCCATACAGTCCAGGTGTGCTTTGGGGTCTATTGTCATCCCACTAGACTTATCGGCCCCTCTTCTCCCTGTCAGCTACCTGCTCTTTGATGTCTGGGAAGTCTTTCACCTTCTTTCCTTGTGGGTCAACATTCCAGCAGCCGCACACACACACACACACCAACATACGAAAACACACCTGCGCGTACACACACTGACATGAAGAGATGTTGTCTGAGACACACATACGTACATGGAGGAGAGACGGAGGGAAAAGGATAGAGAAGGCAGGAATAACAAAAGAAAAGGAGGGGTGTAAAGTACAAGTAAACATACGCTCTGAATCATAGAGACTAAAAACTGAGAGAAAGCTGCTGAGGGAAAAAAACACAATAACGATGAGAGGAGAGACGATATACATTTGGATTTCCTCCAACATATTCGTTAAACTGCTACATGTCATTAGTAGGGTTGCCATGATACAACAATTTGAACTTCGATGTGATACTGCATCGAATATTCTCATCGATATTCTCTTACTGTACAGGGGAGTGATTTTTATATAGCGTTTGTTTTCATTCCATTAAGATTACTATGTGCCTGACATGTATATATGTTCTCTATCGTATCGGGACTATCTCTACACTCAGTTACATATTTCATATGTATGGAGACTGACCCACGGTGGTCAGCCACTTCACAGCTTTTATGCTGTGATCAGCCACCTCACAGGTGGTTCGTCTTAAAGAATTATCCACATCACCTTTTTGGATTAGGAACATTTGCATGGTTTCCACATGTGATGTGGACAGGGCACACACAACCGGATAGTCGACCTGATTTTGGCCCAATTTCCCCCGTCCAACCAAAGCCATTAAACTGATGGTCCTAAAGATCATCTTACCTGATCATCTTGTGGTGTTTGGTATGTTAAGAGTGATTTTATCCTCCCTTGAGTCTCAAAACTCAAGACTTGAAATTGTGGATAATAAACACACTTTATATTTGCAGTCAGAAATCTTAGTGTAAGTAGAAAGCACTGAGTTGAACAACATTGAAAGCAGGAAGCAAGCTGGCTAAAGCAGGGAGCTTAGAAAAAAGCCATGTTAGGTGTAAAAAAAAACATAGTAGCTGTATCTCAAAACCAAAAGATCATTGTCATTGGCACAAATGTTTATTCAGCATGTTCTAAAAACTATACTTTAACCAAACTGACAAGAAGAGAAGCAGGACTAATTGCTGACAGCTGCAAAAGTATTCATTTGTAGTTTTAGAATCAGTTAGCATTTGAAATATATCTTAATGTGTATGCAAGGCTTTACAGTAGACATATTTAAGTCACTCATGTCATCCTTCTGTTAAGTTTCTCAGTACAGAAGTCTTTGTCCATGTAAAGCCCTGAAATAGTATATGATAGCACCATAAACACAAAGTTAAACCAGAGTTTTGTCTCCAGTAACACTCTCCCCCCTCATATTGGGTCCGTCTGTGTATGTGGTCATTTTCCCAGTACTCTTGATGACTAGTGTTGACAGACGACAGACTGTCAGGGGCTCTGATCACACAAACAGCTTTAGCGGCACACTTTCACTCACTGATACCCTCAATTTAAATAAACTCAGCCCCACACATAATCTATGGAGAAAGGAGAGAATGAAAAATCATTCTGGGATCAATCAACAGGAAGGGCTGAATCTGAAGAATTTGCTTTGTTGATCCAGTAATTAGTCAAAAATTGAGACTGTCCACATTAATGCAATAGTTGTAAAGGGATTTAAGTCTGGAACTAATGCCTTATAAATTCTTTACAATTATATGCTTGATAACAAAATAAAGGATGAGCTGACTTGATTTGTCGGTTCTTAACACTGACAGCATCCCTCCTATGTATTTTTACCTTATAATTAGCTTCAATTTGGTAAACCTTAAAATCAGTCGGACACATTGGGAACTAGATATACAGAGAGACAGAAAATCAATCAATTGGTGTGTTTTAATTTCATTTCCTGAAGAGGAATCATTTTGGAGATAGGAAGTTTAGGCCCAAATACAACAATATGTAGTCCCTTTAACCCTTCAATGCCTGAAAACACAAATTATAGCCAGAAAATTCAATTTTTTTGGAGCTGAAATGTTTATTTCACTTTCTACTGTCTCTTAAAAACATCAAAATTCCCATAAAATTTAACATATATATTTTTTGTGACTCATTTGATACATTAGGTGTTTTTTGCAACTGATAATCCATTTGAGGACATTTTTATAATTTATCTGATTGTATTCAGATGTATTTTTTGTAATTTGTTGATTATATTAATTAGATAGAGGTATCCTAAAAGTATATGTCAAATATGATACAACAGCTTTTGATATTAACAATGTAAAGCCTCACATGAATTGCTGATAAGGGTTCATGCAGCAGTCATGTATTCACAGGTGAATAATCAATAGAACAGGACCAAGCATCATTTGACTTGAAGGAGTTATTTTGCACATGTTCTCCTGCAAGTGTAACGGGAACCCTGGTTTGTACTTCTAGGTCAAATCTCTGTCAAATCTACAACACTGTGCTCCATGCTGTTTTGAACACTTGTTCTTGTGAACTGGTGTGTCTTTCTTACTCTGCAGAATTCTGCCAAAACACAAGCTGGCAGTGCAATTTGTATTCTGATTGTGTCAAGATCTCCGCTTGTTTGACTACAATAAAGAATGGTGACAGAAACAGGATATTTAATAAGACAAAAGAGAAAAGACTTAAGAGCCAATTAATAATCAGCATCAGCTAATTACAATGCAGTCATATCCAAAAAGAAAAGAGAGAAGACTTCAGAGATGAAATTAAGTAATAAAATTGATTTAAACCACTCGAAAAGCTTTTTATCTGCCTATAAATCTTATTGACTCATCATGTAGTGGTGCTAAAAATATTCAATAACAGATGCAGAAATCAAATAAAAAATGTTATTTTGTTCTGTCTGGCACAGAGAGAAGGGGTGGTCTCAGGGTTCAATTTTTCTCTTTGACCTTTGCACTTAATGGTGTAGTTTTACGTTTCAGGCTAATTGGTGCAGAGATGAGGCCTGTGTGTGTGTGTGTTCCTGGGCATGTGTGTGCGTTTCTGTGTGTCAGGGTCGGGGCTGTGCCTGTATATCTGTGCCTCCCTCTTTCAGCCAGGTGCATGGCACTGCTGCAGAGCTTTTATCCCAGGCAGATCCCTGGGAATGCAGGGAATTTCTCCCAGACGCTCCTGGTCACAGTGCCCCGGCAGCTCCTACTTACCAACGCAATCACACACAGATACACACTCACACCTCCTCCTCGTCCTCCACCCTAACCCCGACATCATTGACAGACACAGCCCAAAGAGCAGACACCTGGCTTCACATGCACACACACACACACACAACCCCTGGGGATCTGCGGGGAAAGTCAGGGATCAGCAGAAACACTCTAGAGAAACAGGAGAAGACAGAAGGGACCAGATGCAAGATAGTACTCATCGAGAGGGAAAGAGTGAGAGGCGGAGGGCGGGAGGGGGCAGAAATAGAGACTGAAACAGAGGCATGGAGTAAAGATTGAAAGGTTGTCATGTTAAGACAGAAAAACAATAATCATTCACATATAAACTTGTTTCATGGACTTTGACTCAAGCAATAATTTGACTGAGTTACTTTTGGTGTACTGGAGTTACATTTTACCAGAGGGATACTAACTTTTACTCAAGTTCTTATGTGTACTTGTCAACTGCTGAAAGGGACACAAACAGATATATATTTGTTATAAAAAAGAGTTTGGGAATGTAATTTTAGTGCATTATTTTCCCCTTTAGTAATACCATTTGGTATTGCTGGAAAGCCTGACTGGTCACCTTTACAACAAGGTACAACTTGAAGAGATTGTGCATTCATGAAAAGAGCAAAACAGCTACAGGTGCAGATAGTGCCCAGAAGAAATGCGCCAGAATCCCCTCTCCCCCTGGAAGAAAGTCTACTGTTCCTCAGAGAAGAAAGGTTGAAGAACTGGTCTTCTTGGGCTGTTGTCTTCCTGGGACATCCACTTCATAGTCTGTCTTTGACATTAGCAGTCTAGAGTAACTTGGTTTGGAAATGGTACCAGTGACGACACAAAATAATGTTGCCACTCTACATACTGGGACACCAGCTTCCAGTTGCAGGGGATTTTGGCACTAATTTTTTTGGGGTGCTACCCAAGCATTTAGCTGTGTTGCTCATTCCGTGAATTCATGATACTTACAGGTTGTACCTTGTTGTAAAGGTGACTAATCAGGCTTTCCAACAATGTAAAGTACAGTGCCAAGTGGTATTATTAAAGGGGAGACATTATCAACCAAAATATTGTTTCCAAACTTTTTTAGAGGAGTATATAATACACTGCCTGGCCAAAAGAAAAGTCACCACCTGGATTTAACTAAGCAAATAGCTCCGAGCCTCCTATTGGATAATTACCGCATGGGCGATTGTCTTTCAGCTTGCAACAAGTTATTAAACCCCAGCTGATGCAATGAGTAGCTTCTCATGTCTTAAACAACCATGTCGAAAGACACATCCTGTGTTCATGGAAAAGATGTTTGTCTGTTCAAAAAGGGTCAAATCATTGGCATGCATCAAGAAGAGAAAACATCTTAGGGGACTGCAGAAACTACTAAAATTGGATTAAGAACTGTCCTGGAGGAAGCTCATGTGGTCTAATGAGTCCAGATTTACCCTGTTCCAGAGTGATGGGCACATCAGGGTAAGAAGAGAGGCAGGTGAAGTGATGCACTCATCATGCCTTGTGCCTACTGTACAAATCTGTGGGGGCAGTGCTATGATCTGGGGTTGCTGCAGTTGGTCAGGTCCAGGTTCAGCAACATTATGTGCCCAAAGAATGAGGTCAGCTGACTACCCGAATGTACTGAATGACCAGGTTATTCCATCAATGGATTTTTTCTTCCCTATTCCAAGATGACAATGCCAGGATTCATCGGGCTCAAATTGTGAAAGAGTGGTTCAGGGAGCATGAGACATTTTCACACATGGATTGGCCACCACAGAGTCCAGACCTTAACCTCATAGAGAATCTTTGGGATGTGCTGGAGAAGGCTTTGCGCAGTGGTCAGACTCTCCCATCATCAATACAAGATCTTGGAGAAAAATGAATGCAACACTGGATGGAAATAAATCTTGTGACATTGCAGAAGCTTACTGAAACAATGCCACAGCGAATGCGTGCTGTATTAAAAGCTAAAGTTGGTCCAACAAAATATTAGAGTGTGTGACCTTTTTTTGTGGTGGTGACTTTTTTTTTGGCCAGGCAGTGTATTAAGATTTTTTTATGAACTTGAAAAAAATTAAAGATTAGAGATATTTTTAGTGTTTAAGGTGTATTTGAATAGCTGAACTACTTGATTTAAATCTTGTTTTTAGCCTGTTAAACAAAGGTTAATAAGACCCGTCTTAGAGATAAAACCTGCATTTTGGATTATTGCTGAGAGTCACTCCACTGTGTCGCAAAGACAAAAGCAGTGAACAGACTGGCATAAACGGGCAAAGGAGTGATAATGATTTTTTTGTTGTTTTTTTTCGCTTCCAAAAAAGCAGAAAACTTGCTCCAAACCATCAATAATACATTAGATACACATGTAACTGTAATTTACCTAAACAGAATTTAACTGACATTCCTGCAAGGGCTCCTCTGTGCTGTTTTAGAGTTTGAACCCTAAAGCTTAAAGTTCACCATTATATACCATTTTTTAGCTGTAATCACACAACCACACAGTGGTCAATGCTAGCTGTCACGTTTTTTTTACCTTCAGCCCTTTGTGCTCATCACCTTGAAAACCATCAATTGAAAATGATGGCTACTGTTCAACCTGATCTGCAAATATAAACTCATGAGCCACCTTATAAAGCACACCCTTTCAACTGTTCATTAACATAAAAAATCACCCAATCACATGGCAGTAACTTAGAGCATTTAGATATGTAGACATGGGAAACCTTCTGAAGTACTAAGCAACCATCAAAATGGAGAAGGAAGGTGAATCAACTGTTTTTTTAACGGAGTATGGTTGTTGTTGTTAGAAAGGTTGAAAAGATCAGCAACTGATGATCTACTGAGATTTTCGCACAGAGCCTTCTCTACGGCTCAAGGAAAAGTGTCTGAAAAAGAGAAACTGTTAAATTGCCTTGTTGATACCAGAGGTCAGAGGAGAATGTCCAGAGTGGTTTAAGATGATAGAAAGGCGACAGTGATATAAATGTAGTGGAGGCTACATTTTTGTCAGTGATTGATTATGGTGATGTTCTGTATGCGTCTGCTTCCACACTGCGGACCCTTGATTCAGTGTATCATGCATCTCTTCGCTTCATAACCAACGCAAAATCTTTCACCCACCACTGTATTCTTTATGATTTGGTTGGTTGGACATCACTAGCAATTCGCAGACAACAACACTGGTTTATTTTTATTTACAAAGCAGTTCTGGGAAAACTTCCATCTTACCTCTGTTCCTTTCTGTATAGTAACTCTACTGGGTACCAGCTACGATCCTCTAATTTGCTGCTCTTCTCTGTACCCAGAGTTTTTACAGACCTGGGGAAAACTGCTTTTTCTTTTAATGCACCTTGGTCATGGAACAATCTTCAGAAAGAGCTAAAACTGGATTTAATGATATCTCTTAATGAATTTAAGAGCATCATTAAGAATGTGGTGACAGAGGCATGTGGTTGTTTTTCTTGAAAGCCAAATGTGTCGTTGATTATTTGTTTTAAACCTGTTGATTGTGTTGTGTCATTTTCTATGTACTGTGACTCTGTACGGCTGCTATTTTGGCCAGGTCTCTCTTGTAAAAGAGATTTTTTAATCTCAATGGGACTTCCTGGTTAAATAAAGGTTAAATAAATTTAAAAAAAAAACAACTACTTGTTACAACCAAGGTATGCAAAAGAACATTTCTAAATGCCCAACAATCCTCAGCTAATAACCACAAAGTGATTTTTACATTTGCAAGGGCTCACCAAAATTGGACAATAGAAGATTGGAAAAATATTATTGTCATAAGTGCTGTTGCATGTCCATCCTGATATGACCACAGTGTACCAGTCTTCTGATGGCTTCTCCCAGCATTATAACTTGCAATGTCATAAAGCTTTGATCCTTGGATATGAAAATGTACTGCTGTGACCTTTACAACACCAGATCTTAATTCAGTAGAGCGCCTTTAAGATGTAGTAGAACTGGAGATATCATGGATGTGCAGCTGACAAATCTGCAGAAACTGTGTGATGCTATCATGTCAACATGGACCAAAATCTCTGAGGAATGTTTTCAGCACCTTGTTGAATCTATGCCAAGAAACTTAAGGCTGTTGTAAAGTGGTCCAATCTGATAAGCAAGGTGTACCTTATTCAGTGGCAAGTGTATGTGGAATTTAAAAAATATGTTAAAGTGTGATATTTAAGTCTGGGTACATGATCGTGAAGCAGAGAATTTATTTGACCAAACAACATCAGACATGTTTGCCCATGTAAGGGATTCATCCACATTTCAGCTAATCAAAAAATAAAGAAAAATCATGTCACAAGCTTTCTTTTTACAATGACCATCTTAATTGTTAAGGTTATTTTCATTACATTTGCTTAAATTTGCAGACAGCTTAGGTGTGGAAGAGTTAAATGTCTCTGTGTGGGTGCGGCCTGCCTGTCAGTCAGGAGTTAACACCACCTGAGAGTCCTGTCATCCTCACTTCCTCTCCTTTCTACGGCCTGCCAATCAACCTGCCACACAAAACCACATACCTGTGAGAGAGGGGGCGTTCATGTCTTTGTGTATATACATGAGTGTGTGTGGTTTGTATGGATTGAAAGTAAAGATAACAAAAGCATAACAAGACTTTAGGCTTTCCTGTAGCTCAGGCCAATTAAGGAAGTGAAATATATGAAAGACTTATCAGATAATGTGAAAAGCAAACATTGTGGCTGCAGAAAACTGTTGCTCGCAGCTCCTCGGTGGCATTCTCTCCTTGTTGTAGCACTGACTGGTATGTGCGATAATGTCTCCTCTCAATTCACACGCTGCAAGAATGAAAATCATTTAGCCGCTGAGAAGAGAATCCACATGCTGGTTTTATCCTAACACACACACATACACACATTCACATAGCCGCACACACTCACACCACTCATTGTCTAAACACTGCAGGGCATGCTACTCCACTCCCCTCTTCTTTTCTCTCACTCTGTGTCTGCACCTCTGAGGCCAAGGCAAACACTTTGTGTGTGATACACTCATATCTCACCACACTCACACACCTCTCCCCTTCATGCCCAGATGTGCTGGAAGGCAAGTGATGGGTGTGTGTTGGTGGTATACATAAATTCTGACATCGTTTTTACTGCTGAAAATGATCCTAATACTTAAATTTGATCATGAATAATATCAGACTGGTGTCAGATAGAAACATATAACAACACAATATGTTGAGACATCATATGATTTAATATAAGATGGCACAGTAAAACATGATATAAAGCAATATAATACAACCATATATGGGCATATGGGATAAAAGAAGACACAATGCATTATATTATGGTGCTAAATAATGAAAAACAAGACCATAAAGCAGCAATACAATATGGCAATACTAGTAGGATACAATCATTTTAGGGCAAACTCACAACAGGCAATCTGCGCTATGCCCAAGCACATTTTGATTTGATTTGGTTGTACAATGTCAGTGCTCTGTGCCCATGGCCCAAGACTTTACATTTTGCACTGCTGGATCTTAAGAAGGCTCTAGGTAGAGCTTCAAAATGCAAAAAAGAAGAAAACTCCACTGTTCTTTTTGATCACTTCAAAAAGTCATTTAGGCATGCTTGATGCAAGTTTTTCCAGGAGGCTCATAGGAACATTGCTCCAAGCCGTGAAGATGGTTTCCCAAAGTCCATCCACTGTCTAAAACTGATGTCCATTTTTGTAAACTTCCCTTGTCATCCTTCCCCAAATGTCCTCAATTGAATTTAGATCAGGGGAACATGCAGAATGGTCCAAAAGGGTGATGTTATTCTCCTGGAAGAAATCATTTGTCAGGCGGGCATTGTGAACTGCAGCGTTGTCCTGTTGAAAAACCCAGCCATTACCACACAGATGAGGGCCTTCAGTCATGAGGGATGCCCCCTGCAACATCTCCACATATCCAGCCACCGTTGATGGCCCTGCACAACCTGAAGCTCCATTGTTCCACTGAAGGAAAAAGCACCCCAGATCATGATGGCATCCCCTCCACTGTGCTGTGTAGAAAACATCTCAAGTGGGGTCTCCATTTTTTTTCTTAAACTTTCTTCCACCTTTTAATGTCACATGTCTGACGCTCCCTTGCAAAGTCCAAACAGGGAATTTTGTCGCAGTGAAGCAGATGTGGACTTTGAAGAAAATTTTTTTTTTTTGTTTAAGTCCTTCCCTTGCAAATGCATGCAACTTCAAATAAGCAACATGTAGATCAACATGCCCAAAACCCACTGTGCGCCACACACTTTAGACAATGCACTTCACACCATCAAAATATGGCTCTCTTTGTTGTACTTCACTTTGTTGGCCATACAGTCTCTCTGTAAAATATGAAATGCTATTTTAGACATTTTTGGGGGCTACAATGCCTTGGTCAGTTGGGAATCAAAAGTTGCTGGTATGAGAGCAGAAGACCATCACTCAGGCATCTCTCCAGGCATTCAACATGCAGGATGACAAACCAAAGTTGATGCCTCAAGATGAAATTATGAGACAAAGGAGTCTGTCAGACTCTGAAAATATCTATGCCTTATGATGTGTATTTGAGGAACTGCTAAAACACTTAAAAAAGTGAAATGATAGAGAGCTGTGGTACCTAAGAACCTATGTGAATAACTGGCAGCATTAAACATCAAGCTAACATATCATTAAATATAATGTTTGGACTGACAAACAAAACTATACAGTATTACCATAAATTCAATATATTTTTTGCTGTCCTCAGTGTCATGCCAATCTTTCAGTCTCATCAAAATGGGTGTATTGTACAGTTGGACAGTGTGGTTTGTCATATACTTGACCCTAGCGTAACAATATACTGCATTATTAATGAAAAATTACAGCTGTTTCATCATCAGTTTCATTGTTCTCTCACTCTCAGCTTATTGACAGGAAGCAAGTAATTAACTCATTGATATCTGAGTTATTACCATCCTAATCCAGTCAGAACTGTTGTACTTTAATGGTAATAGTGGAGTTTTCCCAGTAATTTCACCTGTACTTTCTATATATTTACCTCCTTATTATCAGTGTTATTACCCAATAATTGTCCTTAATTACAATCTTATTACCAGGTAAATACAAGGTAATTAGTGAACTCTAAAATGAAAGTTTACCGTGATTTTTTTTTAATTGCAAATGGAGGTGCTATGATGCAAGACAGATTCCATTTTTTTGTGCCAAAGGAAATGTTATTTATTAGCAGACAGTACAGGAAAATCAGTTGTCTCTGCATGGAAAGCAATAGAGAATGGGGTGATAATACTGACAGTGAAGTGAATTTAAGGACAGAGTAAAAGGCACAGCTTGTCAGCTCATACAGCTGTGAGGTGTCTCTGTCAGTCGGCTCGTCTCTGTTTCACACAGAATTCCTAAGCGGCTCTCTAATAGGCTGACAGCAATCCCTCGCCGTCCCCACCAACCCTCCAATGCTGACCTGCTATTGGATCCCTTGGGGCCACAGACCTCCCCCACACCCATGCAGATACAGAGACTTCACATGTGTGTGTTTTGTATGAATGTCTGTGTGATAATAAAATAGACAAAAAGTCTGATGTATGTCAGTCCTGTTAGAAGAAAATCTAGAAAATTAATCCTTATGACCAGGGATAGTCGTCCATTATTTGAATGGTTTCAAATTCAGTTCTAATGCAAAACAGTGAATAAAAGCAGAAAAACAAAGGTTACCTGTCCTCTGAATACCTGCCTTAACAAAGCTGCAGCTTGGGGATGATTATACATGCAGCTGTTTTGATTGCATTTTGACTTTGTGTTCCAAATGTAGCTTTTCTTGACCGTCTCGTTCAGCTTAGAAACACTTGGAAACTCCTGCAGCAGAGTTCACACTGTACAGAATGCCAAACACTGCAGTGTCAGTGTGCCCTGTACTGTAACACACTGAGCAGCGCAATAAAAAACAGTACTTTGTTGCTTTTATGTAAAAGCAAATGTCATATTGACATGTCTGAAGAAGTCAACTATCTTATTGTTTTGTGCAGCTGGACATTATGAAAAAAAAAGACAAAGGACTTTGTTTTTGAGAGTTTTAAGTTATCATCCAGCTCCACTTCCACTAATCTCAGTAAAAAAACTTGTGTCCTTTCAGGGGTATTTTTTTGTTGTTGTTGTTGTTGTTTCTTTGCAAGGAGTTATTATCGTCATCTTTTTTTCAGAATGAGGCAGGGGGAAAATAAGACCCAAAATACCTTTATTTAGGGAGACTGTTTGACAGCTAAGTTAAAACTTAATTGAGTAAATGGGGGATGTACTGAATGGGGAAATTAGTTTTAGGAGATTTTATTACAACAAATTATTTATTAGAATATCAAATTTGGCCATTTTTGAGAAGGGAGATCGCATCAAAATAAGGTTTACTTAGTGGGAACAGAGAGCTTGTCTTGCAATGCAGCTGGATCCATCTGACTCAATGTCTCTAATCAGGCAGATCCATCTTTTCAAGCTCAAATCTATATTGACTGTGAGTAGCCCAAAGCGGCAAAGCCCAATCAATGTCCTTTAAAGTAGGAGGAGGTGGGAAATATGAGCAAGACAACAGCAGGATGACTGTTTGTACAGAGATTAGCATATATGCTAATGGCTTCAGTAGCAGTTTTCTAAAATTTGGACCGATTTCTTTATTAAATGAAAAACAATTTCCACAGTCAAATATTGTAATGAGGCTTTTTTGTGTATGACAGGTAAATATTTGTAAAATTTAAGATTACACCTTTTCAGCATCATAATGGAACTTCATAATGAAACACTGGGAACCTGTAAATTCATGTTCAACTTACTTTAAAATTGCATTAAAACACTGCAAAATCACTTTTGAACTAACAGCACACCATCTTAAGCGCAACCCCACACCAATATTATATCTGGGTCACTGCAAAATCACAACAAAATGCCATCACAGCTACACTGTAAATGCTTTCACAGTACTGTGAATTCACAACAGCCCACAGCGACTCCACAACACTGCAGTGCAATCCCACAGCATCTATGTGCCAGTGTTGCTGTGAAAACACATCTTATTCTAATTTTCATCTGTTAGTGTGAACAATTTCTATTACAGTGTTGTGAAATCACTGTAATTATTGGCCAGTAATTTACTGTGAAACAGCTGTGAAATTTTAAGAGTGTAAATCAATACATAGTGGTGGAGATAAAATAGTCTTATTTGGGTGACATTAAATAATTATCTGGTGGAAACCATAGTTCTTGGTATTCTGTACTGTTGTTTTGGAGTCTGTGGGCAACCTTTTCTGAATTTATCATTTCAATAGCTTCACTGATCCAGTCCTGACATGGGGTGTTCACTTGGATCGAGATTTTCAATGACTTTTTTGTGATCATACATATGGTGTAAAACAATTTTTTACATTATGATGGACATTACCAAATTTATGTAGGTCTCAATGCATATTTGAGGTGCCAGAGGTGTTTCTAGGTTGATGTGGATCTTTGCTTGTTTTGATGTAATTGACCAAATCTCTTTTGTCTTAATGCGTCCAGAAGCAGGTGTTTGAATGTCCCCTCAGTGGCTCCACGCTTACTGCAATAACTATTGTCCCTGATTCCTATTTCTGATATCTGTGTATCTGGGTGTAGTAAAGCCTGTTGAGTATTTTAAATTGCATTATTTTTTTTTTGTATAATTAAATGGTTTTCTGCCATTTATGAAGATTTCCCTCCATGAAATTTCTTCCTCAAGTATACCTAGGTCCCTGCTCCATTTCTTTGTAAATTTTCCAGTTGATTTAGTTTTTTTTTCATTAAAGAGTGTATTTAATTTTTTAACGTCTTTTTTAAAAACATTTTGTAATTGAGGAGTATGTATAAAAAACTGTTTGTTTTAGAATTAAAATGATTTAAATTGTTAATAGAAATATTCTTTTGATGCACGCTGTAAAGAAATGTAGTTTAGACACTCACTTTCAGGGATGTGATATTGTCATTTAAAGGATTTGAAACAGTTGTTCGAGATTATGCCACCAAGTGCATTGATTCCTTTTTCTTACCATTTGGTCCAGTTCATGACTTTTTAGTTGACTATAATATTAGAATTTTTCCATATTATTAGTTGGTAATTGAGGTGGCTTTATTGATTCAGAATAGTTTTGAACATGATTTATGGACATTAAATGATGCTCCTTTTTAACTAAGCATGATTGTTTCTGAGTTATTCAAAAAGTGACTTTAAAATGTTTTGTGGAGAGTAGCAATGCATAAAATTGTGATTTCTTTCTGTCATTCCAACTTTAGCCTGTCCTCCTAAGATAAAACCTGAAAGCAGTACATAGAACTTCAGGCAAAACATTTTGTTGGAGTGCAATTCTTTTTATAGATATTTAGAAGAATTGATACCAAAAGTGTTCTTCTTAAAGTATCGATAATATCGATACTAACATCCTTATTGAAAATGAGTTGAAGGACCTTGGCAAAATGCTCTGCTGCTGATCCACTGTGTACCATTGCTCTCTGTCTTGGGAGAGGGAAATGTACCTTCTTTAGATTTACACTGTACTATGATCAATAAGAAAATACTGCTGTTACTGAAAAGCTGTTTGTTTCAAAAAGTACACCACTAACACAAAGGTATTGGAAAATGTGATTGAGCTTCTAAAAAGGCTTTATGTTGTGGCCTTACTGCCCATCACTGAGTAAAGGAGAGAGATGGAACCATTACATGGGACTTAATATGGGCTGAGCCCCCCTTTTGGTTCCAATGAAAAATCTCTCCTGAGTCCCAATGAGAACAACAGGAGCAGAAGAAGACTGACGCAGCCAAGTATAAACAAAACATGTTTCACAGGTTGTCTGGTCATTTCCTGACTGAACCTCTGGACTGTCAACAGGACTAGCATCACATTGAAAGGAATAAACAGAAGAGTTGATTTAATATGATAACGTATATATTATTCACATTTCAGGTGAAAGTTATGAACCAAGGGTGATTTTAAAAGAACCACTTTGGGGTCAACGCTGATGAGAAAATACAGGCAGAAACGGTTAAAGAGGAGGTGAGCTGAGAGGAAATAAAGCACAGGAATCTCTCACAGAGATTAGCTCTGTCAGGCCTCTGACAGGTGATCTCATAACAGAAGGAGAGAAAGAGGAGGGGAGAAAAAGAAGTGGATGGCCATCTCTAGCTTGTGTGTGCTGCTTGACAGTAATGGTAAATGGACCAGATGCCAATCTTTCTGAAATTTGGAGGCAGTAACGTTTGGTGAGGACACAGGGTGAGGAAAAATAGCTGCCTTCTGCTAGATTAACTAGACATGTGATATCTATATCAATAGTTGGACGATTTTTTGTCTATGGAGGGTTGAAAGGTACACATGGTGCAGTAAAAGCACAAGATATAAAACAACTTCTCCACTCCCCTGAGTCATTCTGATGTGTTGAGCTGCACTAATTGGCAAAAACAGGAACTGAGAAGATAGTTTGAAGGATGAAATTAAAGAAGGGAACACAGGGACTCTGCTCTGCGGTTCAACACTGAGGACTTAACAATCTCTCACTCTTCGTCATGTCATCACTCAATTAAAAGGTTAGGCCATGTTTATTCTTTCTATTAGCGAGATTTAGAAAACATCAACAAGCACTTATTACCAAGCCACACTGCCTCTGGGCAAAGCTACTGCTAATTGTGGTTTGGATGGGTGTGTGTGTGTGTGTGGGTGTATGGGTGTGTGTGTGTGTGTGTGTAACTCCATGAGAAAGACAGAGGGATCACAAATTCCTTGGAGGATTTTGGAGTTTGTTTTGTTTCACTCAAGATTATAAAGAAGTTCTGATTTAAATGTCATAATTGATTTAGCTCTTTATGAAAAAACTAATGTAAGATTTGCACCTTCAAAGGCTTATGTGTTATAAATAGGAACTTCAGAGCAATTTGCAGGTTGATTTTTTTTTTACTTAAGTGTAAAACATTGTCTGTTAATGTCTATTCTGTTTTATAGTTAGACTTAAATTTGACATTTTTTCTACGAGAAGAAGGCACACATTTTGACAAAAAACAGTGCAATTTCTCAGTAAGGCTACCAGAAATATTCTTTTTCAATGTTGCATCATATAAAATCCTTACAGGGGATCATATTCTCTGACATTTGTTCAATGGAAAATCTAGGCAAACTTAGTGATGCTCCCTCTCATTATGTCTAGACTAGTTAGCTGTTTTTATCTCTAAAGTGAAATCAAACATACAAAAACGGCTCCAAATTTATATTATTTTACAAGAAAGGATCCCCTTTTGGACCTCTGGATCTTAACAACAACCTTCTTTTTGGCTGGTTACGACAAAAAGCAGTGGTACCAGTGCAACAGTGTCTCTATTCATCTCTCAGATAAACTTTTGGGATCATGGTTGCAAATGGGAAGGAAATAACTAACCCTAGATATCTCATTGCCAGTACAGAAGCTCCACGTTAGGCGACCTCTAATTACATTTTTACTGCAACTTCTTGGTCTTTTACACTCTGACTGCCATTTCATAGTTGTTTTCCATTTTTTCAATCACTAAATGCTCACCACCACTGGAAACTCAAAAAGACATGGCAGCATACCAGTCTACAAATTTAAGGGAAGCTGACTTAGTGAAGTGTCTTCAATTTTAAGAGGCCCACCATCAATCACTAAGGACTAAGCGCCATCCATTCATGATTTGACATAGCTCCTGTCAGTGGCTGACACTGTCACAGCCTTGGCTGCGGTCTTTGCACATGTCCTTTGTCCTTTCCCTTCACCTGTTTGTCTTAGTGTGTCTTTTTGGAAGATGCAGTTTCTGCAATCAAGCACCTGGCTAGACCACACACCTGAACTCATAAACTCACCTGGTTGATGAGGACCCTGCTTTCACCCCCTCTCACAGTCAGATTCTTCCATCCACTCTGTGGTAGTGTTTGCTAGAAACAGGCCCTTGAAAGGGGGTTGTCTCCTATCATTTACATAGAAAAACGACAACTGGCTCATAAAATCTCAATGTGAATTGATACATTTCTGTCCAACTTCTGCTCCTCAAGGTTTGTTCGCTAAATTTAACATCACTATAGTGATGGAAGGAAGAAAAGCTGAGAAAGAGGTTCTGCTAGCCTCTTGGGTTAACACTATTCTCCCCATTTATACAGTATTGCCTGCAGCTTTACTACACTTTACATACAGGGACTCATCAAAGCAAGGCTTGACAGATGTTTATGAACTACTGTAAACCTGAGGGTCATGAACAGTAGATATGGGCTGTCCTATAGGCACAGTCAAGTTGAAATCCTAATTTCCAAAACAGATGTTAAACAGTGTTTTTCAAAATTTTAACAGGGTCTATTGTAGCATTAGTCGCTTTTTTAATTGCCATACATTATCTCAAGTGTCTCGAGATAACACTTGAATGAATTGGTGCTGTACAAATAAAGACTGATTGATTATACATACTGTATGTGTATGGATGAATGCTGGATGAGGGGATTGCTGGATAGTTAGATGGTAAATGAAAAGGTGGCTAGATGAGTAGATGAAAGGAAGGATTGTGGATAGACAGATGGAGAGATGAATAGTGAGCTAGCTGGATTAGTAGAAGATAGATGACATCGAGGACATATTTTCAGATTCCTATTTGACAGTCCTGATGTGTTCTCCACAACAGGACTGTACCACGATCTTCTTTTCCTCAGTCATTTCTTAATCCCCCTTTATGATTGTAGGTTACTTGTGGAAATAGTCTGTAAACTAGTATTATATTACCTGTTTCTATGACCTTTCAAAGCAAACCTACATTATTATAACTGAGCTTGGTCTTCATGAACAATGTGATGGTGGTTTCTGTTCTCAAATCTGATTCATTGTCAAACTTCAGACTGTATAATGAGAAGCATTCTGTACATTTGGATACAGAAGATAAAACCCCTCATCCCGTCTGTTTCTCATAATCATTCTAATGTTTTCTGTCAGTCTGTCTCCCTCCCTTAATCCCATTTATTGTTCTCTTTACTCATCCTGTAGGGTCCTGATAGGCATCTCCCCAAAATCTCAGACAGGACAGACACACACACATACACACGCCAACATATACACACTCACACCATCAGCCCAGACTGAAGAGCAAGTCTGTGTATTAGAGTGCACATAAAGTTTTGTGTGATTGAATCTCAGCAGAGGAGATAAGGCCTGTGCAGTGCTGCGATGATTCTGATTGCATGAAAGTGTGCTGCGGCAGCTGTGTGTGCCTGCTCTGCCAGTCTGTGGTATGATTGTGTGTGTGAGAAAACCAGGAAGCAAACTACTCTGCAGATTGATGCTGGCGATAAGAGCGAGTGCTAAGGTGTGTGCCTGTGTGCTTGTGTGTATTTGTGTGTATGTCAGTAGTGAGGTGGGATGGGGTTCAGTGATAGGACAAGCTCGTCCATGCTGGTATTCGTGAGAGGCTCCTAAATACCAGGGCGGGATGTGAGGGGGAGGTGAGGGAATGATGGTGGGAGTTGTGGCAGGGAAATGCCCAAAGACTGGTACTTTAAAAGCTAAATGAGGAACACAGGTACAGAACAGCACAACTACAAGCTCGCTTCGAGAACAGCAGGCCTTCCAGTTTGAAATCTTTTTTGCTTCATGGCTGCTAACAATGAAAACCTTCCATATTCTTCCTTATGGACTTTGGCAGCTGAGGGCAGTAGTCCAACCATATCAAATTTCGGGTTCCTCTATCATATTTAGGAAAAAACACTGTTGTGCATCACAGGTAGTCTTAGTTTTCATGTAGATGAAAAGAAAAAAAAAACATTTTGGAGGTCAAAGGACAAAGTTCAGTGTCTTGGATAATGTGCTCATCGTCACTTGGAAGCACCAAATCTAATTTTCTTTCAAAGTTAACAGAGGTATCCACTCTTCATGTTTATCTCTGTTATGATATCTGAAGAAAATTTCGAATCTTATTCTTCAAACTTTGCAGAAAAGTCCACTTTTGGCTTAGTGCCAAACTGATTAAGTATAGATCTTAGGTCAAGGTCTTGAAGCCCCATATTCCTCTCTTGATTACATATGATATCGGAACAAAAGGTTTTAAAGTATTTACTGTAAACTTTCCGGATATTTTCACTCAAATGTAAGGATGAACCGATGAGATTTTGGAGGTCAAGAGTCATAATCATGGAGCCCCATACTCATTCTCTGCACTAAATGAAATATCCCAAAGACCCCTCAAGAGGTTTATGTTAAACTCTGCATAAATATCCAATCTAAGTCAAGGATGGACCAAATAGATTTTTAAGGTCAAAGGCTTAGGTCCTTGGTTCCAAACCTGAGGTCTGGGCTCCCCCAAGGGGGGTGCCAGTGGGTCTTAGGGTAGAAACTTTTGTCAATTTGGTTCATATATGTTTGATCCAAAACAATGATAACATTCCTTTGAAGGTCTTTGCAAAAGAATTTGTCTGTTTAATCTATTTCTTTATCCATGGTGATGCTTAAAATTGGTATATTTTGTATTGTTCAATTTGCAGAAATTGTGTGTGTGACCTTCAGCTATTGAAGGTCACAGGTCAAAAGACAAAGTTGAGGGACCCCATGCTTACACCTTGTGAATGTGGTATCTCAGAAATGTTTCAAGGGACTATCTTCAAGCTTTGCACAAATGTCCATCCTGACTCATGGATGAACTGATAACATTTAGGGTTTGGAAAGTCAAGGTCCCTGTGACCAAAGATGTACTCTCTCTTTAAAGAAATACGATCTGTTCTTATTACATTAGATAACTGCTGCCCTTCCTCTTGACCCAGTACGATTCTCAATGGGTTTTTGGAGTATAGTAATAATCTGAAAATAAACTCCACAAGAATTTTCATCAACATAATATTCACAAAAAGGCTTTTTTTTAAAATATCATTTAGAGCATTAACACCAGTGACTGGTTATAATGGAACCATATCAAAGTGACTGACTTCAGTGTAACCACCTGTTATGGCCTCATATCAGACTCCTCTCTCTTGAAGAGAATCTTGAGTTGTTTTGCCTTCTCTCAACCGTTTTTGTGTTGGGAGGCCTGTTTCCCCTACACCCCACTTCACCTTGCCATTGCTACCTGAGCGCTCTACAGCACCTAAAGATGATGAGCTCATCAAAGGGAGCAGCAGATAGAAGTCCAGAGACTCTTTTCTTTATTTTTATACTGTGATCCAATTTACGTTAAAGGTTTGACAGGGGAACTGGAAACTACATCATACCTGAGTTGAAGCCTGTTCCAGTTTCATCCGAGAGCAGAAGTCTAAAAGCAATTTTATGTTAATAAAACTTACATTAAAAATAATCACCATTCCTGTAACTTTAGCACTAAAACACTTTTTCTGAAGATACTATTCTAGTGGAACACCAACCATGGGAGCTCCAGCTGCAGTTACCATTGTTAGCTCATAACCAATATAAACAGCATGCTACAAGACAGATTTGCTCAAAAATCAACATCACAATGTTTACATGTATAACAATGCTATGGATGTGATTGATTTCATTACATAAGACCAACCCTAAGTTGTTATTTTAGGTAACAATGCACTGCTTTCACATACCGTTTACACACTGAGCAGACATGTTTGTTGACAGGGTCCATGAGGATTGTCTGTGTTTCCCAGTTGGAACTCCAACTTTTATGGGATTTACACAGTGTTAATTTGGTCTACTGATTATTTTAGTTTTACAAAATTATTTTAGTTTACAAAAACTAAAACTAAATTAACTGACATTTTAGTCAACAAATAAAAACTAGACTAAAATGTTTGACAGAGACTAAATCCAATCAGACCTAATTTGCTCATGTAGAAAGTAGAGACAAGTTAGGAATCACAGCTACTTTGGTTGTGTGGAAAGGTTGAATGAGTTAAGAGGGACATCCAATCACAACTGCCTTAGCTTCATGGTGGCGGGATCCAAGTGTAAAACATGACTTCAGAAATTCAAGTAAACATAAAAAATGCCTTACACTTTACAATTCATATTTTAGTCGACTAAATTTACAGTAGATTTCATCAACTAAAATGTTGTGAAATTTCACCAACTAAAACTAGACTAAAATTTAAACAATTTAGATGACTAAGTTATGACTAAAACTACAAGATATTTTAGGCAAAAGACTATAACCAAAAATAAATTAAAAGTGCTGTCAAAATTAACATTGCTTTAACAGATAATGCTTTCTGACTGGGACAACAGACTTTCCAACATAAAGGAAACACACAGTTCTTCTTCCTTTAACTCCAAACATTAAATAGTGTTCGTGTTTGGCGTATATGTCAGTGATAGGCATATACAAAGGCAGTTTTACACCTAAAGTGCAGTCGCTTTGTTCTGATTCAGTTGAAAAAAATGCCACAAATTGAAATTCCTCCCTTGGGTTGTTCCATGTTCACACAGCAGGGTTTTGAGCAGGGTCAAGAGCACAAGAAAGCTTTGCCGGCTGTACACCATTACGTCACCTTCATCCAAAAGCATATAGACTTATAGAAAATGGAAGTAGAATTGGTAAAATGCCAATTTATTTCTGCATATTTCTGCCAAACATGAAATAAAACTAAAACTAAAACTGTCCTGTACAAATGGGACCTCTAGGTTTCAGAATACTCATCCACCAGCCACTTGTTGCCATTGAGAATGTTACATCCACTTCTCACATACAGTCCGGGTAAGCAGTGTATGTGTTTGCACCATTTTAATGAGCACACACAGGGTGATGTGTGTTATGTATGTGTGTGTCCTGTTGGAGAACAGCTGCAAGCTACAGCAATTACACTGGGAGTGTTAGTACTGAATGTCACTTCACACTTCAACTCTGAGCCAAAGTGTGCTCAGACATTTCCTCCTGTCACTACTGACACCTGCCGCAGCACACACACACATAACACACACACACAAAAGCTGTGGTTTAGTATTTATACAAGCCAAATCACACAGAAAGTAGTACACATGAAACTTGTAGTGTGTGCCAAAACAAACAATGACTGAGAGCGTTTATCCTTTAAAAAATTAAATAAACATGAGTTAAACCACGTTTTTGGCAACAATCAATCAAATGCAATCACAGTGACAGGGTGAGATGATTGGACAGTTTAAAACATCTAAGAGTTGGGGAAAACATGCAGCCAACCCAGAAATTATGAAAAAAAAAACATGCAAACATTCAAATCAAATGTAACTGAAAGACCCTGAAAACACCAACAACACAACTGGTACCTGCTCATTTACATTGAGATGCATATTGACTGATGACTATATAATTTATTCTGCTGCAGTAATAATCTGTGTTCAAATCACAATGCCTTGATAACAATTAATGTGTGCAAAAATCTGCACAACATCCAGACACACAAAAAGCTGTTGATGTGTCGATAAGTTGTTCTCAGCTGATGGGTCAGGACTCAAAAATGTGGCCAAGACTCTGAAATTCCTGAGCAGACAATTCATACATTTTATCTCACTTTCTCATGAGTCGATTTTGGTTGTTTTTCAAGATCTTAACTTATCTGTACTGTAATGTTGGGATACAAAGGGTGTTTTTTCCATGATTATGAATCATTTGGTTGAAATCTCTGGAATACATCCAGAGTTTACATGTCACCACAGGACATGGAGTAAAATGATATGTTTGCAAGCATGTCCTCCCAGGACATTTGTAAAATGATCACTTAAAAATGGTTTTGTCCTGTCTCTTAGCTCAATCATAGTGTCCAAATTGCAACATTTTTTTAAAGGTAGGTCAAGATTTATTTTAAAGAAAGTGGTAGAGGGTCCTCAAGAAGACCCACTGGGGTAAATGAACAGCCATTTGCAATAAAAAGGTCACCATTTTGTGGTGTCCTGTAGGCAATAGGTAATGTAGTATTGTAAGTTTTTCTCTGTACTCATACACAAACTGTTTTACAATTGAATTGTGTAAGGGAGGAAGCTTGATGTTAAATATATCATAAAAACGGTCAGCACTAATGTTTTACAACAGTGGCAGTCGTAATACTGTGAAAACATTTTAGCAAATGTATATATATATTTTAAATGACAATTACACTGCAACAACAACAGAGATTGTGATTAAGTGTTTCCCCTTTACTCCTTATAAATGTTTGATATGTGCTCTTTGGCTGCGTTCACCCAACATGATGCAAATATGATTAGTGTAATTCAGCCACTCATCATAACAATCCAGGTTAAGGTATAATTTCTGGTGTCCAACTGTCAAGTACAATATGCTGCATCATATTTATTTTTCATTTTCTGAAGAGTTTTATAAGCAAAAATAAGCAAATGCTAACAACATTTGATGAATGTGAGGATGTCAACTGTGAGTGCTGAGTTCCTCTTCAGCTGTTTTTGTCAATTAAAATCAAACTGAGTTGTACTATGATAGACAGAAATCTGAGTGTTCTGTTGTTGGTGAACTTTCATCAGAATATGAAGATACAAATACAGATCAAATCCCAAATCCGGTTAAGAAACTGCAAGAATTGGCATTTTGCACTGTTGAATCTTAAGAGGGATCTTAGTAGAGCTTCAAAATGCAAAAAAGAATAAATGAGTAAGAGACAAAAAAAAATGAGTGAGCAATTCATTGAAAACAACAATTTGTCATGACTAGAACTCTCAAAGCTAATAAAAGACAAAGCAGGTCTGTGAGGCGAAAGGCGAGGTTTATTCACAGTCCTAGATTCAGTACACAAAAAGCAGGCAGAGTCAGGCAAAGGGATCCAAAAACGGCAGGCAAAAAGGCAAAGTCTTAAAACAGAACAGGCCGTGATCAAACTGTGACTGTGGAAAGAACACCGGAAAGTGACACTAAGGAACAACAATCTAGCAACAAGACAGGGGCAGACACGAGAGTTAAATACATGAGGTGATTGGGGGTGATGAGACATAGCTGGGGAAGCACAATCAGGGATCAGGGGTGACAACGCCAGACAGGAGCAAAACCTACGAAATAAGGAGAGACGCGTGACCTTTCAAAATAAAACAGGAAACACATAGACAAGACATGAAACAAGAACAAAACAGGCAACTTATCGAAAGCAAAAAACAGGATCATGACACAATTAAACTGAAATAGGCTGTTCATCAGCTTATCAAAAGTTAAAGACCACAGCTAAAAAATAAAAACCTCCTCAAAATTGAAGTAAAAGTATCATGAAAGGACACAGTAATGTGTAGCTCCTCTGTTCTTGTTAATCACTCGTTATTCTCCTTGAAGAAGTCCTTTGTCAGGCGGGCATTGTTAACTTCAGCGTTGTCCTGTTGAAAAACCCAGTCATTACCACACAGACGAGGGCCCTCAGTTATTACCACACAGACGAGGGCCCTCAGTCCTTACCACACAGACAAGGGCCCTCAGACATGAATGACGCCCACTGGAACATCTTTACATAGCCAGCTGCCGTTTGATGCCGCTGCAACAACCTGAAGCTCCATTGTTCCATTGAAGGAAAAAGCACCCCAGATCATGATAGTGCCCCCTCCACTCTGCCGCGTAGAAAACATCTCAGGTGGGATCTCCTTGTTATGCCAGTAATGTTGAAAGCCATCGGGACAGTCAAGGTTACATTTTTTATCATCAGAGAATAAAACTTTCTTCCACCTTTCAATGTCCCATGTGTGGTGCTCCCTTTCAAAGTCCAAACGGGTAATTTTATGTTGTTGAAGGAGATGTGGACTTTGCAGATGCTTTTGTTTTTTAAGCCCTTCCCTCGCAAATGCCGTCTGATGGTTATTGGGCTGCAGGCAGCATCAGTAAAGGCCTTAATATGTCAAGGATCATTCTATGTCTTGACGGGCCAATCAGATCCTCTGGCTCAGCCCCGTTAAAATTTTTTTGGGTCTGACACTTGACTTTTCTGTTCCATCAGCCTCAGGATCTTTTAAGAAATTCAAAATGACTGTCTTACTATGTCCAACCTCAGCAGTTATGGCACATTATGAGATGCCAGAAAATGACATGGAATCCAAATTCTTGTGTAGATTTCAGCTTTTAAAGACTGTGGTCTTAAACTTTTGACCGGCTGACAAAAACGTTTTTGAGTTAAGTGCAGTTTTCAATAAGAAGGCCTTAGAGAGTCCATATTCTGCTTTATCAAGTTTTACATGCTCTTAAGTGTGTTTAACATGTCTCCTCAGCATGATAAAGAACTATGAACAAGACAAAAAAACAACAACCAAAAAAGCAGCAGCATCAGGACTGCTCTTTGTCCCCATATTTGTGGCCCCTGTAGCTGTCTAAAACGTTTCATCCCCCAGAATATACCTGTGAAGTGCCATTGTTACATTATCATTATAAACCCATTCTTTCAAGAGAAGCCTACTGCAGAGCAGATACATTAGTATGAGAAAACTAAACTTTTTTTTAACATAAATGATTGTGAACATACTCTTGCAGTCATCCAAAATGACTATATGAACCTGATATAAGGCAAAACATAAGCTTTTAAACCTCCTGGAAAACCACCACAATATATATTTTTGAAATAGAAAACAAATGGGAGAATACCCACCCTTGTTCCTGTTATTTGAGGGCCACTAAGATAAGATTAGGAGGACCTGAACACCCCTAAAAGGATTTAAAAAAAAAGATTCTTTTCAGTATTAAGCAAATACATATGGATTGTGTAAGCTATTTATGTTTTAAAGGTTTGGCACTAAAACTGGAAAAATATATGAGAAGCTTAATATGACATCCATCTTACACTTACTCAACATGCATGCAAACAGCTACAACTAACACTAACACAATATGCAGAGGAAGAGAGTGATGAGGTGTCTGACAGGAGCAAACAAAAGCTGTGCCCCTAAACAAACACACAAACACAATGAGCATTCAGAGAGCTATACACAGACATACACACACAGACATTTAAAAGTCCCATAAGTAGCTCTGAGGAAAAGACAGCTTATCTACAAAGTGTGTTTATCTGTGGATCTGTGCATTATGCATTTCAACCAAAACATATATCCTTCCTTGTTTTTTCTTTTCTTTTTTTTTTTTTTAATAGAGGGAGGCAGTAGTTTGTGTTTGTATGTGAGTGTGCATGCATGTGTGAAGGAGAATAAGAGAGCTTATGCTGGTCAATAATAATGTTTTGGTGATTTTTGTACATGATACTGATAAAAAGCTCCTTTATTAAATGCACATTTTGGAACAAGGTCTGATTACATGGGTTTTGACACTGTGCCTCCAAATTTTAAATAATTCATCCTTAAATAAAGGTGGATTTTTCAGCAAAGCATCAAAGGAAAACCTTTTAGTGTGCTTAAGATATCACATTCACCAGTCAGAGATGAACATGAGACGTAAGTCATTTATCAAATGTGACCAAAAAGTGAATGTGTGATCATTTCCAAACTTCAGCAGTTATGGAGCTGAAACTGATATGAAAATAGGTGTAGAATACGTTCATACCCCACATCAGGTCTGAAATTGCGTATGCAAGTTTACATTCATTGTGGTCTCACACTGCAAAATATAAAATCTCTCTGTTTCCACCGTACTCACTGTGCATTTATAGACTGACAGGTTTACAAAGAGCTGAGAAGTGATTTTAGTCACATCCTCTAAAATGTATTACATATTACACTCCAACTCTATAAAAAACATTTTTTAATTATGAGCTGAGCAGGCTGTCAGCTTATTTTGTTGACCCTGTTCAATAAATGAATGTTTTCTTTATTGACTTATTTTCATTAGAGAGACTACTTTTGGTGATTTTCAACACTTTTTTAAAGCAGTAAAATCTTGTCAGCAAAAACTGTGAAATATCTGAGCAATATAACTAAAAACTGCAATCATTTAACAGAGAACTTGTGGTGGAAATTCAACTTCCACTGGGCTCAGTGTTCAAAATCTCCAATCAGTGAGTCAGTTCAACTAAACCTGTTCTGCTTTTGCTACTTTTTAAATAATACACCTTTTTAGGACTATCTGGAGGCTAAACTTTCATAAAATAGTGCTGGAGCCTGGTCCATGGTGCGAGGAAAGAGGAGCTGGGGACAAGCAAGGGCGATCAAGTGAGGGAGCTGTTACACAAAGTGGAGAGAAAAACAAACATCTAAAGTAATGTAACATACTTTATTAATGAGTTGATGAACAAGACTACATTGTCTTAACAGATCATGTTTCTCAAAAAGACACATTGCCCCTTAGTGCATATGATTTGAATGTGAATCCCTGAAATAAACCATGTTTTTCACTGTGAGGTTTTGGTTTCTATCATATTTTAAATTGTCCTTAAATAATTTGGCCAAGTGTGTCTGATAAAAACGTTAATATCCATCAACAACTGAAAATAGTTGATTGAATGTGTTTACTTGGGTGGCAGAAACTATGACTTTGATATCTTAAAATAATTATCCCCAAACAAAAACAGATCCCCGGCATCTCTTTGCAAACATGATGTCTCTGACTCACATTAATCTTACTGTTCAAGCTGCCAAACAACATTAGTTTATCTTTTTCTTATCCTCTTGTATAACGATGTCAGCCTCCAGCTCAAATAAGTTTCCTCTTTTCCTCTCTTCTCTTTTGTTGCATTTTATCCCTTAATGTAACAAATTCTGAGCTGAGGCTTATATTCAGGGGCATGTTATTTAATTGACAATTATTTTTAGCCACCACATTTCCAGCCAGTTGTTTGTTCACTGGGATTGGCTAAATAAGCATGTTTAATGTTTAATGAATCACCATTGGGAGCTGGTGTAAGATGATTTCTACATCAAAATCTGCACAAGTTTCTGTGCCAATTTTGAAAGGAAAAGGAAACAGGAAAGGCAAATATTTGCAATTGTTGTAGTTGAAGGTGTGAAGGTCCACAATGCGTTTACACCAACGATCGAAAGCAGCATACAAGACAAAAACAGATGAATACACAAGCAAAAAAAAAGAGGGACAAAGAAAGTGAGAGACAGACAGAGAGAGGATGGAAAGAGATTGTTGGAGAGATAGGGAGGAAGATGGAGGAGCTCAGTATGTCAAATTCCCTAAGCCAAAGCCTATTGCAGCTTAGTGATGGACTGGTCCAAGCCTGAGTCATCCCTTACCAAAAGCTTTTTTCAAAAAGGAAAGTCTTAGAGAGGGTGTCTGCCTCCCAAGCCGTGATTGGTATATGAAACTGTGTGAGTAACTGAGGACAGTCAGTGGAACCTGAACACATCACAGACACACACATTAACACAAACAAGCATGCATACACAACCACAGATGCAGACAAAACAAGAAAGCACTCAGAGAGCGCAAACCTCCGCAAGGTACCTCACATATTGCTGTTACATCTATAAGTCAATTGTCAACAGTTCCATGATAAAGTTACCATCATAATATGATTCATTGACCCTGAAAACCCACACCTAGCACTCAGAATAATGTTAATATCATTATTAGTTAAGACGGTTATTGAGCCAAACTGATCATTCGTGAATGGAAGTTATCTGGATCATCACCAAAATCAAATCATTTTTAAGTTTGGACATTACCACCATCTCCTGAAAATTTCTGCAAAATCCGTCCAGTATTTTTTGCGTAATTTTGCTAAAAAACAGATAAACAGACAAACAAACAAAAGCCGACAAAAACATGGCCTCCTTGGAGAAGGTAAAAACACACACACTTAAAAAAAATCACACGTTTTTCTAATTCCTTTTTTGTATTATCTATTTTTTCATATACATTGAATCATTAACCATTTTAATTTTGTTTTACATATACCATCCTAACATTATAAATAAATATTTTCTTTTTATTTTGAAATGAATCTATTCTATTTTATTTTATTTTCAGTTAAATGCTTTGGCAATAATGCCCTGTAGCATCCATGCCAATATACGCTTTTTTTGAACTGAATTGAAGCAGAGAATTTTGTTATGTTACAGTGAACATAAAACAAACACAAATGTTTATAGCTTGTTCAGATAAATGTGTAATTATCTGTATCATAAATGTTTTCATAAGTATGCTATGAACTTCATTATTGAGGGTGTGATATTCATCAGCTGGCGTGTGGCGAGCTGAAATAAAGGACAATCTTAACAGAAGGATGAACGAGGGCCAAAGGTAAATATTTGGTCTACTTTAAGTGCTGGTGTTTACGTTAAGAGTAGCTGAGCTGTTTGTTTGAAGCCTCTCTCTCCTTCCAGTGTGTAAACTTGGCTACCAGATAAAGACTCAGCCCTGCTCGCCTCCCTGAGATGAAGAGAGCGAGTGAGGGAAGGATAACAAAATAAACACATCACAAGTGAAGGAGTGCTGTTTCTGCCGCTCCCGTCTCTATCAGAAACATTTACTGTACCGTGGCACAACAAATAATGAGGTGACAAGTGAGCAAAACATAAATAGTCCCGCTGAGAGGACCACAAATCAGAAATGACACGAGGCAGGCTGACACACATTTTAAGCGATCAGATTGAGAAAATATGTCATTCCCACGGGCCTAGAGCACTTCATGAGGCCAAATCCACAACATTCTGTAAAAATATGTGTTCAGGAAGAGGGGAAAATGCAGGAAGAGGTGATAAAATGAGGCGTTACTGGAAATCTGAGGGGGATAGGAGAGGACAGAAACATGCAGACGGGGGAGAAAAAGAGGCAAAGAGATGTGAAGATAGAAAGCAGGCCGAGAAATGGAGAGGTTCAACCGGGCCAAAGATGGAGAGATAACAGAGCCAATAAGGTCCAGAGTGCAAAAGAAAGAAGCTTTTCTGTGGAGTTCAGGGAAGCCGTCAGTCCAAAAAAAATGACCCAGCAGAGTATTTATTCAGCAAACAGAATAGAAATAGAAAGATGGAGGATGGGATGAATGGGTGGAGTCTCTAAATCACTAAATGCAACTCATGGGTGCACTCCACAAAATGAAAGTTTATTCAACATACTTATCAAAATTGTGGAACTTCTAAAATACAGTTTGAACTGTTTTAAACATGTGTTCTTTCAGAGGTCCAGATGTCATATCTATGTCCTGCCCGAGCAGAATGGCATCCCATCAGCTGTCCTGCAACGTTTTCAAAAAGTTTTACAAAAAGAGGACCTATATGTAGGAAAAACTAAAAGATGTTTATTAACAAAAACTAGGGCTCAACATAATAAACACTTACTACTCAAATGAAAAAAAAAGGTGGACACAATCAAGGTAATGAGGGCATGAAACACAGAGGACCATGAAGCAAAATGAAACAGAAGGAACATGACAAGAAACAAGAGGTTAACTAAATCAAACAAAACTGTCGCAAACCATGACAAGTCTAGCATGTAACTTATCAGGTGTCTGTGCTAAATAAACAGTAGTGGTGGAGCAGCATTGAGTCCAAAATGCAGAAGTGAGTGAGCATTTAACACTTCCTGGTTCCCAGCCTGAGTAAATAGGATTTAGAATACTGGTTTCAGATAAGTATCTGAAATTAAGTTTGTGTTGAACACATGCACATGTGATTTTTGATGTTTAATGGTAAATAATAAAATGCATGTGATGTTGCCTGCTTATGAATTTTAAAGCCTTATTGTGTGTTAAAAATGATAGTTGTTAACTATCTCTAAAAGGACTTCAAAATGGCTGGGGACCTGACAGCAGACACTTCTGATTATTTTTTTAATAATCAGTTATTCATACACTATTGCCAAAGCCATGAGGACCAACTTGATCAGGTCACTTGATCATGAGGAAACTCTCAAACAAGATGTTACAATAAGGTGTTATACAAATACTGTAGTTCTAAGTCAAACCGGCATGTTGTAGTTTAATAGTAGCTTACTAAGAGCTTTTTAACTCTCGCTGATTATGTTTAGGCTTAAAATATTACAAAAGTAATTGTTAAAATTATCACAAAAAACAAAACGTAAGTTTTGTATTAAAGCAATGATTCAAAACACAGGAAGAGATCATAGGCTTTCAGTCAGCTTGCAGTCAGGGGAACAAGCGTGATGCTAACTTCCGTGCTGGCCAACAAAAATACGTCATCCTTGCACCATTCTAATCCCAGACAGTTAACAGAAGAGCACAGTGTTGGCAAGCCAAAGCCACATCCACTTCTTGAGAGGGGCGTGATCAGACACAGCTCATGAGGACATGCACCAAAATGTCTCGTTCTTAAAGGACATTTTGTACATACAACAAGACACAGTTTGTAAGGATTGTGCAATCGTCGAGTGAGTAACAAAGCTGAATATTAAGGGTAGTGCCCCCAAATAATGTGCCAAAATCCCTTCTTCCCCTGGAGGAAAGCCTACAGTTCCACAGTAAAGCAAGGATGACGAACTGGTCACCTTAAGGTATTGCGGTCAGGCTTTGTTTTCACCAGTCTTACAGTGCACTACCCACACATTTAGCTGTTTTGCTTATTCCAAGAATGTATAATTCCTACAAGTTGTACCTCATTGTAAAGGTTACGAATCAGGTTTTCCAACTATATAAAATGTAATATCAATTGGTATTATTAAAGGGCCGTAATCACCTGAAATAATGTTTACAGATTTTTTGGGAGCAGTGTTTATATAAATATGTATATGTATATGTATATTTATATATATATATATATATATATATATATATATATATATATATATATATATATATATATATATATATATATATATATATATATATATGTATGTATATATATATCTATATATATCTATATATATCTATATATATCTATATGTATATATATATATATATATATATATATATATAATTTTTTTTTTTTTTTTTTTTTTTTTTCTTCCTCACTACAGAAAAAGGAGGTTGTGATTGTGATTGTGCTTGAAAAGGAGCAAAAGGAAAAAGAAGGCTCCAACTTTGACCCTAAGCGGGCCTACACATTCTCCAGATTGTTCATATGAAAAGCACTCGCGTGGTGGGGCAGCACGCTGATTCAGCTGCAGGTTATTGTCCCTCAAAGACGCTTTCTTACAGGGAAAATATTTTGATACATCTGCTCATATTTAGCCCTCAGCCGTGCACTCACTCAGGCCTATGCAGACAAACACACTCCCACACTCTGAAAGGAGCGGAGTCTCGCAGAGCTGTCAGACGTGCTAAAATGTTGGTGGGCACTCAAAGCAATAGAAACGTTATCTTCACTTCATCAGCAGCGTATCGGCCCACAGGGGAGACTGATTGATCAATACGGTGGTTAATCTGAAACGGACTAACCCGTGGCGATTTCCTTCCTCCCTCAACTTTTCTCCTCTCAACCACACGTGCTGGATCCTGTTGTTATCCCAAAACAAAATGACAAATGTTTTTAACTAAATGTCCAATTCCACTTTCAATGTAGCTCAAGGGTATGCATGGTGGAAATAAGAAAGGACTTTCAATGGGTTAGGAATTCTTTGAAGTGAACTGGATAGGGGGCTGGGGCTTCTACACACACACAACCAAAATCACACACACATCCTTGAATTGTTAGATGTGTGAAAGCAGAATGTTTGTATTGTCACTTAAGCTCCTAGATTTAGCATGACAGAATGTCAGCACTCACCTTAATCCTTCCTTTTACCAGAATGCTGTACCAAATTAAAATGTAATACCAAAAACTTAACAGTTTAATTGATGTGGTCGGGACAAAATTCACCATAAATAACAACTCAGTGAGTTTCTGGGGATGCCTGGACCCCAAAGAGGAATAAAAAATCTTGTATAAATTTTCAGTAAACCACAAGCACACAACCCTCAGGGAGCAGAGAGAACTCAGTGAGAGAGGAAAGTGCATGTTTGTTTTCACTGACCTAAGTTTTTTGTTTATTATTTTTTCAGTAATCCATTTTTTAATAGAGGAATTTAAGCAACATGAAACATCTAATATCTTAGTTTTGAAAACCAGGGTGAGAAATTTTCCAAGTTTTGGGAATCTGATTGTGCTATTGGACAACTTCTATAAGAAAACTTGATCCAGTGGTAGGCATACGACTTTTTCAGACCAGGGCATCAAACCTCAAATTAGCTAAGGTCCAATTACCTCCCACCACCTGATCTGCACAGGCCAGTCAGGGCTGTCCTAAATAAACACATTCAAAACTTACAGTAAGATACCCTGATGTGTAGGAAGAACACCAAGGAGTTGAGCATGCTAATTGCGTTTTGTAGCAAGGAATACAACACAAGCCAATTTAGGGTAAAAGGGTAAAATTAGACAGATGTCAGAAATGAAGAACCATCTTGTTGATATGTAGCAACAACACAAGTGTTTATACAATGTGCATACCATAATTGAACAAAAAAGGACAGGACCAAACTTGCTTCACCAATCAACGTTCCAGATCTAACTGCTAGTCACTCTTAGCTTGTCTAATCTAAAATCACTTTTGATTGCATGAGATCTCAAGAGAGGAAACTTTGGTTGTTGGTGAATAACTTTCAGTGTGCAAGATTCAGATTCAGATTCAATTTTTATTAGTGTTCCAGAGGGCAAATTTGGTTGCAGCAAAAGGCACGAAAAAACACATAAGACATGGAGTGACAGCTTAAACATATTACATGCACAGATAGCTTTACTAAGCAATGTACACACAAGTACTCACAACTCCAACTTACTCCAATAAATTAGCTAAAAAATATATATAAGAAATGTGTATGCTAAAATGGAGAGAATGAGGTAAAATAATGCTAAAATAATACTAAAATGCTGGATCTGGGCACACAGTGACCAGTTAAGTGCACAGAGTGATATCGAGAGACTCAGTGTCTGGTAAGTGCAGTCTCTCGAAGAGTGATGAGAAAGTGAGAAGGGTTAAGGGTTAATAAGATTAACATGTTAAGCTTATTTTTTTTTAAATTTTCATTAATGAAATGAAAATTCTGTCTGGACTGTAACGCAGCCACCCATGACAAGTATCAACTGTAACTACAATAAATGTACAACTTTTTTCGCTGACATAATGCTCTTCGGTCTGGATTTAAACACGGGACACCATAAGCAATCATAGCAGCAATAGCATCTCTTTTGAATAGTGTTGTTTTGTTTTAGAAAATTTGTGTAAGTAGCGTGTTGGTTATGCTAGGTTATACTTAAATACTTAAATAATTCTCTCACAGATATGCATGAATGCTTTACTATCCCTACCTTTGGTGACAAGGTACCAGGCTCTGAGACAATTGGCATAAATCAATGAATTCCCCCACAGTACATTGTAAGTCTCGTCTCTTGTCCCTAGCAACACCAAAATGGGTCAGATTGTTGCAGTAAAAAAAATGTTCACTTCACAGCTTTGTTTTTGGTACCTCATAGGCAGTAAGAACTCTCCAGTATATCCAGTCGGCCACTGACGCTTGCTCATGTTATGTCCTGTCAGGACAGAGTCTTAGTCCGCTAATGCTACACACTTCAATCAGCAAACCAACTTTACAATGACAATGTGATCCCCTGATTTTAAAATATTGTTCAGTTCTGACAATTTTCTGTTTCCTTTATCAGAATCAGAAATACTCAGTTAAACACCAAAAGGGAAATTCAATTGTTTTAGCTGCTCTAATACAGTATAGAAATAAGAAAAATCAAGATATAGACATTACAGGTGTAAAAAGAGAAATAAGCAAGAAAAATCCAAGTGCAGAAAATTAAAAGAAATACAACTACAATACTTATTTAATATAAATAACATAAAAGTAAAAATTAAATTAAATTAAATTAACCCAAATTTTACACTAGCAACAATATTAATATAAATATAAATACTCACATTTCTGGGGTTTGACAGATTAAGTGACATTCACACTGACAAGTTCTAAAGTCTGATGGCCACAGGCAAGAATGACTTCCTGTGGCACTCTGTGTTGCATCAGGGGGGGCTAAGTCGTGCACTCAATATGCTTCCGTATGCTTTGTTGCGGACAGATTTGAGGCATTGTCCAAAGTGTCCTGAAGCTTAGACAAACTTATTTTAGAGTAGATAACTAAACACATCTTTTTATCTTCATTTTTCCTGTAATTTTTGCGTTCATTGGAAACATTCAACAAACAGTACACTTAAGGTGCTTGACATCACGTAACATGAGACTTTTGGAGAACAATGATAACTCAAAAAGTTCTCGACAGAAATCGATGAAATATTTTTGTGGGGAATGTTTGTCATAGCACAAGGGAGAAATAATGAGATGTTGGTGGTGATCTGAATCCGTATGCAGAGTTAGTAATTTTTGGAAGAATTTGTTAACATTGCCAGTTCACAAGGCTATGTTAACACTGCAGGTAAACATGGCCAAATCTGACTCTTTTTTTTGCCAATTTGTGCCAATATTTTTGCCCATGTGTTCGGACCTATGTGTTCCTAAATCAGATATGTTTTGCAAAGAGACCTCACTCTGAACAATCGTGACTTTTCATCCAGATTTTAAGTTATTGACAGATGACAAATCTGCACTGGAGGGGATGGGACACGGCAAGGTCCAACAATAAGCTATGGATGAAACAAATATGGATGAACTCTGTGTCAGTGAAGTCCCATCACAATTCCACCACTCCTGGCCCAGACTCCAAATCCACACATACCCCTGTACAGAGGTAGCACAAAAGGCCATTGTTAAAACGTGTGCTCCCTTTCTCTCTCATTCTTCTTTTTCACCTTATCTCTCTGTCATAATCTTGTCGGCTCCGACTGCAGAACAACTTCAGAACTGATTCACACATGGTGACGTGTGTCGCTTACAGATTTACTTCAGTAAACACAGTGTGCTGTGTGTAACGCCACATAACCTTCAGCGTAGGTGGGTCACTTAAGAGCTGTAGACGGTTTATACTGAAGTCTAATGGCAGTCACATTTAGATTATAATGTGAACAACCATGCAATAAAGTCGGATTTCAACAAAAAATCAGAATTTATCATTTAGGACTGCGGAGTGAACGTAGCCTTGATTTATAATTTAACCTACATTCAGAATTTTCCATGTGAAAGGCAAACACAGTAACCAAAACAAGTTACTTAAAAAACAAAAGATGCCATATCTGGTCACAAGAGCATTTTTCATTTTCTCTGGTAGAATTTCATCTGGAAAAAGTCTGTTGTTTCTTAAAATATTCATCACTTTTTCTTTCCATTCTGTGATTAATGGAGAGTCCTTGTCCTGTCATTTTCTGTTATTGCTTTTCTTTGTTCAGCCATTCGAATTTGCCTTTAGTATTAGCTTAATGTGGTTGGAGCTTGTATTTTGCTGTTTACAAAATTATTTGCCAGTGAGTGAGCCCGAATGGTCAAAAAAGTATACACCACACAAGTAAAATGCAGTAATCAGAAACAGAGTTATTCATATTCATCGTGTTTACAGGAGTATATGGATAACCAGGTTTCTCTGTCTTCAAGTAAATATCACATCCAAAATATAAACATAACCAGGTTAAGGTTCATAACTGGGATCCTAAAGCCCTGTAAATGCACTCATTTTGACATTCAGGCTGCATCATAACATAATGACACACTTCACTGCATGTCCTGAAACTGTATATGTTACAAGACCTCGGCATGACCCTGCATGACCCTCTGGGTCTTTGGACTGAGGCGCCATCAAAACACAGCCTCACCGTCCCCTCTCTCCTCTCTCTCTCTTTCTTCTCTCGTTATTTGTTCAGTATGTAGTACAAATTTCCCCATGTTGCAGGCATATAGGGATCAGCGCAGCGAACTGTGCCCAACCTCAGCTTACCTTATGGAGCTCGTTACCATGCCACAGAGTTCAGCCCTGACAGATCCAATAACCCCTCTAACGTCGTTCAGGGGAGAAATTGCTCAGAGCGATGTGCGCCGAGGAAAACGCCCCACGCCTCACCCTGCGTTTAAAGTTATGATCCTTATCGTAATTAATTCAATAAAGCGGTAATGTGCTGCAAACCCGGCACCCCCCTGCCTTGACCAGTGTGGTGGAGGGATATAGGCTTTCAGGTCCAGACTCTCTCGCTGACTTCAGTGTCGAAGGTAATGGGGAGCAGACAGGAGTTAGACAGCGATACGTCTGCAGCGGTGCGAGTAAAGAGGCTTAATCAAATTTGTTTTAGACTTTAAAAAGATACTTTCAGGGGTTTGTGTTAATAACCTAATAATAAGAAAAAATGGAAAACTGATCCAAGGTCAACAGTGGAAGGAGGCCATTTTTAATTTGGAAAACTGAAGCGGGCTCTAAATAATTGGCTACCATCCTGTGGGTACACACACTGGCTTCCATGGGTGCCACAATATCACAGGGCTGATGGGAGATGAAGTAGATCATCATCAACAACTAGTTAAAACAAACAAACAAACAAAAAACAAAGACCAGCACTCATAGAAATAACTAATGTTGTTTTAATAGAGTGAAACATGAATGTGACAAAAACACAGAGTAATGAGAAAAATTCAAATAAACTTTTAATTGGTTTTAGGTATAAAATGGAAAATTCAGCCTTTTTTGTTTTTACATAATTGAATTATTGGGGCTTTAATGAATATTAATGTTTATACATTGTCTTGAGCTTATTCCAGTCCAATAACTGTTGCCTAAAACTTTATTATCCAATGTTTTGCAGAGATCTGCTTAAAAACTTAATTGTAATATGTTTTTAATTGCTTTTGTTTTCAATTATTTGTAATAAAGTGATGCATTTCTGTGTTGGGTGTATATCATGTTCACTTGTTAAAGAAACAGACTGGGGACATTTGTTTGTTTGTTCCCTTTGGATCCACTACTTGCTAAGAGATGTATGCATTCATTTTTCAATTTGTAAATGTATTTTTGTCCCTGGTAATTGCATTTTTTATATAGAATTACACAATGTATTTTTTAATGAATGCATGTGTCTTTTTGTTCAAAATTTGTAAAATTATTTAAACATATTTCTCTTTTTAAGATATTTTCCCTTCTACTAACTATTATAACCACTTTCTTTGAATACAGTCACAATAAATTGTAATTTTACAAAATGCATCAGTGTCAGACAAGCATGCAACTCCAGTTGCATAGATCCTTTTGGGCAAAATAATTCAAACACAAGGGAAAGACGTTCAGTCAAATCATTACAGAATAAACGTACTGGAGCAGTTGCTTTAAAAGTAAATAGATATTCAAAGTACTTTGAAAAAAATTATAATTAGAAAAATTTCTCGATGCATCATTGCACCCCCCCCCCCCCCCCCCCCCCCCCCACACACACACACACACATCATTTTTCGATATTATGTCTATATAGAAAATATTATTTACATTTTTACAGCCCCAAAATAATTTAAACAACCAGAAGAAACTGATGAGAATAAACATGTGAGTCAGGCCTTACAAAGACAAAAACATCCACATTTTCTAACAGCTGTTTCAGCAGGTTTGAGGCCTTTTGACCTCTGCCTGTACCTTACTTTTCCTCACATTTTTACTTCTCTTCTGTCATGTTAGCACATGTATAAGCTAAGCAGTTTAAAAAAAGGGACTCTGTGACATCTATCTATTCCTCCTAATTGTTATACTGATTTTGTAAACTGTCTGATCACCAACTGTAGATGATTATTATTTATTCAGTAAGCACATTTTTCTATTTTAGATATCAATATCTCTGAGTGAGACCAAATGATACCTGTCATACTAAGTGTGGTCTATGATTACATTTAAGCACAATAAAAAAAGCAAACAAAACAGTACAAACCAATTTTTGTAACTTTGAAACCCTCAAACATGGGCTTAACACAAACTGTGTTGTGTCAGTGTCTTGTCCTCTGGAATGTGAGATTTTTCTTTAGTAAATGTTGTGGAGGAACAGTGAAAAGTTTTCCTCACAAAATGAATACTCATGTGAAGTACATATATTCCAAAAGTTGTAATTAAGTACAGATCTTCAGTAAATTGAGTTATTGTCCAACACTGAAATGAATATATCTGAAGAAAATAAAAAGAGAATTTATTTTTGATTCACTTAAGTCAAAACTTTAATCCAAAGTGTTCACATCTCATTTACCTCCCCTCCCAAGATGCATTACCTGAAATAATATCATTATTATCAGTGAAAACACAGAGCATGTCATCACAACATTTTAGAGTAATTGGGAACGTGACCTGGCTGTGGATGAAAACTAATAGCCTGTCTTGTGTATTGTTTTACTCAAGCCTTAATTATTTCTACAGGCTTCTGGAGATTCAAACACTGATTAGATGAGAGCTGTTACACACGGCCTGTCTGAAATGCTGAGGAGGAACGTATTTAATTTAACCAGGGCTGCTGCTCAGTGGTTTACTCATCTGATCATTGTCTTAGTTGTGATTCCCCTACACCCGTAAGAGATTCACAAACTATTTTCTACCCATCACCTTTTCATGATTAAATGAAGAACAGTGGAGTTAAAATTTTCATTCTTTTGTCACACAGTAGTTACTGATTTTATCCAAAACTGTTAACTGTCTTCTGTTCAAAGATCCTCATTGGGGCCCCGGCCAGCAAAGGCAGAAGGGTAGGACGCTGCTAGATAGTAAACATGAATGTCAGAAGAGCTGTGCTGATTTTCACAAGTTGTGGGAGAGGAACATTTCCTAATGTGTGTTTTCAGAAGTGCAGATTATCATCTCTTGTTCGCTAGAGTTCTAATAGCACCAGTTTAAAAATGACTTCCTTCATCTCATGCTCAGCTGAAAACACAAGTTTTAAATACCACTATGATTTTTAAAAAGTTTATCACAAACATACCTTTTCCAAGCAACTGCAATATTGTCTGCAGTTGTTACTGTAGTTTTCATATAATACCATGAGGCAGGGACTGTTATAGTCCTCTAAACAGATTAATGTCTATAAGTCTGTGCTGACTGGGGTTTGACATCGCTCCTGTCAATCTGCAAGTGTCACCTCAGTGTTACCAAGTGGCACTCAGCTTTATCTTTATTTTAAAAATCAAAATACTTCAGAACTGAGCATAACACTGCTATCCTTAATGCCTGGTTGTGTATTTGTGTATCACAATGCAATAACAGGATGGATAACAGGAATGAAGACTGCAGCTTCTTGGGGATGGTTATGTTATGCAATATTTTACGGGCTTTTGTTTACTGCTACCAAACCAAATAAAAAATGCAACAATGATCACCCATGAACAGAACCAAATCTTCTGAACTTAATTTGAAAAAGCAACCTAACTTGGACAAAGAGGGACAAGCCATTGCCAAGCTCCAATCTACAGTGACTGTGAGTGGCCCCAAGCAGCTCAGACCAATCAGCATCCTTTAAAGCAATAGAGGTGGGATCTGTGAGCAAAATAACAGCAAGAAGTGACTGTTCATACCGAGATTAGCATTGATGCTAACAGCTTCACTGGCTGTTTAATCAGATCTGGACCTCATTTCTTCATCAAATGAAAAACAGCTAACAACCCTGAAAGCATTTCTCGATAGAAAGGATGTTTATTACTCCACTTCAGGCATGTTTTGGTGAAAGTTGTTCCATAAAGTGGCTTACATTTTGTATTTCAAACTGAGGCAGTAGTGCCTGCCTACTACATTATCTGATTGGGCCGTAATGAATGTGTTTGACAAAACGATTGCTCTATTACCTCCTGGATATGCTTTTGAAAGGTTCTGCTCATTCCCAAACACTTTCTGCGGGTTGTCCAGATGGACTAGTGAAATATATTGAAAGGTCCATCTGGTGCATCAGGTTAAGAAAAGTCTATCTGATGATAATACGTGGTCCAAGATGGGATTATTGTAGTTTTTTTTTTACGTGAAGTTTGAACGTGACATTGCCTGATATTACTTTTGTGCAAATTCCTTAATTCTGGTTTTCAATTTGAATGCATCAGAATTACTAATGATCTGTTGAATAATTGCAGACTTTGGATGATATAATGGAAGCCATAATGGTGCCATAGGAGTCTTTCAGGAGCCAGACCATTTGTGGTTCAGGTCTCACGACTGAAACAGAGGCAAGAGGTCCCCATAAATGACTGGAAGTGCTCCGAGAGCACAAACCTCTGCCAAGACATTTCTGACACTGTTAGCCAGTTATTATCAAAAATGTGGAAACTTCCCTATCGTGCAATGTTGACAAATCCTTTAGATATTCCAAGCTTCACATCAGTATTTGAATCAATTACTGAAATAAGATTACATCTTTATTGTGCTTGACCAGCATTCATCGAAAATGTCACCAAAATCCATTGAGAACTTCTTGAATTATCTTGCTCACAAGCAGGCAAACAAACACTAGTCAAAATACCACCACTTTGTGAAGGTAAAAAAGGCAGAATTTCTATCATTGCCAGTTTTTGACTTTAATGTCTTTAGGATAAATGCATTAGTGCTAGCAGCAACTATCATTAATATCTGTTATGCCACATTTTTTTACATTGAAAAACTAAAAGCTATTTTGAGTGAAATTTGTGATTATAAATGTTGTACATTTTCAGGAGGATGTTGTAGAAGAGAACAGATATGCTCCTCATGCTCCTGTCCAAAAAATGGGAAAAGTGTTGAAACCACAGTGAAGCTGGACCACCTTTGAAAAACAGGAAACAAAAAACATTGTTGAAGTCCTAACACTTAGCTGCGCTGAGCCCAGGGATTCTATGCCTTCAGGCGGTGAGCGCTTTGTAGTGTCTCCTCTTACATTACTGGCAGAAAAAAAAGGATTTGTTTCGGAAACTTCTACCTAGAATTTGAATATTACAAAACCCTCCCTCAGAATATTTGTTTAGAGTCATTTCCTGGAGACTCTATGGAGCCAATTGTGGTGTTTGTGATGCCAATGCAAATTAAGATAGCTGTGTGGAATCAATGAACCAGAAGTTATCTTGAGATTCATATCAGAGGAGATAACTGTGATATATAATGAAGGCATGAGGGCGATTTTCTTAAGGATGTGTGTGTGTAAGTTTCTGGGTGGTTGACAATGAAGCAAGGGCTTAAAAGCCTCACTGTCAGCTCAGGATATTTGACCAACATTTGCACCCGCTGGCCACTCCACACTCCCCCTCCTCCCCTCCTCGAGTCCCCCCTCAGATTGATTAAATTGGATCAAGATGACACCAATAATTGGCTCAAGCTGGGGCCGGTGAGCAGACCCAACGATCCATATCTAACTCCTTTTGTTGCGTTGGTGTCCCTCTTCCCGCCCCGCGCTCCATTTGGAACGGTTTACCTTGGCTCCGTCACAAGCGTCTTGAGCCTCAATCCCCGGCTGAATGCAACAGCCCGCTGACATCATGAGAGCGACAGGAAAGGTTACATTTTTTGCAGATGTCTGGGAAATTAGCAGCGCACTGGCTTTTTATGGTCACTTCATTCATCCCTTTCGTAAAGAAATCCCTGGGGGGACAGAGAGAGCGGATGAGGTGTTTTGGTGTGAAATGTTTCCATTTGATATCAATATCCGTAACCTTAGGGGGGGCCAAAAAAACGATTAGGAGTCCAGGAGATGATTTACTCTGAGTGTTACGAAACAACGATAGGAATCTGTGCTTGATCAATGTAAAGATTAAAAAGGAAAGAGTAAATTGGACTTCTTACAGAGAGAGAATAATTTTGGCAAAAGTAGAAAGAAGTTAAATTAATTTCATCAACATGTCTAAAAATCCGGGGAAATAACTTCTTGTGCAACGATGGATCAGACAATGCCGCTGCTAATCAGCCCCCTTCCACATGGCTGATTTATTTTTAATGGAGATGGCAAAGCAAAATGTTTGAAGCTCTTATGAATTTAAAGTAAATTGTTACAAAGTGCAGCAACATGAGAATAGAAAAAGTTAATCAGAAACAATATACACCTCACAGCTCAGACTTGTGACCTGCCGATGCCTGCTAAATGGGTCTGACATGTTTGTTATGATTAGGAATTCTTGACTACTGGAATCTACTCTCTCCCTTCAGGTTGCTAAATTTTTCCTGGCCACTGCATCGTCTTGGTCTTGCTTTTCTGCACCCTTAAAAGGTACAGAAGTGTCACTTTAACTATGTCTTGAAATAGTTGAATATTACGAGCAAGAGAAAACAAACCATGTAGTGGCTTTCAATCAGTGAATGGATCTTTATTTGTATAGTGCAAAATCATTGCAAATGTTATCTCAAGACACCTTATAAGAAGTGTGGTTTTGCAATTATATACCTTTATGAGGTCCACAAATACCATACAGTGTAAGTACATCGATGGGTCAAGAAGAAGGGCTGGAGAGATGTACATACTTGGAGGGGTATGAGAGAATAATTTTAACTAGCATTAAAACCTATAACAAGTTTACAAAAGCAGGGGCCAAGAGTTCAGCGCAGTTTATTGAATTTGGTGCAAAGTAATAGCAACACAAAGGGGCTTGATAGCAGAAAATCAAAGCATAGTTATTGTGTTCATTACAGTGTACAGTCAAAGTGGAACTCTTGGTCCTGTTTGCACCATGTAAAGCCTCACGTCTATACATTTTTCTTTTTTCTTTTTTTTTTACTTCAGGAGCAGTGAAAAAAAACACAGTGGCCAATGTATTTACTGTTGAAATAAACCTTATAAAAACCCACTTCCAGAAATACTGACTATCCCTTTAAATATTTAAAATACACACAACACATTAAAAACAAAAATGCTTCTGACCACCAACCCCTGACCCACACAAACTCTCAGCCACCACTGGCAGACATTCAGAGACAAACACTTTTCAACTCTGCTGCCCTGTCCTCTCCTTTTCCCTCTCTTGATTATCTCCTGATGATTTACAGTAGTTCATCAGCTTTTTTTCATTAAATTAATTAACTTAAATGCACTTACCAGTATGTGTTTTCTCTTCTGCAATCCTTCTCGATTTTGTAAGGTCATTGGTGAGGGAGATCTTTTTAACACATCTTGGGACATTCAACGCTACTGTTTAAGGCTGAATAATGTGAATCAACAGCTGTCCTCACAGATTAGCAACATGAGTTTATATTCAACAGGTGGTTTTCAAGCAGAAGAAATGCAAGAGTGGCAAAGTTTCTCTGCCCGATGTATGGATGTCTGTTAGAGTGAGTCACTGAGTGTGGAGCTTGTGTGACAGTGTGTTTATTGGAGAGTGTACACGGCATAATTTCTGTGAAAATAAATGATTGCAGTGACCACTATGCAGAGATGTAACTCCCAGGTAAAACCTTATATGTGGATCTCACTGGATGTTCAGTTTCTAAATAATATTTATCATACTGACCAGAGTTCAATAATTAAGGCCCCAATAATGAAGAGGCCCCTATTATGTTGGCTGCCAGAAATTTTGGGTCCCATGAAAAGATTCCAGATTGGATTCAGTCCCAAACTAGCTCTGCACAGTATCTAAAACCAAGCAGCTGTCAAGCAAATTCATACAGAATAAAACAATGTATATAGTTTAATAGTCCACTTTTATTTATTACGGCCCAGGCACTCTGTTTAAAGACACAAATATGCGTTTGGACCATTTCAAGCATTTAAAATGTTTTTATTCATTTTAGAATCAGTCCTCATAAATCTCTGATCTTCTAACCCCCTAAAGGATTCAAAACTGCAAATTACACATTTTTCTTGCTTGATAACCTGTTTTTTCTAAAAGACCCAAACATTTTTAAATGCTATTTAGTACAGCAATAGCATTAAAACTAAACAGATATCCTCTAGTAAATATTCAAAAGGGCCTCTTTTTTTTAATACAAAGGGTGTTTTTATTTGTGGGAGTTAACCATGCAAAGAATATTTTTTGCAGTTAAGAACAAAAGCTTGATATTTTTTATAAAGAGGAAATAAATCTTTATAGACTTATGGCAAAAAATGAATAAATTAAATTATATATCTTTTAGGGGCCCCTGACAGTCATGGGCTCTTAGAATCTTCCAAACTTTCCCCCTTTATGGGCCCCATGCACTGTGCATGTTCTGCATGTTTGTAATGGTGTGACTGGAGGACTTGTTGTGATTGGTGGAAGTCTTATCTACAATGTGATAACCAAGTGGGTTAGGTGTATGGGGTCAAGTTGATCCAAAATATGAACATTAGAAATATGTTGAGTGGCAGTGACCTTTGATCTCCATAATCTCAGTTCACCCCTTTGTCCTGGTGTAAGTTTTCACAAAATTTGACAAACATTGCTAATTTAACTCTTGAATTATGGCACTCACAAATTTAAAATAACAGTGACATTGGTTTTGATTATCAAAATGTAATAATTTTATCCTTGAGCAAGAGTGCAAACTTTGGAGAAAATTCCTTATTAAGTTTTTGAAATGTTGCATTCAAAATTAGCATGTAGATCAATGACTGTGACATTGACCTAAAAAAGTAATCAGATTTTAGACCCTGTTTACACGGAGACGCTCTTACCTGAAATGCAAAGGTTTTTCCTTCGCATCTTCAGAAACGATCTACGTTCAGATGGAGACTCGAGAACGACTGAAAACGCTGTAGTGTGCATGCCAGTCCAGTAGATGGTGATGTAGGTTTGCAGAGAAACAGTGATGTTACAACACACGTACGAAGAAGAAAAACTTTCCACAAACAACAATGGCGAGTGGACGCACGAAGACGCAGGAGTTTCTTGTCTGGACAACAAATCTGTCGGAACAAATCTGTCTGCATAGTTTTGTCTGGATAACAAACTAAGCATGGTAAGCAGCACATATGTTACTCGGTAGACGGCCGAAGCTGTTGTTGTTCCTGGTATGCGCGCGC